>CM031622.1:16635924-16657397 GCA_018398815.1 Conus ventricosus | reverse complement strand
GATCTGACCTTCACTTCACAAAGTACATGAACTGATTGAAAGTGTCACTTTAAAGGGGTCCTTGGAAAATGGAACTAGAAGCATGTACCAGCGAGTGTATTAGGCTGCCTAGAAGAAGATATTACTTTTTTTTCTAGACTTTTCAGTTCACGTCTCTCTCAGAATTCATTTTGGCGTCAGCTTTGTTGAGGACAAATTGAGACATTGCCTACCACTGTTCATTACAGCCACCTGACCACCCACGACCCTTTCTTTGTCTACTGTTCATTACAGCCACCTGACCACCCATGACCCTTTCTTTGTCTACTGTTCATTACAGCTACCTGACCACCCACGACCCTTTCTTTGTCTACTGTTCATTACAGCCACCTGACCACCCACGACCCTTTCTTTGTCTACTGTTCATTACAGCTACCTGACCACCCACGACCCTTTCTTTGTCTACTGTTCATTACAGCTACCTGACCACCCACGGCCCTTTCTTTGTCTACTGTTCATTACAGCCACCTGACCACCCACGACCCTTTCTTTGTCTACTGTTCATTACAGCCACCTGACCACCCACAGCCCCTTCATTGCCTTCCACTGTTCCTTATTACATCCACCTGACCACCCACGGCCCTTTCATTGCTTACCACTGTTCCTTACATCCACCTGACCACCCACGGCCCTTTCATTGCCTACCACTGTTCCTTACAGCCACCTGACCACCCACGGCCCCTTCATTGCCTACCACTGTTCATTACAGCCACCTGACCACCCACGGCCCTTTCATTGCCTACCACTGTTCATTACATCCACCGGACCACCACGGCCCTTTCACTGCCTACCATTGTTCATTACAGCCACCTGACCACCCACGGCCCTTTCTTTGTCTGCTGTTCATTACAGCCACCTGACCACCCACGGCCCTTTGTCTGCCACTGTCCATTACAGCCACCTGACCACCCACGGCTCTTTCATTGCCTACCACTGTTCATTACAGCCTCCTGACCACCCACGGACCTTTAATTGCCTACCACCGTTCATTACAGCCACCTGACCACCCACGACCCTTTGTCTGCCACTGTTCATTACAGGCACCTGACCACCCACGGCCCTTTTATTGCCTACCACTGTTAATTACATCCACCTGACCACCCACGGCCCTTTCATTGCCTACCACTGTTCATTACATCCACCTGACCACCCACGGCCCTTTCATTCCCTACCACTGTTCATTACAGCCACCTGACCACCACGGCCCTTTCATTGTCTACCACTGTTCCTTACAGCCACCTGACCACCCACGGCCCTTTCATTGCCTACCACTGTTCCTTACAGCCACCTGACCACCCACGGCCCTTTCATTGTCTCACACTGTTCCTTACAGCCACCTGACCACCCACGGCCCTTTCATTGCCTACCACTGTTAATTACAGCCACCTGACCACCCACGGCCCTTTCATTGTCTCACACTGTTCCTTACAGCCACCTGACAACCCACGGCCCTTTCAGTGTCTCACACTGTTCATTACAGCCATCTGACCACCCACGGCCCTTTCTTTGTCTGCTGTTCATTACAGCCACCTGACCACCCACGGCCCTTTGTTTGCCACTGTTTATTACAGCCATCTGACCACCCACGGCCCTTTCATTGTCTGACACTGTTCATTACAGCCACCTGACCCCCCATGGCCCTTTGTTTGCCACTGTTTATTACAGCCATCTGACCACCCACGGCCCTTTCATTGTCTGACACTGTTTATTACAACCACCTGACCATCCACGGCCCTTTTTTGTCGGCTGTTCATTACAGCCACCTGACCACACACAACCCTTTGAATATCTACCACTGTTCACACATATCCACGAACAACAAATCATAATATGGTGGCTACATCATTGACATTCTTTAACAACAAATCATAATTATGATGGCTTCATCAGTGTCATTCTTTATAACAACAAATCATAACATGATGGCTACATCACTGACATCCTTAACACTGTGACAACTGGGCCATGCTAAGGAAGTCAATCATTCCACTTGAATTTTGTCTCTGAGATTTAAAAACAAAATATTGATGACACATAAACAATCAAAACGCCGTGCGGGCAAAGACAGAATGCAGAAAGGTCATATCTAGTGTTCACTCTGAGCAATGTACAGTGTCACTATCTGACGTCCACATCTAGTGTTCACTCTGAACAATGTTTACAGTGTCACTATCTGACGTCCACATCTAGTGTTCACTCTGAGCAATGTTTACAGTGTCACTATCTGACTTCCACATCTAGTGTTCACTCTGAACAATGTTTACAGTGTCACTATCTGACTTCCACATCTAGTGTTCACTCTGAGCAATGTTTACAGTGTCACTATCAGAGAACAGTAATATGCCGCTTCTAACTCACTTTCGCCCTCAACCAGTTTTCGGGCGAAAGTGCCCTAGAAGCGGCATATTACTGTTCTCTGACAAGTAACCAAAAAATAACGATTATCTACAAACAAACATACTGTGTAGGGTTATCCGTTTTCAATACTAATTTACTAAACTTGCTTGTCTTTTAAAACTAAGTTATATTTTTGACATAAAATCCGCACACTTATTCTGACTAATTTCGACCTACAAAACTTTGTATAACAGACACGAGGCAGAGACCCGCCAAGGCTGAAACCTGATCACTTAATTTATGCTAGGCACGGGTCATTGTCATTCTCTCTCTCTCAATGCAACTTTGTATAACAGACACGAGGCAGAGACCCGCCAAGGCTGAAACCTGATCACTTAATTTATGCTAGGCACGGGTCATTGTCATTGTTATTGTCATTCTCTCTCTCTCAATGAACATTAGAAAAAAAATACAGTTGAAAGAAAGAACAAGTCATATATCCAATCATTGTAATATTTATCAAGATGATCCGCTGTCGTGTGCCTGTATGTGCACAAGTGTGTGAATGAGGAAGGGGGGAAGGGGGGAGGGAGGCAGAAAGCTGTTGGAATGAGATGTGGGCGAGGGGTGGCGAGAGGGAGAATAGAGAGGGGTGAGGTGACAAGAGGCCTTTGTTCACGTAGAACACAGCGCACACCTCGCGTGCCTACTGGGCTCGCGGCACACTCGGCTGGGTTGCAACATATTGCATCAGCAAATGTTTTGGAACATTCTCGAGTGCTACGTCAACACGACTGCATCGAGGCTGTCACGTGAGCCGGCCGGTTTCGTCATTCTTTCTGAGGCTGCTGCACAAGAAGGTTGGTTTTTGACTGTGCTCCGACTGGGTTGTATTTTAAAATGGCTAACATGTTCACTGAAGAACAGGCTCTCGCTATTGAAGACCACAAGTTTTACCATACTTGCATGTTAGATTATTTGTCAAAAAAGGAACTGGGCGAAGCATGTTCTTTGCCAGTGAAACCGAAAAGAAGTATTGCTTTTCTAGAAGGTGGGGGAAACGAAAAAAGCGAACTGACTGCTTTGGAAATGGGCGACTATCTTCAAGGTTTGTTGGTTCAAGGAAATGAAAACGTTGAAGGCAATATTGTTGACCAAGATACAGCCAATTTCAATACGTGTTTGACTATCGATGAGATGGTTCCTTTTTAAAAAATGGCACTGCATTGTTGAAAGTTGGCCAAGGAAAAAACAATCCATCACGCGTTGATTGTTGGGCGCTGGCTTGAGACAGCTAAAGCCATGTTTAAAAAACAAAAAACGCATCCAACATGGCGTTCATTTCTTAAGGCGGAGGTAAACATGTCTGATTCGTATGCTAGAAAACTTATTCAACTTTCTGTGTGTTTTTATAACTATCCTAAATTTCACAAGCTAGGTATCAGTATAAATGAACTGTGTAGCAAGCGTCAAACTATCATTGAACTTATGCAACAGAATAACAATTTTCGGAGGTTCTGGCAAAACTAGATAGGGCTAGGCCGGCCTTAGTACATCTACCAGTATGGAGAGGAGTAGTGTGTGGCCAGCACTATCTTCATATAAATGCTCCAAATATACAACAACGGATGTACTACTACTGGCGATTAGAGCCGCCATAAGAGCTCGGCTACAGCAGTAATTGCTGTAACTCTGCCAAAGCCAGTTGCAAGCCTGGTTGAGAAAAGGGGAGCACAGCAAACTAGGCCAAACGACCCCACTGTGATCGCTAGACGACCCTACTGTGATCACTTGACCTGCAAAGCAAACTAGGCCAAACGACCCTACTGTGATCACTTGGCCCCCACCCCCACCCCACGCACACACACACCCCCCCACCCCCACCCCACGCATGCACACCCCCCACCCTACCCTACCCACCCCCACCCCATGCATGCACACACTTAAGTCACTTCTAAGTTCTTACTTAAGTCATCCTCAAGTTCTTAATTAAGTTCTTAATTAAGTTTTTAATTAAGTTACTTCAAGTTCTTAATTAAGTTCTTCTTAATTAAGTTCTTAATTAAGTTCTTTAATTAAGTTACCTCAAGATTGTAATTAAGTCATCCTTTAAGTACAACCAAGTTCTTATTCAAGTTATCTTATAATTATCAAAAAAACAATTTATGTTTTTATCTTAAATAGTAGATGTCTAATATAGTTCACACACGCCTCAAAAAACGCGTCATCGTTGAGGATGTCTTGCTTAACGCCCTTGGCGTGAGATTGGTTAGCATAGATCTTAATGAAGTTCTTACATCCTAAGCAATCGCATTGATTACAATTCTGGTCTATGGAAATGTCTTTTATAGACTCCATGTCTTTATTTATTGACTTCATCATTTTAAACAAATAATAATCCGCCATGATCTATTTTTATTAAAAATATTATTCCATCTGAAATGGATGAAAATTATTTTTTGTTGTTGGCGGTGCTGGTGTGCTGTTGTCTTCTTCTGTATTTAGTGGTTCAGATTTTTTTGGCTGCTTTTGTTTTTGTTGCCATTCTTTATATATTTTATAACCGTAATAACCGCCCCAGCAGCAGCAATGGCGCCAAAAATGACAACTGTTTTAAGTTCAATATTCCATGAAGACTTTGGTGCCCTTGAATTAACTTGTTCTTGTTCTGGAGCTGGCATTGAATCAACTGTTGGCGTTGGCGGTGTTATGTTTTCATTATGAGTTATATTCTGTGATTGTAACTTTAATTTTCTTTGTCTGTTCAACTCTGCTACTCTTTTTCCTGCTGCAACACGCCCAGGATCCTTTAGCTTTTCACTCGTCACTATCTCTACCTGATTCAGTGTTTCCTGATTCTGCTGATTTTCCGACTCGTTCATTTTGAAGGGAAATAAAATCTATATGATTAAAAGTAATTAATCCCATGATTAGCGGCGATAACAATGTTCCAAATCTGTAATATAAATCACAGCTTAAAGACTCTAATGACTTTGTTAAAACTGGATCTTGCGTTAAATCATACGTAAGATCTTGTTCAGAATCAATGGGAGCAAATCTACTGACTAGTTTAGTGTACAAACTAAGAACCGTTTGCCCCACACTTTTTACCATTCTCGACCCCAGCTGCGCTTCATACCTGTTGTGATACTTTAAAATGTCTTGCGGCGACATCTGTTGAATCTGTTCTATGCTGAATTCAGTTCCGAGGAACTGTTTTGTTTTTCCACATGCTGCCAAAGAATACAACCTTTTCTTTTTGGGCATAATAGCTTGATCATCAACTTCTTCATTTGTAAGTCCAAGACAGTGTAGGCCGCTCTGTAGCTCTAGCAGGTCATCGCTGTTCATGTTTTTTATTAATTATTATTATTTTATTTTTTAAAATGAGCACCGAAAAAACTATTGCCAACCTTGTATACCATTCTGCTGTTATTGGTGGTCTAAGTGTAGGATACTCAATGCTTGGTAAAAGCCTGTTAAAAATAAAACCGGCAGATCTTGGCAAACTAGACTTTGAGGATTTAGCAAAGCTAATCGCTATTATTACAGCTTCATTTGCTACGAAAGATTTTCTAGTTAAGCAAGGAATAATTCCAGAGAATATAAATATGTAAATAAAAATACATTTATAAAAATGGCTTCACTCGTAATGATGATAGGTGGCGCTGTGGTGAATGCGCTTGCTTTTAGCGGAAGTAATTACGCGTTTAGTAAACTGCGGGATGACGGCGAGAGAAAAAGACATAACAAAGCTGTGGAGCAACTAGCTGCAGCACAAGATCGCTATGAAAAGCAGAGAATTGAGCAGTTAGATTTTATTAATAACACACTGAAAAAACAGGGACATGCAGCTTACACATTTAAAGATGTTGATCAAGCAATAAAACAATATTATCTAGTAACAGGCAAACCGATCGAGACATTGCCCCCACCAAAATTCAGTGACTTTTATCATCCATCAGAAAAACAAAAGATGCAAGAAATCACGTTTATTGCCTTTGGTATGACCGTTGTCTATTTTGTCGCGCATAATATTGGCTGAATAAAAAATGAACAAAATCTATTATTCACCCAAAGGATATTGGAAGGGAATAACAGCAATTAAAAAGCTAAGCCAAGCAGCGGGAGTCAGTGAACAAACAGCAAAAGAATGGTTATCTAAACAAGCAATCTGGCAAATTTATTTACCTGCGCCTAGACGAATACAGAGACCACACTTTGTGAATACAACTCCAAACGACACCATCAAATGGACCTTCTATATTTACCCTCTGATACGATTAGACGAAAAAGATTTAAGTACGCACTCACAGTCATTGACATAGCTTCAAGATACAAAGATGCGGAACCATTAACACAAAAGAGTGCTTCTGCTGTTGCTGTTGCCATACAGCTGATATACCAGCGAGGTCCTTTAACTTATCCTCGCATGATTCAAGTCGATGATGGAAAAGAATTTAAAGGCCAAGTGAATCAATTATTGTTGAAACATAGAGTTACCATTAACAGAGGCATTCCAGGAGTTCACAGATCACAGGCTTTGGTTGAAAACTTTAACAAACAGTTATCTGAAAGACTTTTTTCCTACCAGTATCACAGAGAGCTGATTGACAATTCTCGCAACACAGAATGGGTTAGAAGACTGCCCTCAGTTTTGCGCGCAATGAATAATGAAGAATTTAAAGGGCTAAAACCAGTACAAGCAATCAAAAGAAAAACAATAAATGTTGTTGAAGGAGAGTCTTCATCCAGCAAACTATTGCCGTTTGGTTTGAAAGTAAGGTACCTTTATTTACCGTGGGAAGCAGAAGGGGACACTCGCATCAGGGCAACCGATCCAGTTTGGAGTGTTGATCCGTATGAAATAAAAAGAATTGTAAAAATGAAATCCGCCCGTGTATTATTTACGAGAAACTGACACAACAAAACAACCGGCTCCTCAAAGATCTTTTGTAAAGGAAGAACTGCAGATAATCCCACCAGACACAGTTCCGCTTTAATTAATGTACGGTTCTCCAATGTCCATATGCATATGAAAATTCTGGATTAACAAACACACGTTTTGTGTTTGTTCTATCTAATGACTTCTTTGTTACAACTGTTGTGTTGATTTCATGTAGATTAGATCGTAGTTTTACGTTGTCATGTTGAAAAGTCTTATTGTCAAACAATGCTTCTTTGTAGTTGTCATGTGATATGTTCGACTGCACAACACTGCGAGATATTCCTTTTGCTTTTTTGATAGTTTTCTCCTGGCCCGAAATACTGTACATTTTTTACCTTAACCCAACATACTCCTTGATCACCTTTCCAGATAATTCATCCTTCATCTTTCCTAAAACCTTCTTGTTAGTAATTGAATGCAAAGGCGAATCTTTAGGGCAATCGGATGTGTCGTACCATCCGCTCGCTCCTTTAGCTACTTCTAATTCCATGTCTTTATAGATGTCTTCAGTAGGGATATCTATAACAAAACTATCTGTATCTGTGTAAAGCACTCTGGACTCTGGATACAAGGGTTTAAAGTAGTCATAAAGAAATTCTAACATCAAAAGCTTTGATAATTCTAAAACAGTAAACCCATAAAAACGGGTTTGTCCAATTTGACTTTCTTTTTTTTCATCATTATGCAAAAAGCTGATCATGAAATCTTCTGAAGTCCTGATAATTAGGTTTTGAAGTCAGCTTAATTGCTTCGTTCTCTTTAGTGACCAATCTGACATCTTTACGCTTGTGCGGATTCTCCATAGTCTTTCCAAAACAGCTGTTGTTCATCAGCTGAAAAGTCTTTTTCCGAAGCATCTGTGGATTTAGTTCTGAGATCAGTGTTCTTCATGATGTATGGTTTCATGAACTGTTCTTGATCAAAAGCAATTATACGATGAACAGCTGTCAACTTCAAACCATGTTTTAAATAAAATTGCAGAAGTCTGTAATGGCATACATAATTTTTTTTTGCCCCGAAGATAGGCACAAGTTTAGGCGGTTCTCTTGGATCATCTTTAGACTTTTCTGCTGCTAATGGGTAGTCATTATGCAGGTCATGGAGTTCCTGAGGATATTCTAAGTCAACTTCTAGAATAAAACCGCGCTGTCGATCGGGCGTTAAACTGTTTTAACCACTTTAATGCCTTTTGCAACATTATTCGTACTGCCGCCAGTGTACATTTTAAAGTTGCGTAGTGGAAGTGATTGCGCCATAGCCCATCCATACAGATTGTTTGCATCTAAATACATAAGATAGTTAGACCTTTTACTTGGATCATAATCATCTAGGTATTTGTTGTTTGCTTTACAGTAATGATGCGACGCCATACTAATTCCTCCACGCAATCCGTTTTCAATCATCTGAATCATTGGTAAATCTGACAATAAATCAATCTGTACTCCAGTAAGCTTTAAGAAAGCATCCCAACTCATCCCGGGCGCAGAAATGTAATGCACGGGATCCAGGCTATAAGTTTCATGCAGGTCTTTCTATAATTTTCAAAGACGTCCGCCAACAAACATGTATCAGCCATTAAATATGAATCATGATAGTCTCCCATCGTTTTACACTCTAACTTTTTGCCACGCATCTTGAGCATGCTGGTAATCAGAATCACTGATGTCCTTTCCTCTAAGACTAGAAAAGAACGCGCCTTTAGGGGGAAGTGTTTCTTCGTCAAACCTTTCCCAACGTTCATGTACTCATAAGGGTAAACGCCCTTTTTCTAACAAGAGTTGGGTCAAAATATTCTTCCGTTAATTGGGCAGGACTTTAAGGACATAGCCAGTGACTCTAATGAACCCATCATGTGCTCCCATAGAGTCATAAAAAGACATGTTATTTAAGTGAAACCACATGTACTTTTCTGAGGGACTGTGCAATGCATGACCCCCCCCTGAAGGCGTTGGTTACTGCTTGCAATATAAGATAGAGTCGTAACCTCGCAAGTTATGAAAGAAGATGGGCAGTTTCCCATGTCTTTGGTTCAAACTTTATTTGAAGATTTGCATTTCCCTGTGTGCTGCTCCTCTAAACTTTCCGCTAATGTGATCATGGTCTCTTAACCTTCGGATTCGCTGCGCCTGATGAAAGGCCTAAACCGAAAAATTCCAACATGTGTGGCTGAGTCATACTTTTGGTTGGTCTTCAGGCGTCATCTTGATTTCAGATAAATTCAGATTATTAGAACAATCATTACGCACTTGTTTGCATGCGCTGTAAAAATTTCTAGCCGCATCTGGTCCTCTATATAATTCTGGCGTTGAATGAGCGCCATCCGACCTGACAATAATGAAGGCAAATGAACAAATCTGATGATTACTAAATTAAGACTGTTTTCGAAGTTTTTGTGGTGCTGGCCCTTCATAAGGAACAATAAGCGACTCGAAGCTGCGTAAACTACGTATGGGAGAATTTTTGCGTCCGTTTCCAGTTCTTAAAATAACTTAGATTCGGGTGGGGGGCGTAAATTAGTTCTGTATTACAGTCAACTGGGCCGATACAATGTTTCTTTATGTTCGCTTGCGGCTTGAGCGGTTTGGAATACTTGTTAAACATTTTCTACAGAATTCTTGTTTATGGTAATGCTTTGAAGTATGCCTCAATAATTACTCATTGTTCGTTTTCAATGCGAAATGTGGTAGCCCCGCGGGCCCGAAAACATCAGAAGTAAGTCCACATGATTTTTGTCTGGCTCGCCTATTGTTGGACTGTTCTTGGACACTTTAATCGGGTTGTAGATTTTGTTTCCTCATCCCATGTTAGATATTGACAGTTTTTGGGGTTTGTTTTGTTCTTCAAACTGATCAATTTGTTCTACACTCACAGGAAAGGGATATTCCATTTAAAGTTAAGATTATTGATGTAAGGGTGATGTTAACACTCTTTCGCGTTTTTGCGGGCGGATGCAGCCTTGCGAGAACACACCCCCATAAACATTTGTTGTCTGTATTCTTTATTTTTTGAACTGTCTTTTCGAAAACTAATGCTGGAGGTAGTGGAATGTAAGCCTTGCCAACAATCGGCGCATACTTAGACTGTTTTAATCTGATCTCTAGGACTTCGCCCTCTGACCCACCAGAGCCTCTCATTTTGGCTTCTTCAGCGGCCACATCAAACTGTGTAAGCAGCTGGTCTGCCCAACCGGGTGTTAAGTTCATTATGAGAAAGAATAGTCGTTTTTTTTAGTTGAAACCCAGACTTCTAGATTTTTTTTCATTTATTGTTATATAGTCGATTAAAACAGCTAACATTACTTTAACTGGTGGGGTTATTTTTTTAGTTTCCCGGACTTGAGAAATAGCATGAGCAACACTTGCCCGTACTTTGTTGGTCAATGATTTCTAAATCAATATCATTCAGTGCTCTTGATAAATCTTCTTCCCATTGTTTTCAAACAATTCGTCTGGGCCTTCATATATCTTATCCTGCTGAGTTTCTTTTCAAACTCAAAATATTTATTTTAAATCAAAAAAAAAAAATTTAAACAATATCAACAGTCTTTTTGGCTTGGACTCATAAACTAAGTAAAACACCCTTTGGCGTTGTTAATGTGAGCTGTTTAGAACAGAGTTTAATGTTTCGTTTACTTTTTTTAAACATTCCTTTTTATCTGCTCGGGTCTGGTTTGTTGAAAAAACTTCCCCTCGCCTTTCTTTGAAGATCAAACTTTTGTCTTTATGTAGCCCATAAAAATCGGCCTGTAAACGATTAAATTCTTCATCCGTGATGTTTGAGTCAGCTAGTGCTTAATTTATAATCAGCTTGAAGGAACTAAGTTTAGCTGTTATCAGTTGAATTTATAGCTGTGTGCTTTTGGAGTTTATTTTTTTATTTTTTGCAGCAGCACCTACGGCTAATGAACATAGGCCAAGAGCTAAAGACAAACCCCTAGAGGTGAAGCTGCGGGTGCACCAACACCTGTTGCTAAGAGACCAACACTTGTCCCTGCTGATAGACCCACTTATAGTTGATGCTCCAGTATTAACATAGGTAACACCCATAAAGGCAGCAGAATCCCCTTCGTTTGGTTTGCTGTATTTTTGAAAGGCCCTGCTCTAGTTTTTGTAGCATTTGTGTTATGTTGGTTAATTCTAAAGGTTTTTATGACGGGGTTCTACTATCCTTCTTTGGCGACTCTGGCGCTGTAGGCACATTTGGATAAACTTAAACAGACATGCTTTTTAAAATAAAAAATAATTTAGTATTCTGTATCTTTTAATTTTTTCTTTTCATATTCAGCTGTGCATCAATTAATAAAAACAAATGTACTTTAAAGCGGTTTATTCGGCTTCTTTTTCTTTCCCCAATTTGAATGTTTACGTCTTTAACCGTCCCCCCCACTTCCCCCATGCAACTGATTATCCCTGTTGACCTTAGGTCAATCCATAAACCGTATTTTGATGTAAATAATCATCAAGCCTAACACTGTGAAGGTGTAGATCTTTAGACGCAAGGTCTGCTGTTAGACTTCGGCCCCTCCCACCCCCCAAACAATTTTCTTATTTCGTCAAAATGATGATAAGGTCTAAGCCCGCTAGCGTAGATTTGGTTAGGACTACCATCAATTGTACATTGCACTTTCTTTAATTTTTTGATTAAAAACTTTTCACTTGCTCTTGCGAATGGTTCTTCATCTTCACACAGCAATAAAATACCTTTAAGCGATTTTACTGCGACGCTAAGATAAAATTCCTATGCGTCTGCCCTGCTTTTGGATATGTTGAATGATGACGCACTTTTTTCGTAATATATTACAATTGTGACTCATATTGTTGCTCAATCAGCCTTGCTAAATTAGAGTTGCTAACAACATCAAACTCAAACGAGATGCCAGAAATGCTGTACTTTGCTTCGGTGTCTGTGATCTGTAACAACTTTTGTATTCATTAAAAGTTAGTTCTATGACAATCTGTCTTTTAATCCCCCTTGAAAGTATGGCGCATGCGCTTTTAACAACTCAAAATCTAGGGGAATGGAAAAGCGATTACCATACGCATAACTTACAGCTAAAGCCTTTTTGCTGCTTTTAGCACCTGGGGCGAGTTCGACCCCCTATTCTAAGTTTTAGTGCTTCTTCATTGCCGATTCCTTGAAACGCAAGATCTTCCCTTTCATTCCGCGGTTAGCCATAGATCAGATAGGTTAAAATATTGTCTGCATTGTTTAAAGAAAATACTTCTTGCCCCTCAGTTTTACAGAAATTTTCTTAACAAATTGGCCCGCCCAATTCTGGACAACTGTTCTGGTTTGGTCTGTTGTTGAAGCGAGTTCTATTTTGAAAGTAACCCGTGCAGAGCCTGGCACAATCAAATCATCCGCTCCTAGGTCTGGAAATCTAACAGTAAGAAATTTGATCGCATAAATAGTAATGGATTATTTGGAACAGTAAAAATTCCGTTTATTTTCCCTTCACGCCACGGGGTTCTTTCAGTCTTCTATGCGGGTCAAGAATCGAGCCATATACTTGTGACATTTTTATAAAACAAAATAAAAGTTAATTATTAAAAACATGGCGGGAATTGGAGGTGAAGAAGATTATGATATTAGTGGGTCTTGAGGGCGCCGACATGGATGAAAGGACTCCTTTGACACAGCACCGCTCAGCGATCCCATTGCAGGATGAATTAGAGGGGGCGCAAAGGCGTGAAATTAACAAAGAAAAGGGCAGACATTATACCAAAGTTTAGAACTAAAACCTCCGAAACTATATACCCTGATGATTTTGAACTAAAAGATAACCATTTGATTTTAGAAACGACAAAGGAGAACGTGTTCCCCCTTACGTATAAACGAGACCCATCAAGGTTTGTAGGCGTGGATAAAAATTAGACAAAAGGCTCAGTGCAAGCGAGCGAAATCGCCTTGGCTTTACTAAACCAGAATTAGATACAGAGGCAGTTGCTAAACTTCAAAACACACTACAAGAACTCCCCAAAAGATAACCAAATGCAAAACATAGAACTTAAAGATTTAAGTCCAACAGTAAACAGAATAATAATACAATAGAAGCAGAAACCACTGAAGAAGAAGCAGCATAAAACAATACACGATCCGCCGCACTACCTATGAGAGAATTATTAGCCCTTGATCGTACTTTAAGAACCATCAAAGGCGAATTAAAAAAACAATTTAGCAAACTAGGTGAACTAGATAGCAATAAAAAGAGAAAAAGAAAAACTCGCTGAGACTGACGACCGCATCGTAGGGCGTGGGATTAAGAAAAAATAAGACAAAGACTAAAAAATCTTGAGCAAGAAAGATCAGCAAGACTAGAAATGCTGACTACTAAACCGAGCCATATACGAACTCAAGTGAATAAAATAAGAGAACTTATCGCAAAAAATTTTTTGAAGAACAACACTAGCAAGAAAGAATACGAACGCTGTTTAGAGAGAAGGGAGTCACATTAGCAAGCGTTATAACTGCTTTAGGATTTGCAATAAGTACATTGGTGATGGCTATTACAGCGGCGGTGGGCAAAGTCTAGTGCCCCCCGCGCCGCCATCGCCCCCCCCTGTAAATCATGGGTAAAAAAACCAGCTTGATCATCTTGCGAGTTTATTAAAAAATTAGCTGGTAAAGCTATAGCTCTTTCCTGGTATATTAGGGAGTATCGGAGCTGGCTTTTGTCTACTGCAAGCAAAGATTGGGCTTTTATGGCGAGCCTTTGGGCATTAGTTGTCTTATAGTTGGTTTTATTTAGTAAGTTTAAAAAACCCAAGTATCCTGGCCAGTTAATCCAACAACTAGGCTGTCTTTTATTTTCATGGTCATGCGAACAGAGTCCACTTCTTCAACGGCCCTTTTGGGCTTTGGACCCTTTGGGGGTTGGATGACTTAATTTGGGGGTCATAGTGTTTTTTTATTGTTTGTAAGTTACGGCCAGAATTTATGTCGTTTTTTCCCACCTTCTGTTCATTGCCGCTATAGAAAATTTTATATTGTAGTTTTATTAATTGTTCCTTCTGGAGTCTGAGGTCAGAAGGTAGCAGTATAAACCGTGCCACAGCAAGTCTACTTTGATCTTGCGTATTGTAAAACATTTTGGTACCTTTTAATACTTGGGAAAGGGAAAAAACTGTAGAATTAATGGCGTCCTCTAAATTTTTCTAAGTATTTTTTTTGCCGTCAAGCCGTAGAAGGATCAGTTATGCTCGATCTCGCTTGTTGCTTGCGACCAGCAAACACCAAACGTAAGGGACAATAGGCGTTTTTCGTTCTATTCCCTTTAAATTAGGCCTCAGATTTGTCAAAGATAAATGTTGTCCATGCGTTTTTATGCTCTTGCTCTAGGGCCCGAAGGTGAACCCTGTGGCCTGAGAGAAAGATGTGTAAGGAGGATTCCAGTCTAGTTTATACTTTCTGTGCACGCCCCACAAATAAGGGGTGCCTAGCCATGATTAAGATCCACCCTTTTTTCTAAGTCTGTCTGAACATTAAAATTGCAATTCGTTACAAATCCTTTCAAAAGCCTTCATGTCTATCGGTTGCGAAGGGTTAAACGTTTTGGGGCATTCGGTAATGCCTCGAGTTTTAGTCAAAATACGCCTGAAGGTGTAAATAAAAATGAAATCATACACTGACCTCACCAAAGGGTCAGGATTGATTTAAAGGTAGCATACCGACACTCCACACCCGTTTGTGCACATAAAACACGCAAAGTTTAAATGGGTTTTGATAAAACTGCATCGGATGACTGAACCACCTTTCGCGATGTAGTCTTTTTTAATAGAGGGTTTAAGATATCTGCTTATGAGTACTCACCTTTTTATGAAAAGTGACAGTTGGTCACAGCAATGACAAGGTATCAGTTGCTATATTTTAAAAATTTTGTGCGGGCCCCAAAAGAATATTTTGCATCTTTAGTATATTTTAAACGCCCATTTTTATTTCATTTAAAAAATGTTTGTAACAAAAAAACTCAAGACGTCCTCCGTCTTTAGACATGCTATTAAACGATTGCGGAACCAAAATGGTCCGCTCCCAATGAAAATTCTACAAAGTTGTATGGTTAATAAATAACTGAAGCCAAGGGGAATAATAAGATTGAAAAAATTTGATAATAGAGGAAAAATGTTATGTTTGGCCATTAAATCAACCTGATGGTAATTTCGGATTTTTGCTCACTAAAAGAAGCAAGGAGTACTTTTGACAATACTCTCAAACTTAACCAAAGCAAACTAAAAACATGTTAAAATCAACCGAAAAAGAAGCAGTAGGTACTACTTTGATGTAGAGCTAGCTAAAAATGTTTGCTTTGCACTGACAGTTCAGGACGCTCAAAGATTTATGTTACCAAAACCAAACACCCTTTATGTGGAGAAAATCCCTCGACTTGCAGTACATTCCATTTCTCTATGTTCAAAATGGAGAGCTAAGCACTGATGAAAACTTATAAAGAAAAAGGAAGGCCTCAACTGTTTCAAGAGCTCTTCCTCAGGGAAAGCGCAAAATTGCGATTATGAAATTATACAATTCCCTAATTTACAGTTTAAAAAATTAGTTTGGGAGGGTCATCATTAATAAAAAGATCAAAGACAAACGGGAAAGTCGTAAAATGTGATAACCTCACATTGTTTTTGGAAATAAAATAATAATGTACAAAAAAGTCGCAGAAGAATCCGATTACATTAGCGCCTGTGATTTGTATAACTTTAGAATTAAAAAGACCTTCAGACGTTTTGGACTTTAACAGAAGGTGAAATAGGGACTTTGGTATGGTTTGAGTACACTAAAGATGGTTTAAAAACGCAAGGGTTGGCGACAACAAAAAGTTCCCAAACTAGAACAGCCCGCGCAATCAGAAGCCCCAAATTTTTTGGCCAGTATAATATAAAAAAAATTCGAAAACCTGACCATTAAATGGCACTTGAACCTATATTTTGAATGGGAAAAAAAATTTGAAATTTATAACCAAATTTACATTTTTGTATGTTTTAAAAAAATTTTCAGAAAAGCATCAAACTGGCCCTTTACACATAATCTTATGCCGACGACAATAGTCGAAAGAAATGAAATAAGCCGTATGGGAAAAAACAGTACATCCTCCACAGAAAGAAACGGTTTTAAAAGATGCCTACAAAAATTACAGTTTTTATTCCGCAAATGAAATTAGGAAAAATGCGTTCACAATGATATTTGAAATTCTGTCTTAAAAGAAAGGGGAGGGATGGGGTTTGGGGCGTAGTGACGTCCTTCTAAAAGGAATTCTAATTGCTGGCAAAATTAGACGTTGAAAACTTAAAGTTAAAACCCTCGTCATTTCTCACAATGGTGAGGATATTAAGGTCATAACCAACAAGCAAACAAAATCAATATAAGTCTAAAAGAAACAATCTTACAGAACTGAATTGGATTAATCTTTCACATTTAGACCTTATAGGATTTTATTATACTGAACAAGTTTTGACAGAGAGCATGATAAAAACATAACTGGATTAGATTAAGTTCTGTTATAAAACTATGGAGCAGTTAACTTTATGACAAAACCCCCTCATTGTTCATTAATTTGTGGCCCAAAATGGTTGTGGAAAAAAAAATATTTATCCTTGACCTATTACAAACAGTTTATCGTTATAATTTTGAACATATTGTGATTTTCTGCCCAACACTTAAATGGAACAAAGCATATCATGATAGAAGGTTTATATGGACTGATGATAACATATTTTTAGTTAATCCTAGCAATAAACTGAGTGAGTGTCTAGAACGCTTTTTTATATTGTTTGAAGGAACGCAGACACTATTTATTATAGATGACTGTTCAGCAGAAAGAGACATAGTTAAAAAAAGAAACACTTTGTCGAAACTAGCTTTCAGTGGAAGGCATGATGGGATAAGTGTGTGGATTTTATGCCAAAAATATAACTCAGTTTTAAAAGACTTTAGAGAACAGTTAAAGACTGTAGTTTTATTTCACATGAAAGACAGAGATGCATTTGATGAATGTTTGCGTGAAAATGATGTTATTGAAAACGATCAGGAAAAACATAGGATTAAGCAAAAACTGAAATCTGAAAAGTTTAGTAAATTAGTATTGAAAACGGATAACCCTACACAGTATGTTTGTTTGTAGATAATCGTTATTTTTTGGTTATTGAAGTCTTACTTGCCAGAGAACAGTAATATGCCGCTTCTAGGGCACTTTCGCCCGAAAACTGGTTGAGGGCGAAAGTGAGTTAGAAGCGGCATATTACTGTTCTCTCTATCTGACTTCCACGGAACTAAAAAGCAGGTACATTCTGAATTGTTACAAGAGAAAAAAAATCTTTCTTGATATAGACATGGGAACAGGACACAGTAATATGAAAACCTTGATGACAATACACAAAGCTCTGACCCCCCAACATGGCCAAATCGCAGGAGGAAAACCTAGCACAGAGCTTCCACAACATGTCAGTCTGACCCCGGCACCTGCGAGACCTCAGGGGCCGTCAATGAAGGGACCAGGCTGTTGGCGGTCATGAAGGTGAACTGTTATTTCAAGCACTGCCACCATGTGTGGGATTGGATAGAAGCCATGCAGTTTAAGGGTGGAGGCGATGGACGTAGGGTGCAGAGTACGATTAGCAGGAACGCGCCAGTCAAGGTCAATCAGATTAAGATAATTATTGTGTAATGGTGACGTGCAGCCTTCTGCTCACTCTAAATACAGCCGCGGGTACGCAGGGTCAGGGGTCAAAGGTGTTTCCGTGGTTCTGGAACACACTCATCCTCCCTGGCCCACCGAAAGGCGAAAATCGCCTGAAAGAGTACATTCTGGAAACAAAGAAATTGCCTTGCAAGCACGTCAAAGACAAGGACTGTACTTGATTCGTTCGGACACGGTCACCATCCGCTTCCATCTCTGTTCATTTAATTATCTAGAAATCTGTTCCCTCCGAGTTGTACGTCTGGTCTTCAGAAACATCCTTTAGACAAACCAGAAACATCACAAAGTATTGAGTCTAGCAGATATCATTGTCAGGATGCAAAGCTCCTGACTAAACCACAGTGGCACTATTATTCAACATTCGTGTTTTAGAACAGAATTATATTCACAGTATTTCATTGCACGTTACAAAATATTGAATACATTGACAGCTACATTACGTCCCTAAAATCTGTTTGATCGTGTTATTGCAAAACAATGCAGAATTCTTACTTTTCAATGAAACAGACTTCTTTCAACATTAACACGTCCGTGATCATAACGCACACCCAAAACAATAACAATATTTATCGTCTCATGATGTCGATGTAGAAATTTTCTTTCCGTGGGTAACATCTCATCCTAGAACTAAAGCAAAAAAAATCTTCATTTACCATCACAGATCAGGTAAATATTACAGATTCACAGAAAGGGTAAAACATTACGGATTCACAGACCATGTAAAACATTACAGATTCAGAGATAATGTAAAACATTACGGATTTACAGACCAGGTAAAACAATAGATTCACAGACCAGGTAAAATGTTACAGATTCACAGATCAGGTAAACCATTACAGATTCACAGATAAGGTAAACATTACAGAATCACAGATAAGGTAAAACATTAAAGATTTACAGATCAGTAAAAACATTACAGATTCACAAATTAGCTAAAACATTACAGATTCATAGATCAGTTAAAATATTACAGATTCATAGATCAGGTAATATATTACAGATTCATAGATCAGGTAACACATTACAGATTCATAGATCAGGTAATACATTACAGATTCATAGATCAGGTAAAACATTACGGATCCACAGACCAGGTAAAACATTACGGATCCACAGACCAGGTAAAACATTACGGATCCACAGACCAGGTAAAACATTAGGAATCCACAGACCAGGTAAAACATTACATATTCAGAAGCCCTTTCTACCTTACCTTCATGGTAACCCCGGTTTTCGATTTCCCTCCACATCTATGCCATCATGATTCAGTATCGTCAGAGTTGTCAAGACAGCGATATACCATCATTTGAGTTCTGATACTACATGCCATAGTTGAGTTCCGATACTACATGCCATAGTTGAGTTCTGATGCTACATGCCATAGCTGAGTTCTGATGCTACATGCCATAGCTGAGTTCTGATACTACATGCCATAGCTGAGCTCTGATACTACATGCTATAGCTGAGTTCTGATACTACATGCCATAGCTGAGCTCTGATACTACATGCCATAGTTGAGTTCTGATACTACATGCTATTAGTTGAGTTCTGATACTACATGCCATAGCTGAGTTCTGATACTACATGCCATAGCTGAGTTCTGATGCTACATGCCATAGTTGAGTTCTGATACTACATGCCATAGCTGAGTTCTGATACTACATGCCATAGTTGAGTTCTGATGCTACATGCCATAGTTGAGCTCTGATACTACATGCCATAGTTGAGTTCTGATGCTACATGCCATAGTTGAGCTCTGATACTACATGCCATAGCTGAGTTCTGATGCTACATGCCATAGTTGAGTTCTGATACTACATGCCATAGCTGAGTTCTGATGCTACATGCCATAGTTGAGTTCTGATACTACATGCCATAGCTGAGTTCTGATGCTACATGCTATTAGCTGAGTTCTGATACTACATGCCATAGCTGAGTTCTGATACTACATGCTATTAGCTGAGTTCTGATACTACATGCTATTAGCTGAGATCTTATACTACATGCTATTAGTTGAGTTCTGATACTACATGCCATAGTTGAGTTCTGATACTACATGCCATAGCTGAGTTCTGATACTACATGCTATTAGCTGAGATCTTATACTACATGCCATAGCTGAGTTCTGATGCTACATGCCATAGCTGAGTTCTGATGCTACATGCCATAGTTGAGTTCTGATGCTACATGCCATAGCTGAATTCTGATGCTACATGCCATAGTTGATTTCTGATACTACATGCCATAGCTGAGTTCTGATACTACATGCCATAGCTGAGTTCTGATACTACATGCCATAGCTGAGTTCTGATACTACATGCTATTAGCTGAGATCTTATACTACATGCCATAGCTGAGTTCTGATACTACTTGCCATAGTTGAGTTCTGATACTACATGCCATAGTTGAGTTTTGATGCTACATGCCATAGCTGAGTTCTGATACTACATGCCATAGCTGAGCTCTGATACTACATGCCATAGTTGAGCTCTGATACTACATGCCATAGCTGAGTTCTGATACTACATGCCATAGCTGAGTTCTGATACTACATGCTATTAGCTGAGTTCTGATACTACATGCCATAGCTGAGTTCTGATACTACATGCTATTAGCTGAGATCTTATACTACATGCCATAGCTGAGTTCTGATACTACATGCCATAGTTGAGTTCTGATGCTACATGCCATAGCTGAGTTCTGATGCTACATGCCATAGTTGAGCTCTGATACTACATGCCATAGTTGAGCTCTGATACTACATGCCATAGTTGAGCTCTGATGCTACATGCCATAGTTGAGTTCTGATACTATATGCTATTAGCTGAGTTCTGATACTACATGCCATAGCTGAGTTCTGATACTACATGCCATAGCTGAGTTCTGATACTACATGCTATTAGCTGAGTTCTGATACTACATGCTATTAGTTGAGTTCTGATACTACATGCTATTAGCTGAGTTCTGATACCACACGCCATTGTTTGAGTTATGATACTACTACTACTACTACTACTAATAATGTATGGATTTTATATGGTGCAATTCTTGGGATCAACTCATTGCGCTCAACACACACTCAAACACTCGCACTAACATGTGTTCACACACACACACACACACACACACACACACACACACACACACACACACACACACACACACACACACACCACACACCTACCGACACAGGCGCACTTATCAAGTTCATCGGTTCAAGCGTAAACAATACAGTTTTGCATGCAGTACATAAAAAGTCAGATCAGAATAATAGACACAGCATTTAGATATTATGGTTGAAGAAGGCTTTCCTAAAGAAGTATGTTTTTAACTCTGACTTGAATTTAGATAATGTAGGCAGGTCACGTAAGCTGTCAGGAAGAGAATTCCAAAGAGTGGGCGCACTAAAGCTAAATGCTCTCTCACCGACTGTCTTCAACGAGCGCCTAGGAA
>CM031622.1:16628424-16630924 GCA_018398815.1 Conus ventricosus | reverse complement strand
ACAGACAGAGAGGCAGGGACGTAGTGACTGTTGTCGGTTTACAGCTGGCGCCAGAACACAGACAGAGAGGCAGGGACGTAGTGACTGTTGTCGGTTTACAGCTGGCGCCAGAACACAGACAGAGAGGCAGGGACGTAGTGACTGTTGTCGGTTTACAGCTGGCGCCAGAACACAGACAGAGAGGCAGGGACGTAGTGACTGTTGTCGGTTTACAGCTGGCGCCAGAACACAGACAGAGAGGCAGGGACGTAGTGACTGTTGTCGGTTTACAGCTGGCGCCAGAACACAGACAGAGAGGCAGGGACGTAGTGACTGTTGTCGGTTTACAGCTGGCGCCAGAACACAGACAGAGAGGCAGGGACGTAGTGACTGTTGTCGGTTTACAGCTGGCGCCAGAACACAGACAGGACAGAAGCGGACGTGGCTCTGTCTGGATCAGAATCAGGGTGAGCGTTGTAAACTGTTACCTCGATGAAATACACTTTGACATGAACATGTAAAACACCTTTATGGTCTAACATCATGACCTCCTTGATTCTGTCTCCAATGTTCCAACAAGAGAGAGCAATAGCATTCTCTATATTTGTCAGCAATTCTTGAATAAGAGTTAACGAAGAGTGCCCTTGTCAGGCTTTTGTTTTGTTTGTATATTCCTTCTCACAAAAGACCTACAATAACAAAGCAAATTAAGAAATTCCTGTAAAGAGAAGAAAAAAGAAAGAAATGGAACAAAGAAAATGAGCGGCAGACAGTAAACAATAGACTGATGGAGGGAAAACAATAGCAACTGTCTGAAGGAATAATGATCAATTTTAACAAATCAGAGAAAATCGCACAACTCAGTCTACTGACGCTAAACGCTGACCAGAGACTGGGTGTCTATATTTGTAAAGAGGAACAATTCCATCCAATAAATGTCTAGAACGTGTGCTTAAACAAACCGAAAGCATATCTTGCTGAGAATAATATATTAATGGTATCTGTTGCACGAAGCCATTAACCATATTACAGAGAGAGAGAGAGAGAGAGAGAGAGAGAGAGAGAGAGAGAGAGAGAGAGAGAGAGAGAGAGAGAGAGAGAGAGAGAGAGAGAGAGAGTTAAACTCAAAAAAACACATTGCTTCCTTGAAAATTACATTTACTTCAAAACTGTTAACGAGGGTTTATCAAATTCATGTGAACGGCCAACTGACATTACGTTCAAAACAATTCCGCTCGGATTCAAAGAAGCCTTTGACCCTTGCAAAAAATGCCTCTAACATGTTACTCCAAAGCCTCTGATCGCTATGAAAAAAATGTGATGAGATCTACAGTCTTCTTGTTGAAAGAAAGGGCCAGAAGTGGATCAGAAGTGGATCTGGCCATTTCTTTCAACAAGAAGACTGTAGATTTTGTTTCAACAATCAGTTGGCAGATTCAATTTCCTAGGAAAGTTAATTAAACTTAAGCGATGATTTATGATGTGTTGATCGCATAGCGGCGTTTTGTTTTGTGTTATGTTGCATTGTTTTGTGCAATGTGCATTGTTTTGTGCAATGTTTTGTGCAATGTTGCATTGTTTTGTGCAATGCTGCATTGTTTTGTGCTATGTTGCATTGTATTGTGCTATGTTGCATTGTTTTGTGTAATGTTGCATTGTTTTGTGCAATGCTGCATTGTTTTGTGCTATGTTGCATTGTATTGTGCAATGTTGCATTGTTTTGTGTAATGTTGCATTGTTTTGTGCTATGTTGCATTGTATTGTGCTATGTTGCATTGTTTTGTGTAATGTTGCATTGTTTTGTGCAATGTTGCATTGTATTGTGCTATGTTGCATTGTATTGTGCAATGTTGCATTGTTTTGTGTAATGTTGCATTGTTTTGTGCTATGTTGCATTGTATTGTGCTATGTTGCATTGTTTTGTGTAATGTTGCATTGTATTGTGCTATGTTGCATTGTTTTGTGCTATGTTGCATTGTATTGTGCTATGTTGCATTGTTTTGTGTAATGTTGCATTGTTTTGTGCTATGTTGCATTGTTTTGTGCTATGTTGCATTGTATTGTGCTATGTTGCATTGTTTTGTGTAATGTTGCATTGCTTTGTGTAATGTTGCATTGTTTTGTGCTATGTTGCATTGTATTGTGCTATGTTGCATTGTATTGTGCTATGTTGCATTGTTTTGTGTAATGTTGCATTTTTTTGTGCTATGTTGCATTGTATTGTGCTATGTTGCATTGTATTGTGCTATGTTGCATTGTTTTGTGTAATGTTGCATTGTATTGTGCAATGTTGCATTGTATTGTGCTATGTTGCATTGTTTTGTGTAATGTTGCATTGTTTTGTGTAATGTTGCATTGTTTTGTGCTATGTTGCATTGTATTGTGCTATGTTGCATTGTTTTGTGTAATTTTGCATTGTATTGTGCTATGTTGCATTGTTTTGTGCTATGTTGCATTGTATTGTGCTATGTTGCATTGTATTGTGCTATGTTGCATTGTTTTGTGTAATGTTGCATTGTAT
>CM031622.1:16617827-16628324 GCA_018398815.1 Conus ventricosus | reverse complement strand
TGTGCTATGTTGCATTGTTTTGTGCTATGTTGCATTGTATTGTGCTATGTTGCATTGTTTTGTGCTATGTTGCATTGTATTGTGCTATGTTGCATTGTTTTGTGCAATGTTGCATTGTTTTGTGCAATGTTGCATTGTATTGTGCAATGTTGCGCAGCATTGTGCAATGTTGCATTGTATTGTGCAATGTTGCGCAGCATTGTGCAATGTTGCATTGTATTGTGCAATGTTGCATTGTCGTTCAGGTTTTGTATTGTCCTGAAAGATAATTGCTAGGTTATCCTTCCTTGCATTTCTGCCAAGTTGTGTTCCGTTTTCAAAGCATTAAAAGGCATTGTTTATAGTATTGATTATATTGCTTACTGTTGTTGCTGGTGGTGGTGGTACTGTTGTTGTTGTTGTTGTTGTTGTTATTGTTGTGTGTCTGTGTGTGTGACACTGGAATTTCCTTAGTCAAATCGGACTGCTGGAGTATCGTTTCAAATTGTACTGCGTTTTAACAGTATACTTGCATAGATTGTTTGCATTGCAGATTACACTATTTTATTTTCTGTCACAACGGAATCGTCGAGTGAATTCAGAAGTACTCAAGGCAGTTATCGGCAAGAGACAACGATCCTGATCTTAGATCTGCATGGCAATCCTATCATCACTTGGTCATTCAACTCTAGTAATCGCTTTAGTTCCATAGATTAATGTCCGTGTCGTTGTTTTCATGGAATGTTTACAGTAAAAAATAAAGCATACACCACAGCTGAATGAAATGTCAAAAATACAAATGACCACAAAACTGCATGGAACAAAGAAGGACACCAACACAACATCCGATTCCATATAACAGAGACATATCTGATTATGTAACAAAAAAGAATGGCAGCTTAAAAATGACCTCTCTAATGTTTGTACAGGCTCTTAAAATCACGCGCTCAGCTTTGGCTCTACAGCCAGAGTAATCCTGTGCTTCACCTGTTCGGATGAAATATCTTGGGCACTAGGCAACACCGAGCAGCCATGTATGGGTATCAGATCTAGACCACAGTGGGCGTGAAAAGGACCAAGAAAACCGTGCCACAACGAACAAACAGGTATTGGGAAAGTATTCCATCCATTCGTCTCCATTTCGGTAACTGGTCGCTCCCTTCCAAAGCAACGCCATCTTGATCACTCCTTCTCTTTGGGCTCCTCTCGTTCCTGGCCTACTGGGTGGCAGCGGGTGGGCAGCTTGGGGGTTTCGTACCCGCTTCCCTCCCCTGACAGCTCCACCGGCACCACCTTGTAGCCCAGCTGGGACTCCAGACTCTCCGCCCGGGTTCAGAGGCCGGCCATGCCGAACATGCCGAACTTGCCCATCAGGGAGCCGCTGGACATCTCGTTCACCTCCCCTGAGGTGAGAAAGAAATCCAGCAACACAGAAAAAAATATGAAGAGATAAAAGAAAATGATCGAAGCAATGAGAGAGGGATTTTTTGAATAAGTGTCTCTAACAAACTCTATACAGGCTAAATGGAAATGGAGGAACAAACCCTAAACAGGCTGAATGGAAATGAAGGGAACAAACTCTATACAGGCTGAATGGAAATGAGGGGGACAAAATCTATACAGGCTGAATGGAAATGAAGGAACAAACTCTATACAGGCTGAATGGAAATGAAGGAACAAACTCTATACAGGCTGAATGGAAATGAAGGAACAAACTCTATACAGGCTGAATGGAAATGAGGGGGACAAAATCTATACAGGCTGAATGGAAATGAAGGAACAAACTCTATACAGGCTGAATGGAAATGAGGGGGACAAAATCTATACAGGCTGAATGGAAATGAAGGAACAAACTCTATACAGGCTGGATGGAAATGAAGGAACAAACTCTATACAGGCTGGATGGAAATGAAGGAACACACTCTATACAGGCTGAATGGAAATGAAGGGAACTGGGGTGAGAAATGTGGAAGGAAAAAACGAAAGAAATTTGCTCAGATGTAGTCTGAAGGGTCCAGAAGTGCTCATCAGTGACTTGTTTTGAAAATGTTCTTCATACCAGACAATGATTGTTATGCCATCACATAAGCAGTTTGATCATTCCATTTATGATTAACGGCTGCTACATTACTGAAAGTTTAAAGGCCACATTAGTAAGTATGAACATATGTCTTACTATGTATTACTAAACAGCAAGCCCCACCTTCTAGACCTGGTCTAAATTGAAGTGTAACCATTCGCTTCTTCTATTATTTCTTTAGAAGACGTCAGGAGAGTTGTGTGACAGAAATCTGCAGACAAATCCCCTTGACATGGAAACAAGTCCTGTGCTGTTGAAAGCCCAATCTCCTACTGAGGTTCCAACATGGCTGACAGCAGTCTTAAAACATGTGCATATACAAAGAAAACGACCTAAAACAAACATGCGAAAGTCACAAAGAGAAACGTAGTGCCATACTGGCTCGGGCGGCTCGACCACCGAATCAAAAGTCAAATGTCGAGAGTTCGAATCACATAGCGCCCAATATGCAAATGGCTATGTTTCTGCCTATCTAAATGTGTTGTCGTTCTGGTGGTGTGGCGTTAAGACTGACCTTCCTCCACCACTGCTCTGGCATGGTTATCTCCACCTAGGGTATCACCTTTGACAAGTATGGACGTTTAACATGAATGGAATTATAAACAGATATGGGTGGCACTGTACCGTGGCGACCAGCTCTCCCCTAGGAAAAAAAGACATAAAATTCCAGCACACACAAATGGTATAGATAGAATACAACACGACAAGAGACACAACGTCTGCATTGCAAATGCTGTACGGCAGTGTTACATCGCGCAGTGCAACACAACGAATCTCATGACAGCACACTACGACACAGTTCCTGAGATGTGTTCAGTGTCACCTGGCATTTTCTGGTCGGTGCCGGTGTCGTATATAATACTGTCGCCGTGGAATTGTATCGCAGCGATAGCATTTCACGTGAAATATTGTTGCAGCGACAATAATTGCTGGAAAAAAATGTCGCGCGACAACTTTTCACGAAAAATGTCCCATAGAATATTGTAGCTGTCCATAAAATGCAGTATTTCCCGGGAAATTCTGTCGCTGCGACACGATTTTATGTATCCAAGGCAATCACTGAGACTCACCACTTATCCCACCCTTCGAAGTGAATCGTTCAAGCGTTCAAAAGTACTAGGAGATTATTTCAGGAATAGTGTGAATGTTGTATATGTCTCCACAAGGTTCAAAAGTTCCCAGGGCATGCATGTAAAAAAACATAAAACCTGTACATGATTCCAGGCTGAAATATGTCTTCAGTAAACTTGTCCAGGACGGGGGAAATCGTGATGGTATTGCTTAAGTGCACTAAGTTGATGTATTATTAGTCAGGCTTAACACACCAAGGTTATCTTTGCACTCATACACGCATATGCACACTCATGCGCCCATCAAACATTCGCCTCTCTTTGGGAATGGGATGTCACGCATTCGTTTCTCTCCTAACACGACTTAGAACAAGAAATACAATTTATATGCTACTTATAATTAATCATGAACAATCAAATCACACACACAATGAAATGTTAAAACATAAAAGATCAATACTTCCTAATCCCGGGTTATAATAAAATGACTTCTTACCTGGCCAGGTTTTCACACACACAACCACGCTTTCACACCACACCACAGTTCTTGAAAAAAGTCTCTTCACGCCTTCTTCAGCACTGCTTGATGGTGATGCCCTTGGTTGACTGACTCCAGGCTTCAGGACTGGGTCTTCGTGGTCGTCTCTGGGATCGCGACGTATGCCTTTGTCTAAAGTATCATGATAAGAATAAGATAAAAGGGAGCCCCGGTAGGAATGGAAGTCTTGCGGATTCTATAATAAATTTTCAAGGTCTTTGAAGAAAATGCCGCACACACTTACAACTTTTTGTCACGCATAAGAGATTTGGTTATGGTACACATCAAGAAATGAATGGAGTAGTAGTTAGAATGTAGGCTAATCATCACTGAATCAATCCCAACACACAGACGTGTGTGCTCACACACACACACACACACACACACACACACACACACACACACACACAAGAAAAACACCCACGATCGCGCTAAATTTGAAGAATGGAATAGTGTGTACAATATAAATAATTATCATTACAATGATCTTAATGCAGCACGTCCGCCTTGTCTCTCCTATCTTTGAACAAGATAACCGGTTTGGGATCAATTATTACAAGCATTTCTCTTGAACTGTCAAAAAAGAGTGCTCTCATGAAACTGCACGTTGTTCAACTAGGCCTACTGTTCAATGGTGGTAGGCTAGGCTTAGATCTGACTCATATGCCTAGATCCCAGTGACTTCAGACATTTGTTTCATGGTGCCATCAAACGCCCGCCTCACTAGCAACATTGCCTCTTCTTCTTCCGTAGGGTCTCCACAATCAACGGCTGATTATTATGAGACTGTGAACTGGGGATCTGCTATTTAAAAAACAAAAAACTATTCTAATTCATTTTTCATAAACATGAGATTACACACATTCATACCACAAAGTGCCCCCCCCCCCCCTCCCATCCCTAACTTACCTACTCAGTAGCCTACACAAAAAAGCAAAACAAACAAACAAACAAAAAAAGGCAAAAGCTAAATGCGGAGCTGCCAGCAGGCTAACACGGTCGCTTTTCATCCATTACTATGGACTAGCTGGCCCCAGGCTGCAGTAGGCAGCTCAGGCTCGCTACATCCTTCCACTCATCCATGCACACAACATGACAGCTTTGTGTAGGAATCTGCTGAAGGCGCCTTTTGACCAGTGACACAAATGTGTCATGGGTTTTGGCATCAACAGTATCCTGGGGGAGGGAGTTGCATTCCACAATTGTAATTTAGTGCTGCCGCATAGTTACTGCCAACACATCACCATCTTAAAATTTTCAACGCTGGCCCATTTTGTCGTCTGCAATGTATTTTCCGACTGCAAACATGTCCGCCGGTCTAGTTTTTGTCCCCAAACCAGCGTCGATGACTGTGAATGCACCAGGTGGAGTGCTTGGACTGACTTGTTTGGTTGATGTCTAAATGTAGTCTGCTAGAGCTGCTTTGTTTGCTCTTCTTGGAAGACCACATGCATCAAACAGCGAAGATGGAACATCAGTTAGTTCATATTTCAACGAATCTTCCAGCAGATTTGGAGTTTTTTCAGCTGCTTTTGTCAGTCTTTGGAACAACAGATTCGTGTCAACTGTCGCCGCATCATTGTTGACTTCGATCACAGTTCCTGAAGCCATTGTGTTTGCTTGATTTTTCTTCGAGAAGGTGACATCTGCAAAGCTCTTGCCAGTCATGGATTTCAAAATCTCATCCCCAGTTTCTTTTGCTTCGTCAGGATTTGCTGCTTGGTCTGCTGTTCTTCCACTTCCAATGCTGATCAACACATCCGTTTCACCAAGTGGATTCCTTTGCTGCAAATAACGTAGGATCACGGTTGTGTCTGGATGATCTCGCTGCTCTCGACTCCTGCTGATGTCCTCGTGCTGCACATGTTGCTCGTTGGTCTTCAGGCAGACTTGTCACAGACTGCATGGCGACGTTGATCTCGGTGCACGCAGGCATGCACAACAACCAGACAGACCGCTCTCCTTCCCCTAGGCCAGTCCCTCGAGTTAGACCTCCACTGACTTTCAGACTTCGCATCAGAACCTGCTTTATAATGAGGTCAGTTGACAGACATGCCCAAAATCGGTCAGATCGTTTAATGACGTGGTGTCCACACAAAAAATTCCTGATAAGCAACAGGATGTGTTTTTCTCTAGAGCTTTCATGTATTGCACAAAAAAACAACCCCAGACAAACCTTTCCCCATCATCTAAAATTTCTGTTCGTATATTCTTTGCAGAGCATCCCACTCCCTCTCCTAAAAACAAATTGAGAACAATGATACAAAATCAAAAGATCCCCCCCACAAACGATAATGTATACTATTAAAACAAAAGCAATAGAGAAAGTATAGCGATTAAATTTAAGAAGAGAAAGTATAGTAATAAAACAAAAGACAACACCCCATTAGTAGCTGTGCAGTTTGGGCTACAACCTGTACTGCATATAAGATTAGATAATGACCATAAATTTTAAAATTAGAAAACATTTATATTTAACATATTATTTTACATCTTGTCGATGAAAATCGAGAGCTATAAAAGAATATGATAACCAAAATTAACCGTTTAAATATAAAAATAATAAATTTGCCAAGGGAGTTAATCAAGCTTTCTTTTTTTCGGGCTCACTCAACTGAAATGTCTTTGTTTACGTGTTCAGGTATTGTCTGTCGAGCTAAAAACTACTTTTACTCTTTAATGTTATGCTCCCATAGCCATTACACAACTACAGATAAAAAGCATTGAAGACTGCACTCCTCCGACCGGTTTCTCCGACGCTGCCATCTTCCCAAGTCTGCGTGCGTTTTTTTGCATTCAAGGGAAGTAACTCGTGGGTTGAAACCTTACTCGATTCGTTTCTAGGCCCTAGGGCATCGCTCAAGTGGTAAACTTATTTTTTCTAGTGTTGTACGTGGTGTCGTGCGTCAGTTTATTAATAAAACAATTTTAAAGCTTGCACTTCAATCTGGAATATTGTACTGCTCAGACTATCTGTGTATTAGGCTAGCTCACGGTTAAGGCTGAGACACCACGGGACGACGGGGCCGGGCATTGAAAATGTCACATCGGCCGCTTGAAAACAGTAAACTGATCACAGATATATTCTACTGCTATTTGAATCAATTCGAAAAAAAAGATAAATAAAAATAAAATCGTGCGATGTAAAAAACAACAAAATCAGCACATACCATGACGGCAAGAATACGTTTCACAAAGCACATTCCATGTCGACACGCGTCAACATTAACACTTTCTGAACACACTGTCTTGACATCAAAATCTTTCTGAACAAACTGTCTCATGACATCAACACTTTCTGAACACACTGTCTTGACATTAACATTTTCTGAACATACTGTCTTGGCATCAACATCTTTCTGAACACACTGTCTTGATATCAACACTTTCTGAACACACTGTCTTGACATTACCACTTTCTGAACACACTGACTTGACATTAACACTTTCTGAACACACTGTTTTGACAATAACATTTTCTGAACACACTGTCTTGACATCAACACTTTCTGAACACACTGTCTTGACATTAACATTTTCTGAGCACACTGTCTTGACATCAACACTTTCTGAACACACTGTCATGACATTAACATTTTCTGAACACACTGTCTTGACATTAACATTTTCTGAGCACACTGTCTTGACATTAAAATTTTCTGAGCACACTGTCTTGACATTAACATTTTCTGAGCACACTGTCTTGACATTAACATTTTCTGAACACACTGTCTTGACATCAACACTTTCTGAACACACTGTCATGACATCAACACTTTCTGAACACACTGTCATGACATCAACACTTTCTGAACACACTGTCATGACATCAACATTTTCTGAACACACTGCCTTGACATCAACACTTTCTGAACACACTGTTATGACATCAACACTTTTTGAACATAGTCTTGACATCAACACCTTCTGAACACACTGTCTTGACGTCAAGACTTTCTGTACAGACTGTCACGACATCGACACTTTCTGAACATACTGTCTCGACATCAAGACTTTCTGAACACAATGTCATGACATCAACACTTTCTGAACAAACTTTCTTGACATCAACACTTTGTGAGCAAACTATCATGACATCAACACTTTCTGAAGACAGTGTCATGACATCAACACTTCCTGAACACACTGTCTTGACATCAACACTTTCTGAACACACTGTCATGACATCAACATTTCTGAACAAACTGTCTCATGACATCTACACTTTCTGAACACACTGTCTTGACATCAACACTTTCTGAAAACACTGTCTTGACATCAACACTTTCTGAACACACTGTCTTGACATCAACATCTTTCTGAACAAACTGTCTCATGACATCAACACTTTCTGAACACACTGTCTTGACATTAACAGTTTCTGGACACACTGTCTTGACATCAACATCTTTCTGAACAAACTGTCTCATGACATCAACACTTCCTGAACACATTGTCTTGACATTAACACTTTCTGAACACACTGTCTTGACATCAAAATCTCTCTGAACAAACTGTCTCATGACATCAACACTTTCTGAACACACTGTCTTGACATTGACATTTTCTGAACATATACTGTCTTGGCATCAACATCTTTCTGAACACACTGTCTTGATATCAACACTTTCTGAACACACTGTCTTGACATTACCACTTTCTGAACACACTGACTTGACATTAACACTTTCTCAACACACTGTTTTGACATTAACATTTTCTGAACACACTGTCTTCACATCAACACTTTCTGAACACACTGTCTTGACATTAACATTTTCTGAGCACACTGTCTTGACATCAACACTTTCTGAACACACTGTCATGACATTAACATTTTCTGAACACACTGTCTTGACATTAACATTTTCTGAGCACACTGTCTTGACATTAAAATTTTCTGAGCACACTGTCTTGACATTAACATTTTCTGAGCACACTGTCTTGACATTAACATTTTCTGAACACACTGTCATGACATCAACACTTTCTGAACACACTCTCATGACATCAACACTTTCTGAACACACTGTCATGACATCAACATTTTCTGAACACACTGCCTTGACATCAACACTTTCTGAACACACTGTTATGACATCAACACTTTTTGAACATAGTCTTGACAATAACACCTTCTGAACACACTGTCATGACATCAACACTTTCTGAACACACTTTCTTGACATCAACACTTTCTGAACAATCTGTCATGACATCAACACTTTCTGAACACCCGGCATGACATCAATACTTTCTGAACATACAGTCTTGACATCAAGACTTTCTGAACAGACTGTCATGACATCAAGACTTTCTGAACACACTGTCTTGACATAAACACTTTCTGAACAAACTGTCTTGACATCAACACTTTCTGAACACACTGTCTTGACGTCAAGACTTTCTGTACAGACTGTCATGACATCGACACTTTCTGAACACTCTGTCTTGACATCAAGACTTTCTGAACACACTGTCATGACATCAACACTTTCTGAACAAACTTTCTTGACATCAACACTTTGTGAGCAAACTATCATGACATCAACACTTTCTGAAGACAGTGTCATGACATCAACACTTTCTGAACACACTGTCGTGACATCAAAACTTTCTGAACACACTTTCATGACATCAACATTTTCTGAACAAACTGTCTCATGACATCTACACTTTCTGAACACACTGTCTTGACATTAACACTTTCTGAAAACACTGTTTTGACATTAAGATTTTCTGAACACACTGTCTTGACATCAACACTTTCTGAACACACTGTCTTGACATCAAAACTTTCTGAACACACTATCTTGACATCAACCCTTTCTGAACACACTGCCTTGACATCAACACTTTCTGAACACAGTCATGACTTCAACACTTTCTGAACACAGTGTCTTGACATCAACACTTTCTGAACACAGTCATGACATCAACACTTTCTGAACACACTGTCTTGACATTAACACTTTCTAAGCACAATGGCTTGACATTAACATTTTCTGAACAAACTGTCTTGGCATCAACACATTCTGAACAGACTGTCATGACATCAAAATCTTTCTAAACAAAGTGTCTTGACATTAAGACTTTCTGAACACACTGTCTTGACATTAACACTTTCTGAACACACTGTCTTGACATCAACACTTTCTGAACACAATGTCTTGACATTAACACTTTCAGGTCACACTGTCTTGACATCAACACTTTCTGAGCACGCTGTCTTGACATCAACACTTTCTGAACACACTGTCTTGACATTAACATTTTCTGACCCAACTGTCATTACATCCACGCTGTCTTGTCCTTCCCTTCCAACAGCCCAACTCTCCCTCATCTGATGAGGACACTCACCAGTGAGGAGGTACTCATTCATCAGGAAGGTCTTGGTCTCTGGGCCCAGGATGCTGAGGTAGAGGACCGACATGTCCCGCTCTCGCTGGATGCGATCCACAGGGGCCGGTTGCATATACATTCTTAAAAGTTGACTTAAGCAAAGTTTGCTTAGAGCCAAAGCAAACTTTGTAAAGATTTCCTTTGCGCATTTTTGTCAATCGGTTGCACATACCGTCTTTGTCGCGGACTTAACTAAGTTGTCGGTCAGGATGGTTATTTTTAGCATGGCTCCGTCATCGTACACAGTTTGTGCATACGTCACCAAAACGAACCAATGGAAAGTAACTCCTGCAGATGAGAATCAACAAGACAGCATGGCGGACAACGACGGGAAGAAACGTGTGAGAACAGCAAATTTCACTGTTGGCCGTTCTGTTGGCCGCTCACGTTGGCATGCGAACATATCATCCAGCTTCGATGCGAGAACC
>CM031622.1:16558503-16617727 GCA_018398815.1 Conus ventricosus | reverse complement strand
GACGGAATACAGAACAGCCAGACAGAGTGCGATGGCAAAGGTCGTCGATGGCCTATGGTCCACCGGAGCGATGGGCATAATGATGAAATGATGATGCCCTAGGAAAGGGACTCCTGAATCGGAGACAGCATTTCCTGGGCTTCACGGTCAATCCTGTCTTCGCTAGGCACTGCAGCACAGCTTGAATAGCTCCACATGCTCTTCCCAGGTATCTGAGGCTATTAGTATATCGTCCATAGAATTATGGACATCCCTTCGGTTCACAGTGCGGAGATGTTTGCGCATCATGCGCGAAAATATGGCACTGGCATTCTTCATGCCGAATGGCATTCTCCGCCACTGAAACTGGCCTTGTGGCGTACTGAAGGCTGTCTTGGGCTTGTCACTCTCTGTCACATGAATCTGCCAAAATCCCTTGGACAGGTCGATTTTTGAAAAGTACTTTGCTTTTCCTATTTTTGCGAAGATAGTGTCTATGTCAGGCAACGGCTCAGCGTCAAATTCAGTGATGAGATTCAGCTTTCTGTAGCCCATACAGAATTGCACAGTGTCGTCTTTTTTCTTGACTAAAACAATGGGTGTGTTGTATGGGGAGTTTGTGGTTCAATCACTCCCATGGCCAACATTTGCTGTATCTCGTTCTCCGCGGTTTCACTTTGGGAATGAGATACGGGGTACTGGTGGACTTTCACATGTTGATCTGACGTCAGTTTGAGCTCGTAGGTGACTAAATTAGTCTCCCCTGGAAGATCGGTCAGAATGTTCTTTTGTCCTTCCACGATTTCTTGTAGCTCTCTTCTTTGGATCTTGGTCAACTCAGATCCATAGTTAACTTGGGTGTGGTCCTCAGTTTGTTTCAGTGGTACCATAGGCATCTTGTCTGTCATGTATTCCTCATGGTCTTCCTCATGCACAACCACTGCAATGTATTCCTGGTCTGTTGACTGATCTCTTTCGTGGTATTGCTTCAGCAGGTTGATGTGGTAGGTCTTCTCTTTACCATCTACTAATATACGATAGTCCACAGGACTGGTCTTCTTGATGATGATGGTGTACAGCCCTCACCACGTCAGTTGAAGCTTATTGTGCTTTGGGGTAGCAGTACAAGCACTTTTGATCCAACAGGTAGATTCCTTTTCTTGGCTTTGCAATTAAAGTACTTTGCATGCCTCTTACTTGCCTTTTCGAGGTTCTCATGAGCTATCATACAAGTGTCTTTGATCCTCTCTCGCAAGTTCATGACGTATTCTGCTGTGGTACGAACGTCTTCCTCCACATCTCCTCGTCCGTCCAGATGTTCTTCAATACTTGGAGGGGTCATCGCACTTGCCTACCATAGAGAAGTTCAAAAGGTGAGAACTTCAAGGACTCTTGTGGTGCCTCGCAGTAAGCAAATAGGATTGCTGGAGGGAGCGGTCACATGTTTGGGTTGTTCCAAGCATAACTTCTAAAGCATGGCCTTGAGTGTACCATTAACTCTTTCCACGAGCCCGTTGTTTGCGCGTGGTATGGCGTCGTGGCCATCCCTCTTATGCTGAGTAGCCCGTTGACCTCTTGCATGGTAGATGACAGGAACTGGCTGCCTCGGTCAGTGAGGATTTGGCTGGGGATACCTACTCTGGTCCAAATCTCCCACAGTGCCTCTGCCACGGATTCGGAATCAGTGGTCCTGAGTGCAGTTGCTTCGCATATCTTGCAGCATAGTCTACAACTGTGAGAATGTATCTCTTGCCGCTTGATGACTCTGGAGTGATGGGTCCAGTGATATCCACTACCACACGGTGGAAAGGAGTTTCTAAGAGTAGCATCTTCTGTAGCGGTGCCTTGCCCATGGTGTTTCTCCCAATGCAACGCTGACAGGTGTCACAAGACGCAGAGTATCTTTTTACATCACTCGCGATGCTTGGCCAATAGAAATCAGCGAGGATGCGTTCTTTCGTCCTTCTGATGCCTGCATGGGCCAACATTGGGATGTCATGTGCAACTCGATGTACTTGTGTTCTCCTCTGAATTTCTTGGGAACTACGAGCTGGTTGTGTTGTCCCCAGCTGGTCTTGGCCTTTCGGTGTAGGATCCCGTTCTTGAATGCGTAGTGGAATTCTGCACCGGCCTTGGTAGTCCTGAGGCTATCCGGTTTACGAGCTACTTCCATCAGCTTAGTCAGGCTGGAGTCACTCTGCTGCTCCTGCTTCAGAATTTCACTTTCAGGGGTCACCGAGTTGAGAGGTGTAGTCTTCAGTTTCAGTGCTGGCTGTTGCTTAACTCTAGTGGCTGCCGAGTGCACAGGGTATACCGGAATTTTCTCCTCTTGTGATGACTCTGTCTTCCTGGTGTTTCCTACTAGAACAGGACATACTGGCTCATCCATTACCAGAACTTCGGTGTGGTCAGTGAAGTAGGGCGTTTCCATAAAAACTTTGACGACTGGCAGTAAACTTTTCACTTTCGATGATGTCAGGAAACTTGTTTCTTTTCCACAGTGTAGCATCTCTGAGGAACAAGATCCTTGCGTACAATGGTCATTGTAGAACCTGTGTCACGGATGGCTTTTGCCGCTTTTCCTTCAATCTTCACAGCACAGTGAGGTTCGAATTCAATCTTGCTGCACGAGTCACACGGCTGGTTCGGTGTCTCTGATACTGGCTGATTAGCTGCCACTGTAGTACATGCGGCTGCCGAGTTGTTTCTCTCACTCTTACGGTACTGTGCCAAATGTGGACCTCTGCAGGTACAACATCGAAGCTCAAACTTCTGCTTCTCTCCTGAATGAGGCTTGGGTCTGTCTGGGCGGTTGTTCTGTCCTTGCTGTGTTGAACTTGGCTGCTTCAGTCCTTGGTAGTTCCTTGGGAAACGGTCATGATTCCCACCTCTGTGATCAGCTCTTTGATCATGGAACTGACGCTCTACCATGCGTGTCTGCTCGTAGAGGTCTGCTGCTACCACAGCTGCTTCAACGTCTTGGGGATCTCTCTCGCGAACGAAACGAGCTTAGTCAAAGGGTAATGCTTCTAGAAATTTCTCCAGAACAAGCATTTCCTTCAGATCTTCTTCTCTCTTCTTGGAGAGTACAATCCATCTATCTAACCAAATCGTGAGTCTGTCCCACAAAGCTAAAGATGTCTCACTGCTCTCCTTCCTGGCAGATCTGAATTTCTGCCTGTACGTGCCGGGGTTGAGCTGGCACTTGTGTAGTAGTGTCTCTTTAATCGTCTCGTAGTCAGCTGCATGGGTAGCTGACAACTTAACGTAGGCGTCTCGTGCTCTACCTTTGAGTACCCCACTCTTCCTTCTTCCAGCCATTTATCACAGCGACCTTTTCGAACTGTGCTAGCTATGATTCTAGGTCGTTTTTGTCCTCTAGATAAGGTAGTTTGACCTTGGCCGCACCTGACTGACTCTGGCAAGAGTGCACACTAGTACAAACTTCCACATTGCGTGTACTTTCTAATTCTAACTTTTTAAGTTCTAGCTGATATTGTCTCTCTGCTTTCTCTCTTTCCAGTCGCTCTGTTCTGTCTCTCTCTTCTTTTCTTTCAATGTAATCAGAGAGTTCTTTCTTCTTTAATCCTAGTGCTTCACCTTTGGCCCTCCAACATTCGAACGTACTATCACTCACAGACGTACAGGTTGAGGATCGCTTACATCCTGAACAGCATTCCGGCGACAGTTTGATTTCGGCACGTTTGCGGACAGTCAAGCGTGTTTTTCCTCCGCAGAATATAAACGCACTAACATTATAACACAACTATAATCTTTCGTTATTGTTTGGTTTCTACAAACACAACATTATGTTGTTCAGATACTTGCAGAACCAACGTTAATCTTCTTCTCGTGACCTACAATATGCAAGATGGGCTTAACTTACCACTGATTGCGTGGCTTGGGTACCTATCTTGTACCTGGATTGTGTCCCTTGACACACGACAAACTTTCTAATTTTTCGCGACGAAATACCTTCTGGTTTGCCCACTAGCTAAACTCTACAGCTAAATCTTATTATATCAAATATAAATTCCCTTCTAGGAACAACTCACTCTTGGTTCCTAATACAAATCTGCTAGTACACTTCAACGTGTCTTCCCTCAGACACTAATGACGTCGCAGATCTACACACTCTAACCTTAGTAGCTGCATCTAGACTGACAGTAGCCTCAACGTTGTATCACCAGTACAACTAATCAGAGTATCAACAATGTAAGTTTCTCACGTTTCGGACTTCTGCCGCAAATGGTAACATCGCAAACGGTCACGATAACTCGACGCAGTTGGACACGTGTACTATACCAACTTTGTGATTGGCTGAGGTTTTTAAGAGACGAAAAAAATACGGGAAATACGGAATGATGTTGGCGTTTTACGGTCGTCGACGACATGACTTGACAAATTCAAAGATAGTATGAAAATTTCTGGACACAAATTTGGCTGAAAAAGAATTACAATTTAGCACATGCAGCACCAGATCAGTCCAATTACCTGGATGACTATATGATGCCCGCCTTCCTGCCCGCTTGAAAAGGAGCTAGCGTAACCCAACACTAAACGTGTGTATCACAATGTCCTAGGTTTCAATATCCCGGACGAGCCCCCCCCCCCCCCCCCCCCCCTTTCAATATCCCGGACGAGCACCCCCCCCCCCCCCCCCCCTGTCACACACACATTAAGTTGTTGGGCTTGCGGAAGAATAGAATAACCGCACTCCTCTCTTTCTCTTTCAATGAACAACAGAGATCAAGATGTCGAATGAACTATGATTTAGTTTTGATGATAATTTGGTAAGTATGTGTTTTGATGGGCCTGGGCGCCGGGCGAGGTGAATGATGCGATGGTGAAATGTGTGGTTCGTGATGTTGTCAATGTATAATTCACAATTACATAAACTAAATCAATAACGAAAAAAATTAGAACACAGTTTTGGTAATGTCATTTCTTCCTATGAATCTTGTTGAACTGTGCACACTAGTTCGTTGTTCAGTCCTTGTAGGATATTGGTTGCAGAAGACCTTCCTTGTTGTACGTATTCTTGGGTGATGAAACATAACGTTAGGCTACTTAGCTTAGCTTACTTAGCTCGTGAAACGAAGGATGTGGAATGTAGATCTTGATCTCGTCGTCCTGCTGATGAACTTACGTGGTGATTTCTCCGTCTCGTCTCACGTAGTGGTCGTCTCGATGGATCCCAACGGTGATGGTAGTGAAAATACGGAGAAAAAAAAACAACCTACAAGGCGACACACCACCGCTACTTAGTGATCTATGAATATTCTATTTTACTTTCTGCTTCCTGCTCCGCCTGTATGGAACAGTCATCTTTCACTCTCTCTTCTGCACTCATTCTTCTTTAAAATAAATAAATCTTTACAAAAAGTCTTCACCAATGAACATATTGCTCCACAGCTTGCTATTACTACATTTCATTCATTCACTTATTGATAAATATTGTTGTGAAAATTATATGCTACAGTCAGAGATGCGGCAGGTATAATGGCTTCAAAATAACGTTGCTCATCATTCATGATATTGCTAGGTGAATTAGATCTGCACGGGATATGAAAATGGCTGAAAATAAAGCATGATCAATACAACACATGATGATAAGGTGCTGATGGGGTGATCGATAGATGAGGATGTCGGTCATCCAGTCTACCCCGGCAATAAATCGATCATGGTGCAACGATGATAAACTAAACCTCACGTGAATAGAATAGATCGGAACTCGGATTAGAACTTGAGTTGTAGGCCTATATTATCTTATAGATAACATACGCGGCGTAACGATACGGCTCGCCCAAACTCCAGTCGTCTATCAACACGGGCACAGTACCGAAAGATTGGAGGACAGTGCATGTTACGCCCATCTTTAAGAAGGGAGAGCGCTACAGGCCTGAAAATTACCGTCCGATCTCACTGACGAGTGTTCCTGGCAAAGTCCTAGAACACATCCTGGTCCACACTGTGATGAGTTTCGCAGAGAAAAATAACATCATCTGCCGGCAACAACATGGATTCCGTCGAGGGCGTTCTTGTGTGAGTCAACTGCTAGGACTCGTGGACGACATCACACTTGATAGAGAGAAGGGAAGACAGCATGACGTCCTGGTCATGGACTTCTCCAAGGCCTTTGACAAGGTATCTCACTCGCTTCTGGTTCACAAGCTCCACCACTATGGAATCCGGGGCCACCTGAACAGGTGGATAAGGAACTTGCTGACCAACAGGCAGCAGGCAGTGGTGGTGGAAGGAGTTACATCGGCATTTGTAGGGGTTGAGTCTGGAGTCCCCAAAGGCTCTGTCTTGGGACCCTGCCTCTTCCTATTCTACTTTAACGACATCCCGACGGGCCTCTCCTCAACCGTACGCCTTTTCGCAGACGACACTGCTTGCCACAAGACCATCAGGAAGGCCAGTGACCAAGCCACGCTACAGAGAGACCTTGACAAACTTGCTAAATGGGAACAAACTTGGCTCATGTCCTTCCATCTGGACAAGTGTCACACTCTACATTTTGGCACAAGACACAAGGCCACTTACCATCTGCATGGTCACAACCTCCAGCCCACCAAGGAGGAAAAATACCTCGGGGTTACCCTGTCCACAGATCTGAAATGCTGAGGCAGTGGCATCGGCCTCGCTGGGGGACTTCAGATCCTGGATATAACCCCCTCCCCTCCCCTCTCTCGCTCCCTCTCCTGCCCCCCTCGCCCCTCCCCCTTCCCCACCTATCCCTCCCCATCCTCACCTTAGTCCGTCCCCCCCCCCCCCCCCTCCAGTGTAAGGCCCACTTATTCATAAGCTGATGATCCAGGCAGCAGTTTTTGATCTACCGTTGATCCGGAAACCCCCTACTATAGTGTCAGAATCTTCAACGTGATGAAGGCGGACACTTAAAGAAAGAAGAAGAAGAACGGCTTAGATAGTGTGATCGAAGTATTACGTGAAGTATATCACTTTATCAGTGTATCTACCTCAGCGCAACCCTTGCTTGCCAAACACTGGCGACGATCAAGTGACGGTCGTTGGGTAAATGACCCAATACCCCGTCGCTGGTTCACAGGATCTCGCCCCTTTTGTGTCTTGGCGTTCAAGTACTGGGTGGCCTCTTCCAGAACTTTTTTTTTTTTTTAATAGGCACACATAAAGAAAGTATTTCACTGGACAACAGCGACATTATTTACAAACATCAAACAAAGTCTTGTAACATGTCACATAGTGTCCTCATAAATACATCATGACATTTACAGAAAATGCGTTACATAATCATATTTCAGTCTTATTGTTCCATTTGATGCCCAAGGTCACGGACAACATGCAAAATGAAGGAATTATATTCTATGCATTATTAACATTATTCTTGTATTAGTGGTATGTATGGAAACCATTTTGTCCCGTATTCTGCATAATTCATTTCCATCGAGTGCATATGTTTCTCAATTTTATGTCTATAGCATAGTTCCTTTAGAAACATCATTAGGTTGGGTTTCATCTTATTAATTCTACATTTGTATATGAAATATTTTCCCATTAAAATGATTAAGTCTAACATATCATCTGTTTTTGTTTTCTCATCAGTGCCAAACAATATAAGCTCTACATTAAATGACAATCTTTCACAGTGTGAACACTTACTTTTTAGAGTATTTTCAAGTTGTTTCCAGAAAGTATGTGCAAATTCACATTCCCACAAGTAGTGACTAATCGAATCTTTCTCTCTATTACAGAAGTTACACATGTCACTATCCACAACCTGCATTCTTTTCAAAATACTGTTAGTTACTAAAATTCTGTGACATATTTTAAGCTGGAACCATTTCAGTTTTATTTCCTTTAGTTTTCTTAATTTTTTTTAGTACGTCTGTCCAATTAATAGGTATATTAAGGCGCTGTTCCCATTTCATAAAAGAGCTGATGTTTAAAACTTCAATGTCTTCTATCATAATATCATAGTGAATGCGTGCCCCTTTAGTGGCACTACAAATTTTTTGTAACGCTAATGTTCTGTCATTACTGGTATCACTGTCGAGTTTTATTGACATTTTCTTCGCATAGTCTTTTATTGATTGTACGCAACTTATGTAATTTAGAAAATTGACCCCAGACCCAGCTTCTCTGACAGTGTGTGACGGCTTATAAAGTTACCATTGTCATCAAGTAAATGTTTAACCAAAAGTATATTGTTCTGCATCCATTTTTTGTAAAAGAACGGTTTATTTCCCACTTTGAACTTTTCATTACAAAAAAATAGGTTCAATAGCTAGATCTGTGTTATTTTTTAATTCTGCACGGTTGCAAAAAATTTTATATGCCTGAAAAACATCTCTCCAAAAATTATTTATTTTGCTTTGTACAAATCTATCTGGTCCATATGAATCAAGGGCATCGATTTCAGGACATAATGAAAGTAGTACTGTTTTCCATTTACAATTTTGCACGTATACTTTTCCTAATCCAGCGATTTGTAAGGATTGGATATATATCTTAACATTGGGTATACCTAGCCCTCCTTTCCAAATATTTTGCACAGAATATTTCTTTTAATTTTATCATTTTTGTTGTTCCAAACAAACTTGAAACACATATTTTGCAACATATCTATCTGAGAGTCTGGAGGGTTGGGCAGAAGGATCCACAAATATATAAGTTTTGATAGCACTAATGATTTTAGCACTGCTATTCTACCTAGTGATGTCATTACTCTTTTTGACCATATTTTAAATAGATTTTTAACTTCTAAAAATGTATCTGTCACATTGATTTGAGTCATATTTGTCAGATTATTCGTAAACCACACCCCTAGGATCTTAAATTTTAAAGGGTTCCATTCCATTTTATATAAGGGTAAGTACATGTTCGACGAGATCTTTTTTATCCCTACCCAAACATTAAACGTTTTTTCATAGTTTAATTTAAGTCCAGATATTTGCTCAAATTCACAGAGATCTGTGAACAACTTTTCATATGATTTCTTATCTCCTTCCAGTGTGAAGGTGGTGTCATCTGCAAACTGATTTGTCTTGAATTCTGTATTTTTTATTTTTATGCCTTTAACATCTTGATCTTGCCTTATTTTGTTTGCTAGTATTTCTGCACATAAAACGAACAAATAGGGAGATATAGGATCTCCTTGTCGGCATCCTCTTCCAATAGAAAATCCTGAAGAAACCTTCCCGTTCACTATAACATAAGACCTTATCTTTTCATAAAAAGATAATATCCATTGCTGTAATCCTTTTCCGAAACCGAAAGCACGTAGAACCCTACTCATGTATGTGACCAGTCAACAGAGTCAAATGCTTTTTCGAAATCGACAGATACTAATAACCCAGGCAAGCGGTTCACCTCTAAATAGTGAATTACATCATATATGGTTCTTAAACTGTCTCCTATGTATCTACCGGAATGAAACCTGACTGGTCCTCATTTATGATTTTTGGGTAAAACAGATTTTATTCTACCTGCAATACAGGCAGAAGCAATTTTATTAGTAACATTTAGAAGTGATATTGGTCTCCAGTTCTTTATGTATTCTCGTGGCTTATCTCCTTTGGTAAACAAATTATCATACCTTCTTTTTGTATTATAGACATTTCGCCTTTATTGTATCCCTCGTTTAATGAACGGACAACAAAATCCCCCAATTGTCTCCAAAAGAATTTAAAACAAATTACTGTCATACCATCTGTCCCAGGACTTTTATCATTCTCCCATGTTTTTTAAGACTTTAGTAGCTCCTCTAAGGTAATTGGTCCCTCCAACTCATCGGATTCTGCTTGAGTTAGTTCGGGTAGATTATTGGCATATTTTTCAATTTCAATATCTTTTACTTTCTTTTCTGCATATAAATTTTTGAAATAGTTCTTTGTTTCTTCTAACATAAGGTCCGTTTCTGTAAGAGTAGTTCCTTTCTTTGTGACTAGTTTTAGCATTCTTTGCTTACAAAGTTTTCTTTTTTCCAGTGAGCAGAAGTATTTGTTTACTTTTTCCCCTTGTGACGCCCATCTTGCCCTGGACCTTACTATTATTCCTTCCATCTTTGTTTTCCTAATCTCATTCAATTCATCTTTTATCTTTTTCAGGTTGCCACGTCCGCTTCCAATAAAGGAGTTTTGCTTTCCAAAGCTTGAATTTCTTTTCAATGTGTTTTTCTTTCTCATTTATAAGGACAATGCTAGCTCCTTTATCGTTGGTCGTGAAGGGGGGGGGGGGGGGGGGGGGGAGGGGGGGGGAGAGAGAGAGAGAGAGAGAGAGAGAGAGAGAGATTTTGTGTATAGGTGTGAATATGTTGCCCCTCCCCCCCCCAGTTAGTACGTAAACCCATCCCCTTCTTCCCTCCACCCTCATAGCATCAACACCTTAAAGTAACATGTACCAACCCACCACTTCAATCTCAGCCCACAATATCCTCCCACAACACACACACATACTACCTTATCTCCCACTATTCACCTCACACATAACTTACAGCTATCTTATTTATGCATTTATTATCATTATTTATATTTTATTTTATTTTTATTTTTTTATTTTTTATTTTTATTTATTTTTATTATTTTTTTCTAAATTTATTATTGTTATTTTTTTTAAAAATGTTTCCTTTATTAATTTATTTGATTATTATAAAAATGTATTTTCTAAATATGTTTCTGTGTCATGCTTTCGTTACCTTAACCTTCACTATCGTTGTTAGCAGTATCATTCAGTAATACTATTGCTTGTATTGATACTACCACTAGCATTGACATCACAATCGCCTTCGCCTCTGGACTGTTGCCACGGCAACCCTGCTTCTTAAGAATCCTCTAACCCACTCTCCTTTCTCCCATACCCATACTTATTGACACCAAGATTGATCCTGTCTTCCCCCCCCCCCCCCCCCCCCCCCAATATTTTGACCATTATTAGTATTCCTATCAGTAATATTATTATCTCACTCACTATTTCCCTTCCAACAGCCTCGTTCTCATTCAACGCCTTCTTCCTTGCGCTGAACCCTAAGCGATCTGAAGCGATCAAAGCTAGGTGAATTTTCGTTGTTTTATTCGTTTATATATCACCTGACGAAGACCTAAGAGGTCGAAACGCGTTGTGTTTTGTCTTGTGACTCGTTTGTCCACGTTCTCTGGGCGGTTCGCTAACATTTATTTAAGATTTGTTTAGATTTCCGCCTGCAGTTGTCTCGCTTTGCAACTTTCTCATTTATGTTTTTATTTTTATGAATGCTAAATGTTATTGTTTCTGCTCTTATTTCCATAATCAGAGTATCTAAGAATAACTGGTCTGAAACTGAGAACTGAATTTGATTGTTTGGGATTTTATCAAGAGAATTTCTACTGTATGGTACTAGCGCATATTGTTCCTTAATTTCTTCACTCTTCCAGAACTTGATCTGTACGAGTGGTGAGTTCTTTCCTCTTCAAACACGCTGCTTCTTCAACAGCAATCTTCTCCTTTTCATGCCTGCTTCCTCCTTCTTGCTCTTCTAAGCTTGTCCGTTAGAGAATCATTCCGCCGTCCACTCACTGGTTGGCTTACATTTTATACCACACTTGGTAATTTGAATTATAGAATAACCAATAGATTATTTTGTTTAATCAGTGTACGAATGTGATATGGCACACCATATTATTTTATTGAAGCATGTAGTTCTGTAAACAATGAAACTATTTTTAATGCGTAAGGATGCGGAATGTGTTTTATAATTCTTACACTGTCTTCAAAAGTTAATCTTTACGTCATAAGCGTGACGTTTTATTTCTTTCACTAGGCCTAATAGGCCCTAGGCCTAGGCCCCCTATGTGTAACTTTGTTAGCCTAGCGCGACACTTGCATTTGTAGCATGTCTGAAGGTCGGGATTTTCTTTCACTTGTTGCTGCTAGGCCTATGTCTATAGCTTTGTCCTTAGTGAGAGCCTCGTCTTCTGTCAACGTTTTTTCCACCGATATCTGAAGAAAGAATGCCATCGACAGTTTTGTCACAAACCATTTCATATGCTCTGTCAAATAATGCACAGTCTTTGGTCAGTGTGGCGTACATCTTTCAAAGAAGCTTCGAATGGTTCGTCAGTTTTCTGACACCTTTCATGGAAGATACATCGCGAATATTCCGAGTTCTTCTTGGTGCCGTGTGATTTTTGACTTCCTGAATAATGAGGCTGATGTTCTTTCATATCATTTAAGCAAATGCGCAGATATGCCAACTGTTAGATTCGTTCAGAGGTTTGAGAGGACCCAGAAACATTTTGCAAGGTGTTCCGCGCGCACGCGCGCGCGCGCGCGCGCACACACGCACACACACACACACACATTATCTTTTTTTCAGAAAAAAAATTCAAAATTTATTTTCAAGAAAATATGTCACAACCGGATTGGTCAATCTGATAATCCTGGAGAATCTTTCATGAGGAAAAAAAATGGGGAAAAGAGAGAGAGAGGGAAGGAGACAGAGGACAAACGAAATAACACAAAATCTGTTATAAGCATACAACAAAAACAACAAAAACAAACTTAAGAATTGTAAAATCCAACAAAGTTTATCTCGCTCTTTCTAAGTGAAGTGTCAGTGGATTAACCAATTTACAAAAAAATGATACTATAAAAGAATTGCACCACGTTCATAAAATCTTATTAAAAAGGGAATGAAAAGGAAAAACGCACTCACCAGACTTGGCATCAATGAAACATCCAAATCATATTTCATGAACGACCCCCTCCCCTCCCCCCCCCCCCCCCCCCCCCCCCAAAAAAAAAAAAAAAAAAGAAAAGACAAAAGTGTTCAAATCAAGCAGTTCCTCAAGGCACTCCAAATAATCGTGGCAAATCTGTTGCATTCAAAACTATACTACTGGCTGTCGGCATTACACCACCTCTGCTTCAGATGGCTTTTCCACACACACACACAACACACACACACACACACACACACACACACACACACACTTTTAACATACACACGCGTGCGCGCGCGCGCCACACACACACGCACACACACACACAGCCATGCGCACGCGCACACTTTGGAGAAAGAGAGAGAAAATTGCACATAACCAAATGAATAGCTTGCACAGACCCAAAATGATAGTTCGCACACAAGAAAACAATAGTTGTCTTTGTAACGACCAATCGAAGTGACCAAATGAGAAATGAACACCGCGTAAGTCACAAATCAACACACTTTGTGTGCATGATGAAATCTTTTGCGATTCGCCAAATGCTATATACTTAAACAGAATCAACAAAAGGTTTTGCAAACAACCGATCGATACATTTTGCACATAACCGAATAACACGCACATTGCACTTAATGAAAAAGATGTAAATTCTGTAAAATGACTATGGCGTCTAACTACTTTTTTAAAATAAAGAAAGAAAAAAAAAGAAGCGGACGTCAAACAAACACACACACAAATTATTCAACATTGAAAAAATATTTCATAAAACCATATACTGAGAATGGCAAAACGGTGGGGCGGGTGGCCTTTCAATGAACATTTTGTTGACCTTTGTATGTTAAGAACTCACTCCATAGTATTATGAACTGCACATATCTGTTTTCTTGTACAGGGAAGCCATATTAATATTAATGTACACTGAATCACCACACACACACACACACACACACACACACACACACACACACACACACACACTCGCGCACACACACACACACTCGCACACACACCACCACCACCACCACCTCCACATCACACCACACCACCATGGAAAGTACACACGCATACACACACACGCACACGCACGCATACACACACACGCATGCACGGACGCACACACACACACACACACACACACACACACACACACACACACACACACACACACACACGCAAACAAACAGAATGGCATTCAAGGTCCCATATCAGTGATGTGTTTGCTTTTGACCACAAAAAAAAAGAATACTGGAGATAATATGTAAAAAAAAAAAAAAAAGGGAAGCACAAAAGTATGATAACGATGTTTCATTGTGGTGTGCACATACATAGCATCGAAAACTGGACAACTTCAAGGAAGCTCTGAGTCAGATTGCATAGCTTGCAATTATTGGGGAAGAGAAGGCACATAGGAAGAAATAATTCATTATTGAATGTGTTCGTTGAAGGCATGATCAAAGGCGTGGATGAAACGTACAGGCATAACAGGGATAATTTACACACAGTATTCTCTGAGTCTTCTCCGCATCAATCCGAGTCATCCTGTTGTCAACACTAATGCACTAGTTTGAAATGTGTGCAGTACATTTTCTCTGACTCTCCTTGAAATGAATCCAGGACATACGGTTGTCAACATTGATACATCTGTTTGAAATGCGCACAGTATTACTGGGATTTCTAGAAAACAGTCTACAGCATACTGTTTCCAACACCATTGCATTTGTGGGAATACGTACAGTATTATGTAAAGTGGTTGAAAGCAATATCAGGCATTCTCTTTTTCAACACTTCTTACATTTCAAGTTTCAAACTATAATCATTATAGTCCAACCCACCACACAGGGCCTTTTCAGGACTGCTAATCTCACACAGGAAAAAAAATCTCATCACAGAACAAGTCAGACCATCGAAAGAAAAACCGTTTTCTGAAATAGAAAGAAACTATAAAAAGCTATCATAACGTGGTATCTAAACTACTACATCTTACGGCATCTGAATTTAGGCTGTGCTGAAAGCGCCAATTATTCCTCTTGATAACATCGTATAAAAGATACTGATAATGGAAAACATTTCAATGGCACACAAATACACTAAAATGCCAATGAGTAAATAAACTTTGCAGAATGGACAGCTAGTGTCCATTGTGGAGAGTGTGTATAATTTTTGCTATTTATTCGCCAGATAACAACAACGACAAAAGCTAGCATGTCATAAACTGCTATCAGATGAAGATGAAAACACATAACAGTATCCAGAACCAAAACAGGAGAATCGTCCACAAAGAAAACACACACACACACACACACACACACACACACACACACACACACACACACACACACCAGCAGACCACAATATTGTCTGAACTGCTTCAAAGCAGTCTAAGGCATACAATGTGTAACATTATTACAAATAAAACCCTGGCCGAAAGCCGTTCAGGGCATACTACTTTCGACATGTACTGAAATATGTCCAGCATTAATTGCATCGTTTCAAAGCAACCCAAATATATTGTTTTCGACACTTTCACACTTGCATCCAGTATTATCTAATTTGCTTACGAGCATTCAAGGCATTCTGTTCTCAATGCTGTCGTATTTCTTTGAAATACGTAGAGTACTATCTGAACCATTTGAATGCAGTCAACGTATACTGCTTCCAAGAATGTTATACGTACAGTATTAACTGAATCGTTTGAAAGCAGTCTTAGGCATACTGCTTCCAACAATATTATACGTACAGTATTATCAGAATTGTTTGAAGTCAGTCTAAGGCATACTGCTTCCAACAGTATCATATGTACAGTATTATCTGAATCGTTGAAAGCAGTTAAAAAAAACTGTGTTCAACAGTACTGGATTCGCAGTATCATGTGAAGTCTTTCAAAAGAATCCGAAACATATTAACTCCGACACTATTACATGTTTTAAAAAAAAGTACAGTATTATCTGAATTGTTTGAAAGCAGTTTAAGACACTGTGTTTTCAACAGTATTGGATTCGCAGTATTATGTGAAATGTTTCAAAGAAGTTCAAAGCATATTATCTCAGGCACTGTTACATATGTTTAAAAAGAAAGTGCAGTATTATCTGAATCGTTTGAAAGCAGGTCAAGGCATTCTATTTTTAACACTATAGGCCTGCAGTGTTATCTTACCATAGACCGAGGAGGACCGTTTTCGGCACTATAACATTGGTTTCAAATACGCACAGTATCATGTTAAGTATTTTAAAGCAGCCTAGGGCATACTGTTTTCAACACTATCGTACATACGGTATTATTTGAAATGTTTGAACGCAGTTGAAAACATACTTTTTGGAACGATATTACACGTAAAGCATTTGAATTGTTTTGAAAGCGGGTCATGGCATACTGTTTTCAACAGTATTACACATACAGTATTATCTGAAACATTTGAAAGCGGGTCATGGCATACTGTTTTCAACAGTATTACACATACAGTATTATCTGAAACATTTGAAAGCGGGTCATGGCATACTGTTTTCAACAGTATTACACATACAGTATTATCTGAAACATTTGAAAGCGGGTCATGGCATACTGCTCTCAACAGTATTAACACATACAGTATTATCTGAAACATTTGAAAGCGGGTCATGACATACTGCTCTCAACAGTATTAAACGTATAGAATTATCTGAAAACTCATCCAGGCACGTTCTTTTCAACAGTATTTTACATAGAGTATTACCTGAATTGCCTGAAAGCAGTTCAAGGCATACTGTTTCTAACAGTAGTACACGTACAATATTATCTGAATTGTTTGAAAGCAGTCTAAGGCATTCAGTTCTCAACACTGTTACACTTGTTTAAGATACAGACAGATAGTATAATCTTAATATTTTGAAAGCGGCCCAATGTATTGTTTCTCAACACTACTATATTTGTTTTAAATACGAACAGAATTGTTTGATTCGTTTCAAAACAGTCAACGCATACTGTTCTTAACTCTCTTGCATTTAAACAACAACAAAAACAGATAGGACGTGGATTTCAAAAATGAAATCATTAAAACACCTGTGTACATAATATACTGCCTTATTCGCTTCGCACTCTTCTTCCCTGCAGTACCCCTTCCTCCTCCATTAACTCCACCCATTCTACCGCGCACCCACACCCACCCACCCTCAACATTATTGTTAATCATCGTTTCGAAAAAGTGATGAATGATCATCATATTTAGCATACAGAAAAATTGATTCGGGAAAACATCTTGAAATATGTAATGATATATTTATAGAATTCTCAATACCCATCGACTGACAGGAAACTGATAAAACTTATAGGAAGAACGGGAAAAGTGAAAGAATTATGATATAATCGTCAGGTGACGTCATTTTTCAGTCTTCATAACTGACGTGACGTTTCTGTTGGGGTCTTTGTGGTTTCGACCCATCAGCGCTCATTTTGTTAGTGATATTCTTGTGTTCCCCAGGACTTTTGATTCTGCTGTTGAAGCAGTGACTTCCAGTCTATGTTGTACCTTTTCGTGTACTTCACGTGTGTGTGTGTGTGTGTGTGTGTGTGTGTGTGTGTGTGTGCGTGTGTGTGTGGTGCTGCGTGCGTGCGTGCGTGCGTGCTGTGGGGCGGGCGTGCGTGTGTGTGTGTGTGCGTGCGTGTATCACTTTTTTTTCATCGCCCTTTCTCCCTTCTCTCTCTCTCTCTCTCTCTCTCTCTGTATATGTGTGAGCACAGGCGCGCGCGCGCGCGCGCGCGTGTGTGTGTGTGCCTACAGCTGTCTATATATCTATTGTTTAGGTGTTTATGTACTGTACAGCTTCATGTCACCACACATTAACCAAAGATTTATTTAATTAATGAATAAGTAAATTGATTGATGAAGAAATAAAAACGGATTGTTCTCAGGAAGCGCGCGTCGCCATCGAAGGGCAACACCTCGTGGTCACGAAGGTCACGATTACCTGTCCCCGTCCCCTTCCCTCCCTCCCATCCGTGCATACGGCTTTTTATTTTACCTCTCAAACTGGACTAAGTGGTATACATTTTGGCCTCGAACGACTACTCCGGCCTGGTGTCTGTTGGTACCTTTTCCTGCACAAGCGGTAATTCATGCCTCACGCAGGACATCAGGTGAAAACTCTCTCTCCTTCTCCCACTTAAGATCTGATGCCGAGAGAACGGGGCATAGCTCCCTCCCTCCACACCGCTCCTCCTCTTCCTCCGCAACCTCCCCTCCTCCAAACCCCAGCCCTCTCCCTTTCTCCCACATTCACCGCCTCCTAACCTTACCACATATCTCTCGTTGCGGACCAAAGATCTGGGATGTGTTCGTTCGTTTCCTTGGTCAGTGTGTTTTACCTACCAGGCCACATTCTAGTCTACAGTGCATGGTGGGTAGATGTTGTGTTCTGACTGACCAATGTACAGCTGAGTTCCGAGCCATTCAGCTGCTGGACATGAATGCCTGTGAGATGCTGGAAGAGCCATGATAGGACGCCAAATGCAGTCATCTCCGTGCAGAATAGAACGACGCAGCAATCGCCACGCAAAATGTTACTATGGAACAGCCTGGATGAAAATAAATTCGTGCATTTTTTTCCTGTTTGCTCGGAATGTACGAAAAATCTCAGAATTGTTACATATTCCGCCAAGAGTATTGCTTCTATCGATCGATAACTTCTGAGGCACTACTGGAGTTTAAAAAAATTGGGGGGGGGGGGGGGGGGGGGGGGGGGGGGGGGCGGATGGGTAACAGTATTATTTCCATCTATTTGAAATATAAAAGAACACTTACATGAACAGTTCATAACTCTCTTTTCTATTTTGCTATCTACCTTGATAACAAAACTCTTGCAATATTCTCCACGAAAATCGTAATCATTTGCTACATTTTCGTACTTTGTGCACAAAGAAGGTAAAAATTGTTATGTTTTGTGGATTTCGCGCGAATAATGAAACAATGTTACATTTCGTATGGATAACACACCCGAAAATTGTAACATTAATGCATTTTTCGCAGAAACTGCTGCATTACTATATTTTATGTCGTATCAAAGCCATGTCCTTCGTAGTTATAAGTTCATCTGAAATTCCCAAGCGTTTTCTGTGAGCTGCCTAAACCACAGTACCAGTGGAGAATTTAGTTTAAACGTTTGGGGTTTTTTTCACAACAAAAGCTCATCGTGCCACTAGCCTGCACAAACCAGCCAGCCAGAAGACGTGTGGCCTGAGACCTGACAACGACGTGAAGGGTGTTCAGTAAACATAGATGCCAGCGGACACCCTTGAGCCACCAGAGGTCACACGAACCGTCCACTCGGGTTGTTCATACAACGTCTGTCCCGCATCTGCACAATGAATTCTGCCCGTCAACAGAGCACTAAACCACACAACAAGGGATAATGGACATGAGATCCTTTGGCCAGTCTTAGCCAGATCCTGGACAACAGATCTCTGGTAAGTTAGAAAATCCGGCGGAGAGTGGACAGTAAACCCTGTGGTTAGTCTTTAGTAGATCGGCGAGTAGATAGCAAATTTTGTGGTGAGTCTTTAGTAGATCCCATGGAAAGTGGATAGAAAATCATGTGGTTGGTATTTTGTAGATCCAGAGGAAAGTGGACATCGGATCCTTTGGACAATCCATAGAGATCCGGCAGAAAGTGGACAACAAATCTTGTACTTAGTTCTTAGTGATCTGTGGACAGAAGGTCATGGGGTCATTTCTTCTCAGATCCGTCAGAAGGTGGACAGCAAATCCTCTGGTAGGTCTTTTGCAGATCCGGCGGAGAGTGGACAGCAAATTCTGTGGGAAGCACTTGGCAGATCCATTGGAAAGCAAATCCTGTAGTCAGTCTTTTGTAGATCCTGCTGAAAGTGGATGGCAAATTGGAGTTAAGTCCTTAGCAATCCGGCGGAAAATGGACATCAGATCCGGTGATCAGTCCTCAGTAGATCCGGCGGAAAATGGAAAGCAAATTCTGTGATCAGCCCAGTAGATCTGGTGGGTAATGGACAACAAATCCTGTGATCAGTCCTTTGTAGATTTTGTGGAAATGGACAGCAAATCCTGTGATTGATCCTTTGTAGATGATGTGGAAAATGGACATGAATCCTGTGTTTGTCCTTAGCAGTCCCTGTGGCAGCGGACAACATATCCTGTAGTCAGTCCTCAGGAAACAGCAGACATTTCAACACAGTCACCGGCAGACCTCCTGGACTTTCTCCAGCAATCACTAGAAAGTCGTCGACAGTCCTCATCACTACAGTCATCAGCAGGTCTCTCCACTACAGTCATCAGCAGGTCTCTCCACTACAGTCATCAGCAGGTCTCTCCAAACAGTCATCAACGCATCCTTGCCAACAGCCGTTATGAGACTTCTTTGGACTGTCGTCAGTGGCCTCATCAAGACAAGTCCAAAATTTCCTTATGAACAATCGTCTTTAGGCTTGTCTGGACGACAGCGTCCACAGACCTCTCTGGCCTGAAACTCTGGCCATTGAGTCCTCAGCCTCTGACTGATAGGTTATTCCCAAAGAACAGGGGTTGGTCACTACATCACCTCAGCATCAGGTTTCAGCTTTCTGCAGACGACATTTCAGTGTGCTGGCTCCTCTGACACCCTGACAAGCATTCCAGATTTAGCAGCCAGTCTGGAAATCCATGACAAAGCCTGGAAACAATAAACTCCATAGGTAAGTCAAAGCTCGAGAACAGAATATAATCCCTGACACTTTTATCAATCGCCTATGAAAATTATGGTTCATACGGATCCACAAAATTCTGCCCTGAAGCCAGAGCTATGTGCAGAGAAGACCAAACTAGTGTTGGGAGTGTGTGTGTCAACTCGTTCAAATCTCAAAACTTTTCCCAGTCCATAACTCTGGTCACTCTGAACAATGTTCTCTGGAAGTTTCTGACAGTGAATAGAGGGTAGAGTCGATCGTTCAGCTTACCCTGATGCTCGTGGACTGTAGACCCACAGACCAAGTGACTCAGTCCCATCACATGCAAGTCTGAAAGATCTGGGATCGTCCCAAAGAGCTGAACAACGGATTGTCTATAACTATAACCTCTATAACTTCACCACCCTTCGGGATTCAAGGCACGTTCTCCACACCTTGTGTACCGTAATCTGGAGAGTCCCTGGACATTCAGGAAGGACGCAGTCACCAGCCAGCTGTCCCCTCAGGTCCTCCTCAAGGATTCATCACCCAAGTTCACAGCCTCCCATCTTCACACCTTCTGATCCGAGAGAGGGTCCCAGAGGGAGGGGTTGGGGGCTGGCAGTCAGTATGCCAGCTCCCCACCCCAGGGTCTATATGGCTTCACACTGGCAGACTGCTGCACGACACTGCTGTGCGCATGGTGGGAGTGGGTGTAGGGCGGGTGGGAGGACGGGGGCATGAGGGGTTGGGCGGGGAACTGGGTGGCATGGAACTGCGGCAGGGAGTGCAGGAGGGGCGGGGACATGGAGGGGGCCGCCTGGGCCGCTGAGGATGTGGCTGTCATGGCAGTGGCCGGTCCGGGGCGGGACGGAGGATGCAGACCCCCTAGACTGCTTCCCAATCCTGCCCCCAGCCCCCCACCCAACCCTCCTGGGCCCCCGTCCCCGACCGCGCTCAGGTGTCGCGTGTCAGTGAAGGCATTGAGGACAGAGGACGAGGCGGAGGAAGCATGTGACGTCATGGGGTCGGTCGGCTGGGGGGCTGATGTCTGACCCCCGGTGGGCATCATGGCGGAGGGGTACTGGGGGTTGAAGGAGTGCATGGGGGGCATGGCGGGGGGTGCCGGGGGCCAGGATGGTGCCACAGACTGCAGGGAAGCTTTGGCTGCTGCCTCCCTCTGGGTGGAGTAGCACTGCAGGTGGCTAAGCAGGCGCATGCGCAGAGGGTCCTGCAGGTCCATGCCTTCCACAGCCACTAAGTAGCGTGCCACTTCCGCGGCACATTCCCTGAAGCCCACATAGCGGTAGTCCATGGCAACAGAGTGCGGGTCGCAGTTGTAGCCCGTGATCCCTGAAATGATAGGCAGAGTATATTATGGAACTGTTCATAATACTCCATGTGTCAGTCACAGTTGTAGCCAGTGATCCCTGAAATAAGAGGCACAGTATATCATTGTACCATCCATACTACTCCATGTGTCAGTCACAGTTGTAGTGTGTGATCCCTGAAATGATAGACAGCGTATGCCCATTCTCTCACTCTTAATTCTCCATGTGTGAGTTCCCTGATCCTTAAATAAGAGGCGGAGTATTTCTCATTCCTTCAATATAATCCTCCATGTGTGAGTCACATGTGTAGTCTGTTATTCCTGAAATAAAGGGTAAATCTTATTGCCATACTGTTAGAACAATGTTTCATGTCCGGGTCATGCCTGTGATCCCTGTAATAACAGAGTATATCACCATATTGTCAATGTAATGCTCCATGTGTGGCCACAGATTTTTTTCTTTGAAGCCCATGATCCCTGCAATAACAGGTGGAGCATACCACCACACTGTTAATATATTACTCTGCAGTAGCAGCCCCGTGATCCTTAATGTTAAAGGTAAATGATATTCCCATGAAGTAAGTATTTCAGTCAATGACAGTCAGGATCTCACTAGCATATCATACTGCTGCGCTTGATCTCTGACATGAGAGGCACAGTATATCACCACAGTGTCAGGAACTCAGCCCATGACCCTCAAGATTAGAAGTCAAGAGTTGGGTTTAATCAGCCTTTACTTATTGTCCCCTCTTTTTTCATACTTTATGTCCTATGACATATAATCTGCGATGCTACAGCAAACTGCATTAGAGAACATCGAATTAACCAGTATACATGCAATCAAATGTTTCCCATGACACGGGATGCATGTTTAAAGGATGATGACTGTCACATGACATATTGACACCCCCACACCATCGTCCCTTTGTCTCACAAATGGCAATAAAACTTACTCTGCCATCATCCCTCCGCTTCCTTCCCCCCCCCCCCCCCCCCCCCCCCCCCCCACCCCCCCCCCCCAATTTCGCTTCACTCCCTCTCCTCTCCCTTCCTTTATCTGAACATGTGTTCTCTCGCCACTAAATCAGAGAGAAGCTGACGCCTCATTCCCCTTCTTCCCCCATCCCCCACTCCTTTCCTTCCTTTCCTTTTCACTATGCACCATGGCAACTGTGCATGCATCCACCGTACCTGTGCATGACGCAATTATGTTAAACAGCGCCCTGTCAATTAGCATGAAGGCTCACTAAAAGCAACCCCAACTGCTAAGAAAGAGCATTCTCGAATCTTCTACACTTCTCTCACACAGCAAGGGGAGGGGGATGACCACCCCTCCCCGTCCCCTTTCCTTTGTATTTAGTGACACAAAGCAAACCGGAACAGGAAACGGTATAGATAGCTTAGCCTACAAAAAGGGGAAACTCACTGTGAGCCCTCACTGCTCTCCACAGACGGCTGTAAGACTGATCCCCCACAGTGTGGCCACAAAGACCACAGGGGTAAATCACACTGCTCTCCACAGACGGCTGTAAGACTGATCCCCCACAGTGTGGCCACAAAGACCACAGGGGTAAATCACACTGCTCTCCACAGACGGCTGTAAGACTGATCCCCCACAGTGTGGCCACAAAGACCACAGGGGTAAATCACACTGCTCTCCACAGACGGCTGTAAGACTGATCCCCACAGTGTGGCCACAAAGACCACAGGGGTAAATCACACTGCTCTCCACAGACGGCTGTAAGACTGATCCCCCACAGTGTGGCCACAAAGACCACAGGGGTAAATCACACTGCTCTCCACAGACGGCTGTAAGACTGATCCCCCACAGTGTGGCCACAAAGACAACAGGGGTAAATCACACTGCTCTCCACAGATGGCTGTAAGACTGATCCCCCACAGTGTGGCCACAAAGACCACAGGGGTAAATCACACTGCTCTCCACAGACGGCTGTAAGACTGATCCCCCACAGTGTGGCCACAAAGACCACAGGGGTAAATCACACTGCTCTCCACAGATGGCTGTAAGACTGATCCCCCACAGTGTGGCCACAAAGACCACAGGGGTAAATCACACTGCCTCCCACAGATGGCTGTAAGACTGATCCCCCACAGTGTGGCCACAACGACAACAGGGGTAAATCAGAAAAGGGAATGATCGTCCTATGAATCTCCTATGTTCTAAGGTTCAGAACTGTAAGTTGAAATATGTTTCTGAACTTTGAGACTATGCATCGATTGTATGTATTTTATGTATGTGGTTTAATTTTATGCCAATACTTCGTGACATCTATCAAGATGATGAAGTATTCTCTTGTAATAGTTAGTGTGCCACAACTTGGTAAAAACTATTAAGGTGCTTGATTAAGATGCTTTGGTCATAATCTGATTAACATTTTTTGTTAGCCATCTGACTTTTGCCAGTATTCAATACTATCTGTTAAGATGATTACTGAATGATAAATTCTGACCACAAAACCAGTATGCCTGTACTAGGTGAAAAGTGTTCAGTTGATTTATGAATACTGTTGATTGTTGGAATGCTTTGTAGCAGGTGACTCTAAGTCTAATCAACATGTGTACTTGGGCTACGTTTATTCCAAGTTATTTCAACTTAATGTATAAGAAAAACATTATAGTTATTTGATTTGCATTGTTTAGCACTGTATTACTGTCTTCTACCCCTTGGTTCACTTAAACTCTGCGTGAAACTGGAGACTGATAATTATGGCTGATATGTTTTATGCTAGTCTAATGCTTTGTTGGCTGAGATCTCACACATTTACTGAAAGCCAGAGGGCAAGTGTGGGAACGCAACAAGCAGGACTGTCAGCTACCTAACCACAGACCAGGTTCTGTCTGTTTGTTCAGAGCCTGGGTTCATACCTACCCGGGTGCGCATGTTATCAGCCCAGCTGAGACAGCACCCCAAGATCAGCCCGTCTACGAAGTAGGTAGGCCAGTCACCAGCATCTAGAGAGAGATCAACTATCCTCTCCAACATCAGTTAAGTTCTTTTATTTCGAGTGGACTCCAACCCAACTCATGCAGAACTTTCCCTCTCTTAATGATCACATAAAGAGTGGGAACACAAGTCAGCCAGAACTGAATTCGTGAAATTGATTTGAATACTTCATCTTGTATAGACAAGTAAAGTTGATGTGTGAAAGTACACTTAACTTGTGTCAGTTCTTTGTTGTTCATTCTGTACTGAATGTTTGAACATATCTCTAATTATGTCCCTCGGAGCTACCAGTACAAGTAAGGAAAATTATTCCTGAACCTCTCTTGAGTTGTTTTAACAGTCCTGAGAAAAATGAAACTTTCGATGACTAGTACGGGAAATTTTTTCCTTAACTACAGAAGGGTGGAGGTGAAATTTTAACACAACTCTATTAGAGAAAATATTCCATGTCCTTCCCCTAGAGGACAACACCGACCCACTCCCAGCTCTCGTCACATCGAAGTGGGCGCTCGTCCGGGATTGTCAAAATGAAATTTACACAACGTTTGGCTTGTCCAAAATGTTGGACAAAGAGCAAATAGGCTAACTGAGTTGCAGTCCAGGAGGAAACTTTTATGTTTGTTGTGTACATGTTTATGATATATGATAACATTGTTTTTGATTGATGATCTAGTCAATCTGTCGTGGGGCTAGATTGTGAGATTGCTTGCTTTTTTTTTATTTACTTAATGTAGATTTGATCGTTTAAATTTGTAAAACAGTTCATTATCATGGCTGAATCAGTGAAACCTAGACGGGAAATCAAGGAGTGGGGAGAATCTTTAGGCCTCTATGATCAAGAGTTAGTCACATCTGTGACTACACAATCTGAAAAGAAAAAAGCCGCAGAAGCTGCCGAGCGTGAAAAACATCAGACAGCGTGAAGCTGCCTAAAAAGTACGTGAAGCTGAAGAGCGAAACAAATCAAGGGAGCTAGAACAGGCAGAACACGACAAAATACGACAGCAAGAACAGGCAGAGCGAGAAAAAAAAAATCCGAGACGCTGAAGAGCGACAAAAAGCACGAGAAGCTGAAGAGCGTGATAAAAGCCAGAGAACATGAAATTGCTCTAAAAATATACATGGAAAAAACTGCTGAGACGGATAGCTCTTCCGACACGGCCAGCCAAAATTCTCAGCCTCCCATCACAATTCCGGCCATATCGTTTTCATTTTTTCATTTGATCACTGTACTTGGACCGGTTCGAAAGATTATCTAATAAATTCGGCCTGGACCCGGAAAAGCGTAACATTAAACTCGTGCAAAGTGTCAGAGGTGCTGCTTATGATGTTTATGCAAGTTACCGCCGAATAAACTGATTATGATGCTCTCAAACAAGCCCTCCTCACCCGTTATGAACTGACAGCTGAAGCGTACCGAAAGAAATTTCGAAGCTCGCGGCGTAGCAGGGGAGAAACATACAGCCAGTTCACAGATAGGTTAGTGACTTTATCTCCAAAAATGGTTAAGATTATCCAACCAACAACAGACATTTGACGGACTGACTGAGCTCATCCTCTGCGAGCAGCTGCGTGACACAGTGTCCACTGAGCTACAGACATTCACGGCAGAACAAGGTGCTTCTACGCTAGCTGACCTGATCAAGCTACCTGATAGCTACACCACCGCCCATGATGAGGCAAACTCTCATAAAAGAATCCGTGACAGACTCCATAGGGATTCGAACCCCCTCACAGTCACAGCAGTCTCAAAACCAAAACCGCACACCAAGTGGGAAAGCACCAGGTGACATATTACAAAGTGGGAAAACACAAGGTGGGAGTTCAGCCCTGTGGGCCAAAGCAGTACACAGAAGCGTTACCGAAAAGTTGCTCCTTCCATAACTAGTAAGAGAGAAGGTGGAGGTAAAATTTTAACATAACTCTATTTGGGAAAAATATTCCAAGTTCTTCCCCTAGAGGACAATACCGACCCACTCCCAACTCTCATCACGACGACGAATAAAATGTCATAAAGAAAGAAACGCGGGGGAGCACAGACTTTCGCCACCGTCAAACGAATCCCGGATCTAGCCGCCCTTTGGTCTGTATCGCAGCACGGATCTGCACCAAACTGCAATGGGATCGTCCCGGAGCCACATTCGTCTTTCCACTTAGTTTCAGTAGAACTGGTTCATTAGCTTTTGTGGGCTCATACTGACAAACATACGAACAAAAAAAAAAAAAAGGGGGGGGGGGGGGGGGGACAAAACAAACAAACAAACAAAAACTACAGAGGCTGGTAAAAACATGACTTCCTTCGCGGACATTCACCAAAGTGAATGCAAAGGTACATCCAGATGTATTATATTCCAGTCTACACAGTAGTGTCGATTAGAACACACACACACGCGCGCGCGCGCGCACACACACACAGGGAGAGAAATGGGGTGGGGGTGGAAGGGCCAGGCACACAATGTGTGAGGCTCAAATAGCGATGAAGACTCTCTCTCTCCCTCAACTCAAACACACACACACACACACACACACACACACAAACAGATAGAGAGAGAGGACAGACAGACAGGGAGAGAGAAAGAGAGAGAGTGGGGGAGAGAGAGAGAGGAAAGGCCAGGCACACAGAAAGTGCGAGGCTCAAATAGCGATTAAGTCTCTCTCTCTCTCTCTCTCTCTCTCTCTCTCTCTCTCTCTCTCTCTCTCTCTCTGTGTGTGTGTCTCTCTCTCTCTCTCGCGCGCACACACACACACACACACACACACACACACACACACACACACGTCGAGCGAGCGAGAGAGAGAGAGAGACAGAGACAGAGAGAAACAGATACAGACAGACAAACTGGCAGAAGACAGAAAAAAATATATAATCCAGAAGGAGGGATCGGGTGAAGGGGGAGGGACGTGTCATACAGCAGTGGGGAACGAGGAAGAAACATGGCGAGACAGTTTGAACACACTGATTAATGCTCTTCTTCAGGTAAAGGGAGTAGGGTTGGGGAAGAAGAAAGGGCAGATAATCAGTACCTGATCGAAGAACGGACAGCTGTCGTCCTTCACCCCTCTTTCATCCTTCCCTACCTGCCTCCATCTTCCGCTCTCCGTTTCCCCAAGGCAGACTCTCTCACCCCCAACTCTCTCCCTCTCTCTCTGTTGACTTGTGCTGGACTGTGTTGTGGTGTGTGTGGTGTGTGGTGTGTGTGTGTGTGTGTGTGTGTGTGGTGTGTGGTGTGTGTGTGTGTGTGTGTGTGTGGCTCACGAGAGGTGAACAGAACACACTGTGAACTCCCTACCTTTCTGATGCAGAAGTTTGAGGTGATCCACAGTCATCTGAAGGATTTCCGCTTTCTCCAGTTTGGCTGATCCCTACACACACACACACACACACACACACACACACACACACAAAGAGTAATGGTAATTATTTAGTTAATGATGGTGATGATGAGGTGATGATGATGATGATGATGATGATGATGATTATCATAATTAGTGTGTGTGCGTACGTGCGTGCGCGCGCGCGCGTGTGTGCGTGTGTGTGTGTTTGCACGTCTGTATATGTGCGCACAGGCATGCGTTCATGCATTTGTATGTACGAACGAAAGCGCCCGGTGTGTATATATTGGTGTGTTTGAACATGCTGGTGGCCATTTGTGTCTTGTGCGCTGTAGGACGCGCTCTCACACGCGCGCGAGTGCGTGTACATGCACAAGTGTGTGTAGGTGTGTAATGTACATGTAATGTACATGTCATAGGTAAACCCATGCTGGCTGGCATCACCAAATGTTTCAAAAAGTACAATAGTTTGCCATTGAAGATGAAGAGGAAATCTTGACTGCAGCACTTGAAACAGGAGGAAAGAAAGGTCAAACTGACCAGAATGTGGCAGCTGGTCCTTTGGGTGAGATTTTTTATCCTGACATTTCGGGCCCTAGGACCTTCTTCGTGGGGAGAAAGGTAAAGGAATGAAGAAGAGATGAGAGCAAAACCAAAACAGAGGTAAAACTAAAAACAGTGAAAAGTAAAAACAAAAGGAAAAGGCAAAGAAGAAAAAGGTGAGCATTATTTACAAGGAGAACGAGATGGTTGAACAGTTACTTGAAAAAGGGGGCAGGGAGGGGGAGGAGGGGGGGGGGCTGGTGGTGGTTAAAAGAGAGGAGAAAAGGAGGGTTGTGGTTTACCTAAAGATGAAAAGGTGTAACCGTGTGTGTATTGGTGTGTGTGTGCGTGCGTGTATATTTGTGTGTGTGTGTGTGCGCGCGCGCGCGCGTGCGTGCGTGCGCATGTGTGATATAGGGGGAGAGAAAGAAAGAGGGAGGAAGAGAGAGAGAGGGAGGAGGGGAGAGAGAAGAGGAGGGAAATGAGAAAAAGAGGGGAGGAGAGAGGGAGTTGCAGGGGAGGGGGAAGAGAGAGATTGAGAGAGAGAGAGAGATTGATTTTGCTGTTGCCAGTGGTTTGAGTCCGTGTACACGCAGACTACTTTTTCGACTACTATTACGGTTAAAGAAGAAGAACAACAAAAGAAGAAGACGATGGTTAAGAAGAAGAAGAAAACAGAAGAAGAAAACAGGAGGAAAAAGAGGAGGAAGAAGAGGAGAAGCAGGAGGAGGAGGAGAAGCAGGAGGAGGAGGGGGACAAGAAGAAGGCTCGAAAGAAAAAGAAGAGAAGAAGAATAAGGATGAAGACGGGAAAGGAAGACGGAGGAGGAGGAGAGGAGGAAAAAGAACTGCCGTCATTCCTTGACAATATGGCTGACCTGTTTCTCGAAGGCCGAGGGGACGAGGCGCCTCAGTTCCGATAGGCTGGAGTTGATTCTGTCCCGGCGCCTCTTCTCGATGATCTGCAGGAAAGGCAGGCACATTTCTGCTGATCCATGTCACACGCCTTCACATATTTATTGTACAGTTATTGTACAAAATACAGGACCAAACAAACAAGGAAACATACAAACAAAAGAAAAAGACAACAAAAAAATACACTAACGCCGTCTTATTCATCGTCTCCCTTCCTTACCCTATAGGCACCGTCCTTTTTTCTCTTTTTTTTTCTTCTGGTTGTTGTTGTTTTGTTGTTGTTGCTGCTGCTGCTGTTTTTGCTGCTGCTGTTGCTGTTGCTGCTATTGCTGCTGCTGCTATTGCTGCTGCTGCTGCTTCTGCTGCTGTTGTTGTCATCGTCTTGTACGCCCTTGTTAAATCATTGCTATAATCGCAAAGGATTTGTTTGCTTGCAGTCAGTTTTACATCATTATTTATTGTTACACACACACACACACACACACACACACACACACACACACCACACACACACACACACACACACGAGTGAGTGTGTACGTGGAGGGGTGGGTTGGAGTTGGTGTTTGCTTGAATGACTAAATCTGTGTGTGTGTGTGTGTGTGTGTGTGTGTGTGTGTGTGTGTGTGTGTGTGTGTGTGTGTGTGTGTGTGACAGACAGAGAGACAGACAGATGATGGGAAACACACACACACACACACACGCACACACACGCGCGCGCACACACACACACACACACACACACACACACACACAGAGGCAGACAGACAGACAGACTGACACCCAGACAGAGACAGACAGACAGACTCACACACCACACACACACACACACACACACACACACACACACACACACACACACACACAGTTGGGGTGTGATGAAGGAGGGATTTCACAGAGACACATACTGACAGACAGACAAGAAGAGAGCCTGACGGGTACACATGTCGAATGACAAATTGACAGACAGACTGACAGACAGAGATTAATGGATAGACTGACAGACAGACAGAGACGCAGAGACATAAAACTTAAAAAGATCATATTAATGTAATGAACAATAGTTACCAACCAGTAAACCTAGCTGACAAACTTTGTATCTACAAGAATCCATCAATGAAGGTCAGGGAAGAACAAGAGAAAACAAACAAACAAACTCAAGTCATCCCACTCACCCCTCTCCGCTTTTTGCGGTCTGTGATCTGACAGCTCTGGGAGGGAGACCTGTAAACACACACACACACACACACACACACACACACACACACACACACACACACACACACACACACACAACGCATCCAATTTTAGTGACAACAATAACATAAACAACAAAATTCAAAGACGACAGCAAATACAGAAATAAAGATGACAACAAAGACGAGAAGAACGATCAAAACAATAAAGACGACAACAACAACTACCAAAAGCAAACAAACACAACAACGACAAAAAACAACAACAAAGTCACTAGCAGTCAAGTGGACATCAACAACAAAGATCACATAAAAAACAACAAAATACCGGCAACAACAACAGCAGCAACAAGTTTGACAATAAAAAGAGAAACAATAAAAACACGACAGCAAGGTCAGTGACATCACGGACAATATCGTTGATATCAACAAAAGAAAGGATAAAAATAACAACAACAAAGACAACAGCATTTACAACAACAATAGCAACAATAACAACAAAGAGAATCACAGCGATAAAGACAACAACAATAATAACAACAATTATAAAAATCATCAGGAAAACAACAACAACAGTGGAAAAAAAAAAGATCGTGACATCAGTAGTGGCACCCTGTTGGAGGTGGTGGGAGTGGGAGAGCTCATTCCTGCTGGAGTCGCGATCAAGCAATGATCGGCAGGGGACTTTGTATGTGGCGTCTTGCATATGCTGGATTAAAGCAGGCGCCACTTAACTCCACCACAGTGGAACGGCGGCAGTGCAGTGTCTCCTCTGCAAAGTGGTCTCACGCCCAGCTGACACTGACTGCTTCTGTTGGATTGCGAAGGGGGTGTGAGGGGGAAGCGGGGATAATCGTCGTGGGAATAATGCATTTAGGACGATCTGTCTGTCTATCTATCTATATTTATATCTATCTATTTCTCTCTCTCTCTCTCTCTCTCTCTCTCTCTCTCTCTCTGTATATATATGTGTGTGTGTGTGTGTGTGTGTCTGTGTCATCAGTTCTTGTCTGTAAAGGCTTCACCAAAAGGATTAAACTTTCACAATGACGAAAAAATAGAAGAGAAAGGTAGCTTTTAAAGACTGTTCTACCCTGAACATATAAGGGGCCTGTTATTAGCTTCCCAAACAAGAACTCAGACTTAATTACGACCCTAATTCATTTTCTTTATCAAACTTGCATGTAGATCCTAAATCTTGTTCGCATAGATCCGTGTGTACCGACGATCCGCAAATACGTTGTCTGAATTGAACGATCGTTTCTGAAGGGAGAGAACTCCTCCTCCTACGCCATCCCATACCATGCAAAATACTGCTCTCTGGTGCTTGACTGAGACAGACTGCCTTCAGAGCTTGGAACGGGTTTGGGTCGCCTGAGGAATCGATTTCAGCCATGTCATTGTCCGAATTTCACTTATCCATTTCTACCGTACACCGAACGTGAATGTTGCAACCGTAGGCAACCAACCGGATGAAATGTTTTCTTACGAATCAAACGCACGAATTTGGCATAACTCATCACTGTTATTATGCTGAACTTGTTCAAGATACAGTTATTGTCCAACCGCAATTGTCCAACCGCAACATTTGTTTTCGACTTCTTTCATATAGCGTCTAAGTCTGGGGGGGGGGGGGGGGGGGGGGGGGGGGAGAAAAAAAAGGTCTAGTTGGTTCCCTCGAAAATTACACGTCAAAATAACTGACAACAATGTTGAAAGCACTGTTTTTCTGAAAAATTGAAATTACCATTTGCCGTATTTATATACCCAAGAAATAATCTGCATGACAACGGTAATACTCACACACACAAACACACACACTCTGTCTCTCTCTCTCTCTCTCTCTCTCTCTCTCTCTCTCTCTCTCTCTCTCTCTCTCTCTCTCTCTCTCTCTCTCTCTCTCTCTCTGTGACTCACCCAGACTTCAGTCTGTCGTCAAAGACATCACAATCGGAATCGCTGTCACTCATACTGCGTTTCATCTTGATTTCTCCTACTTCCTGCTGCCGCTGTTGTTCCTGCTACCAATGTTGTTGTTGTTGCTGCTGCTGCTGAAGCTGTGCTGACGTCCCAAGTCAAGTGATTCACACCATCGGTTACTTCAAAACTTCGTCGACATTACACAGCGAGCAGTAAGCAATGCTGAAACACTGACCAGTCCCAAAGCGGTTCATCCACTGCACCTAGACTGGAAGATCCAATGACCAATAATTTCGAGCCACAAAAACGGGGGATAGATTCGTTTCACAAAAAATAGAAGATTGATTCGTTTCACAAAAATGGAAGATTGACTCATTTCACGGAAACAGAAGAATGATGAGTTTCATTCAAGAACACTCCGCCGGTCAACAGCGACTAATATTAATTAGTATATCGGTTCCCGGGGACCCTCCTGGGGACGTAAAACTAAGCAGATAGTTAGTTCGTGTTGGAGGAAGAAGTTTTCACTTCTTGAATTCAAAAACTGCATTGAGACGATAATATGCCCGTGAAAAAAAGCCTGACAAAATGGGGATTTGGGTGAAATGTTGGGAAAGATTTCCGAACAATTGGAAGCAAAGTTGTTCTTTTTTTTTTTTTTAGGGCGGCTTCACGTGTTTTCCATGATTGTTAATGACGTACATGTGCTGGATCATCACTGATTAGATCGATGATGTCATTTGTTGCTGTTGTATACGGAGTGTAACAGGACACGTCATCTTACTCTTTTCAACGAACCTTCTAGAGAAACTGGCAGCAATCTGGCACCTCTGTTCTTCACTTTCTTAACTGACCCTATAGATATGATGCACTTCTTGGAACAAGACGAACACTTCAGTTTCTATCGCGGACTGTCTCTTGGTGACCTATTGTTACTTTCTGTTTGAACAGGCCTCTGACCTGTCCCTGTTCTATCGACCTTAATTGCATACAGTTGGGGGACAGAGATGCCGAAGAAACCAATTTGCAAAAGTTTTTTTTTTTAATTTCACAGAGGTGAAGAAACTCAAAGTCAAGCCCTCAGCCCTCACACAAAACTATCACTGGTGAGGAAACCCCCAGCGCCAGTCGACAAATCCAACGTTTCGTCAAGGTTAACAACCCGCACGTGTAGTTCTAATGACCTCCTCAGCCAAGCACACATCAAAGAAACGACAGTTGAATAATCAATTAGCAGTCACCAGCCGTTTCCTGACAAGACTGGAGTTCATCATCTCCCGTGTAGGTCTCACCACTCTCAGAGAAAGACGGCGGCTGCTTTTGTTTCTTTTGGAGTTTGCTGACAAGTGACAACATCCGCCCACGTGCACACACACACACACACACACACACAAACGACCTTGGAGGTGTCGTCACATTCACGTGCAGCACCACGTCACATTGACCCTCCACAGAGGCACTGCCTCTCCCTGTGTTTCTGTCTCTCCTCCTTACGGGTGCAGGACACTGGGGATGCAGTGGCAGCGTCCTCCAGACTTACAGGGTGCACGTGCTGGTCAGTCGCTGAAGCCAGAAGTGACGGATGCGGCAACGTGTGCGGAACCGATGATCCTGCTTCCTGACCCACGCTCTCCTTCAACTGCCCCGGCCCCTCACGCGCGCTGCCAAATAAAACACGCGCGCCGCGCACGCGCCCCTCCCCCCCCCCCCCCCCCCCCCCCCCCCCCCCCCCTTTCCCTCTCTGTTTCCCTCATGGCGCGCGCACATTCACTCCCACACGCGAGCGCACACACATACACACCCAGCACAGCTCCTCAAGCTAGGAGGACGGGCGGGTCGATCGATCGCGCGCGCTGGCCTGTCACAGCACGCGCTGCAGTTCACGTGAGGGTATGGCTCTTGTTGATTGGTCGACGAGCTGTCAAGGCAACATGACAGGTGATCTGTTTGACGTCAATGAAGGAGGGACGCGATGGAGATTTTTTCGTTTTTGAAATGATGTCTGACAAACTGGACAGAGAGAGAGAGAGAGAGAGAGAGAGAGAGAGAGTTTAACTGATTTTTTTTTCGTGTTGAGACAGACAGAGAGAGACACACAGAGACGCAGAGATACGCAGACACAGAAACAGAGAGAGGGAGACAGAGTGAGAGACAGACAGAAAGAGATTTTTTCAATGAAGACCACGGTCTCTAACGAAGGGGTAGTGTAAACAAGCATTATATATCAAATGATAAGCTCGCAAACAGAAGAAAAGCATGTAACTCTTGAGTACATTAAGTATTCCTAACACTGAACCTTTCTCCAAGTGTTACTAATTGCTCCTAGAAGAAGGCAATATGAACAAGGAATCAAATATCTTGGGCGAATAAACTAATTAGTGTACAGAAAAACTGAGAGAGAGAGAGAGAGAGAGAGAGAGAGAGAGAGAGAGAGGAGAGAGAGAGAGGTAAAATCCGGAGTTCTTTTCCGTTACATTAATTTTGAGGCATTCAACAGTGCGCATCATTGTCAAGTAATAAATTCATTTGTATAAATCTTTAAAAAAAACAAAAAAACCCATACAGCAAGTGAACCAAATATAGTAGCCACTTACTGAACACAGTCTGCAAAATGCATGCAGTTAGAACATGACAATCACTTGGTAAACATGTATGGAAACGCAGCCTAAATGCCGCAAAAATTTACTAGTTATACTAGTCGGAAAACGTGTACATGTATTGTGTGTTGGAGGGAAAAACAAGACAGCGATGCAAGAAAAGATCAGATCAGTAAGTGGATGATACACAGAAAGAACTTGGATCAAAGACCGCTTGGTTAAGCGCACGCGTGCGTGCGTGCGTGCGTGCGTGCGTGCATAAGTGTGTGTGTGTGTGTGTGTGTGTGTGTGTGCGTGCGTTGCGTGCGTGCGTGCGTGCGTGTGTGTGTGTGTGTGTGTGTGTGAATTTCAATCCCTGTTTCTGTTATATTTATCATGTTTATGATGCAGACTTGAACAACAGTTCTTAAGGATAAAAACAAAAGCAGAATTACTGAACCGCCAAACAAAAGAACAAACAAACTGTAAAACAGACATGACTTTGGGTCTTCCAAAGGCAGAACAAATAGCATTCGGAACAGTGGAAACGAAGGACAAGCAAACACTCACCAATCTCTACGATCTGGGTACAAACTGTGGCGTGAATAAAACAAAAACAAAAACGAAACAAAACAAAGCAAAACAAAACAAAACAAACAAACAAACAAACAAAACCCCTAAAACTACGGAATAGGACTGAAGAGAAGAGAGAGAGTTTGGGAGGGGGGGGGGGGGGTAGACACAGATTTAAATGACAATAATGATGAAAAAATAGAACAACAATTATATGATTAAAATAATGTTACAATCGTTTAATAATGATAATAATAATAAAAGTAATAGAAATGATAAAGTATATCAGAAGAAGAAGAAAGAGGAGGAGGAGGAGGACGAGTAGGAAAATAATCACAATAATAGTTATGATGATGACGAATACGACAACGACAACAACAGCAACAATAATTGAGAAGAAGAAAAAGAAAAAGAGGCAGAAGAAGAAGAAGAAGATGCTGATGATGATGATGATAATGATGATGATGATGAAGAAGAAGAAAAAGAAGATGATGATGATGATGATGATGATGATGATGATGTGATGATGATGATGATGATGAAGGAGAAGAAGAATGTAGAAAATGGAAAAGACTAGTAAAATAAGATCTTAGAAATCTGTAGTTATAACACCGTTACTCCTACCACTGATGATTACGATGATGATGATGACGATGATGATGGGAAAGTAATAATGTAACTTCTAAACACATATACATGTAAATAGTGAAAAAAAAGATACGAAGAAGAATTTTACTACTGCTACTACTAGTCTACAACTACTGCTACTACCACTACCACTGCTGCTGCTGCTGCCGCTGCTACCACTACTACTACTGCTGCTGCTGCTGCTACCACTACTACTACTGCTGCTGCTGCTGCTACCACTACTACTACTGCTGCTGCTGCTGCTACCACTACTACTACTGCTGCTGCTGCTGCTACCACTACTACTACTACTGCTGCTGCTGCTGCTGCTACCACTACTGCTACTGCTGCTGCTGCTGCTACCGCTACTACCACTGCTGCTGCTGCTGTCACTACTGCTACTGCTGCTGCTGCCGCTACCACTACTGCTACTGCTGCTGCTGCTACCACTACCACCACTGCTGCTGCTGCTACCACTACTGCTGCTGCTGCTGCTGCTGCTACCACTACTGCTACTGCTGCTGCTGCTGCTACCACTACTACCACTGCTGCTGCTGCTACCACTACTGCTACTGCTGATGCTGCTGCTACCACTACTACCACTGCTGCTGCTGCTACCACTACTGCTACTGCTGCTGCTACCACTACTGCTACAGCTGCTGCTGCTGCTGCTACCACTACTTCCACTGCTGCTGCTGCTACCACTACTGCTACTGCTGCTGCTGCTACCACTACTACTACTACTGCTGCTGCTGCTACCACTACTGCTACTGCTGCTGCTACCACTACTGCTACTGCTGCTGCTGCTACCACTACTACTACTGCTGCTACTGCTATGCTGCTGCTACCACTACTGCCACTGCTGCTGCTGCTACCACTACTGCTACTGCTGCTGCTACCACTACTACTACTACTACTGCTGCTGCTACCACTACTGCTACTGCTACTGCTGCTACCACTACTACTACTGCTGCTGCTACCACTACTGCTACTGCTGCTGCTACCACTACCGCTACTGCTACTACTACTACTGCTGCTGCTGCTGCTACCACTACTACTATTGCTGCTGCCACTACTGCTACTGCTGCTGCTGCTGCTTTCGCTACAGCTGTTGCTGCTGCTGCTGCTACCACTACTACTACTGCTGCTGCTACTGCTACCACTACTACTACTGCTGCTGCTGCTGCTACCACTACTACTGCTGCTGCTGCTGCTACCACTACTGCTACTACTGCTGCTGCTACCACTACTACTGCTGCTGCTGCTGCTGCTGCTACCACTACTACTACTGCTGCTGCTGCTGCTGTTGCTGCTGCTACCACTACTACTACTGCTGCTGCTGCTGCTTCCGCTACAGCTGTTGCTGCTACTACTACCACTAATGCTGTTGCTGCTGCAACTACTTCTACCTATCATGATTATAACAATAACAACAAACAACACAACAACAATAAGATTAGTAGTAGTAATAGTAGTAGTGGTGGTCATTGGTGGGAAGAAATGAAACAGGTAAGTAAGTAAAAAGCCTAGAGTGCCATTAAAACAGAGAAAGGGAAGGGGGGGGGGGGGGGAGAAAGAAGGAAAATATGAAAGAGAAAAAAAAAGTAGTAAAAATATTTGAAGGAAAATCAGAGTGAGAAAAGGGGATGAATAGATAAGTAACTGACTTCCATAAAAAACGCGAAAAATTGAAAGGCTATTTTTCGGGTGAAAAGGGGTGAATATACAATATTGAACCATTGTGGCAAGTTGTTTGGGTCCAAGACTCACGTGCAGTGAAAAAATTGTGTGAGCAACACATCATTCCCGGCATTGGAGGGTCAACAAAAATGGCAAACTGGTTGCTGCAAGTGAGGCACGTGCACACCATGCAGAGCAAAGTTAACCAGCGACAAGTACGCAGGCATGCAGCCTTTATAAAGCCGCGCTACAAGGTTCAGATAACGACTTGCGGTCTGAACGCAACAGAGATGCCAAGGCTACGAGCAGAGGAACGCAATCGTGCCCTAGGCCATCTGGAGGCTGGTGTGGATGCCAGGCAGGTCGCCAACATCTTTAACGTCCACATCTCAACCATCTATCGTCTGCAGCACCGCATGCGAGTCACTGGTACCACTGATGATCGTCCCCGGCCAGGCCGTCCTCGGGTCACCACACCAAGAGAGGATCGCCATCTTGTTCGAACCCATCTGCGGGACAGGCGGCAAACAGCCGCTAACACTGCTCGACAGGTGCCTGGGAATCTCCAGCAACGAATCAGCCTCAACACTGTGCGGCGGCGTCTTCAGGAGAACGGGCTGGCATGTAGGCGTCCTCACAGAGGTTCGGTACTGACACCAAGACACCGGCAGGACAGGCTGCAGTGGGCACAAGCCCGAATCAACTGGCGCAGGCAGCAGTGGGGACGCATACTGTTCTCAGATGAGAGGCGTTTTTGTATTGACATGGCTGACGGTCTTGTCAGAATATGGCGTCGACCTGGTGAACGCTATGCTGACTCCTGTGTGGTAGAGCGGAACCCCTGGGGAGGCCCGAACGTTATGATATGGGGTGCAATTGGCATTAACCACGCCATAGGACAAGTCATCTTTCAGAACATTGGTCCTGGTCGCGGACAGGGTGTCAATGCACAGCGCTACATCCACCAGGTGCTCAGACCCCATGTCGTTCCTTTTTTTGCGCAACACCCAAACTGGACATTCCAACAGGACAATGTAAGACCACACACAGCCAGGGCCACCAGCAATTTCTTCAGCACAACAACGTCAATGTGCTGCCCTGGCCAGCCCTCAGTCCCGATTTAAACCCAATAGAACATTTTTGGGATGAACTTGGCAGACGGTTGGACCTCCTGCGTCCACGACCAGCAACAGCGGCTCAACTTCACCAGGCCATCGTCCATGTGTGGGCTGGTGTGCCAAGGGGACGCATCAAACCACCTGGTCCACTCAATGAGCCGCAGGTGTCAAGCAGTTGTCCATGCAAATGGTGGCCACACACGGTATTAGGACTTCAAGCTGGTTTGTCACGTGATCTTGGATTTTCCACACAAAGACATATTGCTGATGACATTTTCACACATTACCGGTGTAATGAATCAAATCACGTTGAATTCTCGCTTCCACTCTGTACAATTGTGACCAAACAAATTCGCCCCTAACCTTCAGCTTGTTTTGCTTTCACGTTTTTATGGAAGTCAGTATATATATAGAAAATTGACTCATAAAGAAAAACGAAGACAGTAAAGGATAGAGATAAGAGAGAGTTGCTGTATATACACATGAGGTAACTAGTGACTAGTGTGGTTGTAGTGTGTCGGTGGAAAGTACTGCGGGCCAGTGCTGTGAGGGTGGATAGGGTACATGCTGTTTTTTTTATGTTGATGCCAGTGGGCAGAGGGTCCACAGTCTGGCGGTAAGACTGAATTCCTGCATGGAGCGCTCAAAGTTGTCACCATGATTGCCAAAGCACGGGGACTTTGACATAATTGATGTTGTGTAGTGAAGAGTGACGGGTTTGGGTTGGTAATGGCGGATGTCAGCCAGGTGTTCAGAAATGCCTGCATTAAGACTGCGGGATGTCTAACATTTTTAGATGTTACCGCCCAGTTCACCAGCGGATAGACAGAAATGCCTGCATCAAGGCTGCGGGATGTCTAACATTTTTAGATGTTACCGCCCAGTTCACCAGCGGATAGAATATACAATGTTACAGCTCTGAATGTACGTTAATTTTGAAGGAGCATTTGAGGCCACGTACAGAGGCTTTTTTTTTTTTTTTTTTTTTTTTTGCTGTCCCAACTTCTGCGCCACCTCAGAGGCAGTGCACCCACGCCGCTCATTCCGACACCCATCCACAGCCACAGCCCGGTCGGCCCCGCCGCAGCCGGCACCGGCAGTCCACAGGGAGCAGTCAGTGTCAAGCCAAGAGGGGCCACACAGGCTTGGTGAGAGGACGGATTTTGCTGTGGTTTTTGTGCAGGGAAAGGTACAGGGTGATTCAGGTGTGGTGATGATGTTCATTTTGAAGCGCACATGTAGGTCTTTTGTCGAGTCTAAAAGTAATCATCAGTTTGGTCTCAAAACCAGGTTTATGATCTTTTTCTATGTGCCGGCTTGACTTGAGGATCTGTAGATGGGTGGGAAGTCCGTGTGTGTGTAAGAGGAGGCAGGCAGTTGGTTTGTCAGTTTCTTTTGGAGGCTGGACTTCCACGGCAGTTGTTCTGGACACAGCTGTGGTACAGCTGACAGCGTCATTCATGACAGTAATGAGGTATCAATGGCTGGTGAAAACCTCAAACATTTTGGCTGCTTCTTGAGTGAAATCTTCGTCTTTGGAGCAGAGACTGCACAGGTGGAGGAATTCAGACTATGGAATGCTGATTTGTGTGGATGGATGCTGGAGAGATGTGTAGTTTGGTATAAATGTGAATCAATGGATTTGTAGAAAACAGGTCTTGAGTTGTCCATGACTGACTTGGAAACAGCGTATGCAAATTTTATGGATGGATGAAGGGTCTGAGCAAAGTTGAGGAAGTTGAGGCGGTCTCGTTCTGGCATAGATGTCGCTTCCAGCCCGTCATTGATGTATCTTTTGCAAAGTTCTGGAGTTGGGCCTGTGCAGAAAAGTAGCAGGCGGTGTTCCAGGTGTCCATGAAAAGACAGGCATAGGACGACCCCATTTTGGTTCCCATGGCGACATCACTGATTTGCGAGTGTGTGGTTGTTGAATTCATGTGTGGAGGATGAGGACTAATTCTGCATTCTAACCAGCGCGGCTGTTGATGGGTATTGGTGATGAGGCTTCAATCCATCAGCATGAGGAACGCAAGTTTAAAGAGAGACAGCATCTGGTGTCAAAAGAGGTATGTGGGAAGGCTTTACACTATGGATTGGAGGAGAAAGTCAGTGTACTGTGAGGTGAGGTGTGTTCTCTACAAGCAGAAACAATGGGTCTGCTGAGTGTGTCAGGTTTGTGTATTTTGGGGAGCAAGCAGAAAGTGTGTTGTTTAGTGTCTGACAGTCAGAGGAGTTTGGCTGTCTTTGGTTAATTATTTTGTTTGATTTCCTGGCTGAGTGTGGATACAATGAGTTATTGGTGCTGAGGAACGGGTGATGTGAGTAAAGGACCCAAGTTAAGGATCCTGGGGGAAAAAATCTACGTATATTTCTGAAACTGATTTTCGTTTAGTGACGCACGTGCAGCTGACAGCCATCATCACGTAGGCTTCTGTTTTATTTAAATCTGCTTTAGCTGAAACATCTATGGACGAATGTCGTGCTGATATGTTTGTTGGCTATAAAGTATTGTGTAAATCCGCAGTAAAATTTTCTAAACAAGGGAAGCGATCAGGAGTGATTTGCTTACAGTCGAAGCCGCTTATACCGAAGTCGGATATAACGAATGCCGGATATAACGAAGCAAAAAGATTGGTTCCGGCAAAAATCCCTCTTTACATGACAAAGACACGTCGGATGTAGCGAAGTCGGATATAACGAAATGCCGCTTATAACGAAATGGTTTTGGGGTCCCAGCGGGCAATAACGCTCAGCTGCCAAAAGCGAATCAGCTGCCAAAAGCGAGTCAGCTGCCAAAAGCGAATCATATGTTCCCAGCGGGCAATAACGCTCAGCTGCCAAAAGCGAATCAGCTGCCAAAAGCGAGTCAGCTGCCAAAAGCGAATCATATGTTCGGCCCTGTGAAGAGTCTAAGCTGGATATAACGATGTGGTTGCTTTTGTGTTTGGGAACCATTTCTCAGAAATGGTTGGTTAGTTTGCTGCGACGTACATTGCTTCATACTGTAGCTCGCTAGTCCAGGGAGATGGGGGAGTGCCTACATAGCACATGAAGTGTAGAGCTGTATATGCGTTGCTATAAATAGAAATAACACATTTATGCATGTTTGACTAGCTGCATAACCAAAGCTTGTTTCATTTTCTTGCATAGCTTCACATAGGCAGATTGAATGTACACAGTATTTTTACTGTATGTTTGTTGTATAGTACCTGTGTATAGTGCCTGTGATTTTCGAAGCAGAGCAGTCGACTCATGTTCAGCGACTGTAGACGGAGGCGAGATGCTGAAGAGACGAGGGTGGGGTGAAGGGGAAGGAGGGTATCAGTGTGTCAGGGTTTGATATAATAGGCCATTTCATCATGGCGTTTGCACGTCGCAACGTTCTGTGCTAAAGCGAAAAATTGAAATTATTTAGGAAGCTGAAAGAAATCCAGCAACACAGATGAAGAAATAATGGAAGAATATGAAATTGCGGCGTCGACACTGGCAATTATTCTGGTTTCCAAAGAGAAGTGTAAAAGTCAGTATTTTGGATGTGAGAGCACCGTAGCATGCCAGAACTTGTTTTTAAGTACCTGTTCGAGACAATCAAACGACAAGTTTGACAGAACTGCTGCACGCACAAGAACTCGGGTGCCTTTGTGTACTCAAGTGGACTACTGTGATACGAGGATGAAAAACAAAATTATTTTCCTTTGTGATAATTTTCTTCACAGTTCAAAGTTGAGTTTTGATTTTTTTTCTTTTTTCGTCCAGCTGTGGCAACAATCAGCCTCATCTGATCCGTCAAAGAGTGTAACATTTGAGGGATTTTTTTCCGTCTAGTGTGGCAACAATCAGCCTCATCTGATCCGTCAAAGAGTGTAACATTTGAGGGATTTTTTCCGTCTAGTGTGGCAACAATCAGCCTCATCTGATCCGTCAAAGAGTGTAACATTTGAGGGATTTTTTCCGTCTAGTGTGGCAACAATCAGCCTCATCTGATCCGTCAAAGAGTGTAACATTTGAGGGATTTTTTCCGTCTAGTGTGGCAACAATCAGCTTCATCTGATCCGTCAAAGAGTGTAACATTTGAGGGATTTTTTCCGTCTAGTGTGGCAACAATCAGCCTCATCTGATCCGTCAAAGAGTGTAACATTTGAGGGATTTTTTTCCGTCTAGTGTGGCAACAATCAGCCTCATCTGATCCGTCAAAGAGTGTAACATTTGAGGGATTTTTTCCGTCTAGTGTGGCAACAATCAGCCTCATCTGATCCGTCAAAGAGTGTAACATTTGAGGGATTTTTTCCGTCTAGTGTGGCAACAATCAGCCTCATCTGATCCGTCAAAGAGTGTAACATTTGAGGGATTTTTTCCGTCTAGTGTGGCAACAGTCAGCCTCATCTGATCCGTCAAAGAGTGTAACATTTGAGGGATTTTTTCCGTCCAGTGTGGCAACAATCAGCCTCATCTTATCCGTCAAAGAGTGTAACATTTGAGGGATTTTTTCCGTCCAGTGTGGCAACAATCAGCCTCATCTGATCCGTCAAAGAGTGTAACATTTGAGGGATTTTTTCCGTCTAGTGTGGCAACATCAGCCTCATTGATCCGTCAAAGAGTGTAACATTTGAGGGATTTTTTCCGTCTAGTGTGGCAACAATCAGCCTCATCTGATCCGTCAAAGAGTGTAACATTTGAGGGATTTTTTTCCGTCTAGTGTGGCAACAATCAGCCTCATCTGATCCGTCAAAGAGTGTAACATTTGAGGGATTTTTTCCGTCTAGTGTGCACAATCAGCCTCATCTGATCCGACATAGAGTGTAACATTTGAGGGATTTTTTCCGTCTAGTGTGGCAACAATCAGCCTCATCTGATCCGTCAAAGAGTGTAACATTTGATGGATTTTTTCCGTCGAGTGTGGCAACAATAAGCCTCATCTTATCCGTCAAAGAGTGTAACATTTGAGGGATTTTTTCCGTCTAGTGTGGCAACAATCAGCCTCATCTGATCCGTCAAAAGGTGTAACATTTGAGGGATTTTTTCCGTCTAGTGTGGCAACAATCAGCCTCATCTGATCCGTCAAAGTGTGTAACATTTGAGGGAGTTTTTCCGTCTAGTGTGGCAACAATCAGCCTCATCTGATCCGTCAAAGAGTGTAACATTTGAGGGGTTTTTCCGTCCAGTGTGGCAACAATCAGCCTCATCTGATCCGTCAAAGAGTGCAACATTTGAGGGATTTTTTCCGTCCAGTGTGGCAACAATCAGCCTCATCTGATCCGTCAAAGAGTGTAACATTTGAGGGATTTTTTCCGTCTAGTGTGGCAACAATCAGCCTCATCTGATCCGTCAAAGAGTGTAACATTTGAGGGAGTTTTTTCCGTCTAGTGTGGCAACAATCAGCGTCATCTGATCCGTCAAAGAGTGTAACATTTGAGGGATTTTTTCCGTCTAGTGTGGCAACAATCAGCCTCATCTGATCCGTCAAAGAGTGTAACATTTGAGGGATTTTTTCCGTCCAGTGTGGCAACAATCAGCCTCATCTGATCCGTCAAGAGTGTAACATTTGAGGGATTTTTTCCGTCTAGTGTGGCAACAATCAGCCTCATCTGATCCGTCAAAGAGTGTAACATTTGAGGGATTTTTTCCGTCTAGTGTGGCAACAATCAGCCTCATCTGATCCGTCAAAGAGTGTAACATTTGAGGGATTTTTTCCGTCTAGTGTGGCAACAATCAGCCTCATCTGATCCGTCAAAGAGTGTAACATTTGAGGGATTTTTTCCGTCTAGTGTAGCAACAATCATCCTTTCCTGTTGTTTCACAGAATGTGAGAATTTGAGGCATTTCTTTTCGTTCAGTGTTGCAACAATCATTCTTATTTGATGTGTCACAGAATGTAAGAATTTTTTTCCCATCCAGCTGTGATAACAATTATCCTTTTCTGTTGTTTCACAGAATGTGAAAGTTTGAGGGATTTTATTTTTTTGTTAAGTGTAACAACAATCATCCTTTTCTGTTGTTTTATAGAATGTGAACTTTCATATATCAGATATTATAACTGCGATTCCATTAACTGTATACGAGTGACCTAATGTGTACTGCTAATGATAAAGAACTCTTGACTGTATGCTGGTATAGTCTCCCGTCGGATGAGTAAGAGGCATGTCATCTGCTGATGTGGGTCCTCATGCGGGAATCAAGACCAATTTCTGAGGCACAAAAGTGTCCACAGACGCTGTGTGGAATGGAGTCCTGCAAGGATGGGGCCTGTTTTCTTCGATCCCTCTTTTCCTGGATGGCGACTGCTCTGTTGCGCTCGAATGTCACTGAGCCCTGGGTACACCGTTACTTCCAGTTTTCTGTCAAGGGCAACATCTTCCCAGGAAGCAGTTGCGGCTTCTGAGGTTGGCCTTCATGGTGTCTTTGTATTTCTTGATAGGCCTTCCCTCTCACATTGTCCTTCCTTCAGTTGTCCACAGATCAGCATCTCATGAGTTCTGTTGCTCTCCATACGGACAACGTGTCCTGTCCATCGGAGCTGGCTTTTGATGAGTAAACACTTAATGCTGGATGGGCCGCACTTCTTCTGAACCTGTAGGTTGGACACTCTTGCCATTTGATGCTGCAGATCTTGTGCAAGCATCGTTGATGGAAGTGTTCGAGTTGTTGGATATGTTGGCGGTACGTGGTCCAAATCTCACAACAGTAGAGGAAAGCACTTAGAACCACAGCTCTGCACACGGCAACCTTTGAACGAAATTTGATGCCATGGTCTTACCACTGCCTCTTTGAGAGTCTGCCAAAGGCAGAGCTGGCCTTTGCTATGAGTAACATCATTTCTGCATCCAGAGATCCGCAGCTGCCAACAGTGTTGCTCAAATAGCAGTACTTGTCCACATTTTTATCACTGTGATGTTGATGAGACAGGTGGTAGTGGTGCACTGCCAGCTCCAGGCAGTGAATGCTGGAACATGGCCTCGGTCTCACCAAGACTGATTGCAAGTCCAAAGCGTTGACAGGCCCCTGCAAAACGATCTGTGATGCATTGGATGTCTTCATGGGAATGCGCGGCCAGTGCACAGTCATCAGCAAAGAGGAACCCTCTCAGAAGCGCATCAAATACTTCAGCCTTGGCCTGAAGTCGTCAAATGTTAAAGAGTTTGCCATCTAAACAAAAGTGGATGCATACCCCCTTGTCACAGTACCGGAATGCATCAATCAGCTTTGCAGCAAACAGAATGAAAAAGAGGATGGGAGCTAAAACGCATCCATGCTTCACTCCGTTTTTCACTGGGAATGAGTCAGAGGTATCTCCATTTTCTTGCACCCTCGCCAGCATGCCATCGTGAAATAAAACGATCAATGAGATGAACGATTCCAGGTAACCAAATTTGTGGATTTTCAACAAGCCAGTCCGATTATCGGTGTCGAAAGCCTTGATGAAATCAACAGACACCATGTGGAGCTCCTGGTTATGCTCACGACACTTCTCCTGTAGCTGGCGAACAGCAAACACCATGTCGGTTGTGCCCCTGCCTGCGCGAAACCCGCACTGTGATTCAGAAACGGTGGTTCCTGAATGTGGATGATCTGAATGTGAATGATGAGTCTGTTCAAGATGACCATGGCAAGAATCTTTGCTGCGATGCACAAGAGGGAAATCCCACAATGATTGTCACTGGACGCATTATCATCCTTTCTTAAGTAGATGTGTACAATAGAGGCGTCTCTGCGGTCTTGGGGCACTTCTCCCTTTTCCCATATGGACTGGAAGAGGTTAGTCAGCTTTTCCAGGAGTACCTTGCCTCCATTCCTGTAGATGTCAGCTGAAATTCCATCTGCCCCTGATGCTTTCCTGGACGTGGTCTGCTTCAGAACCTTCGCAGTCTCTGTACTGGAGGGTGGTTCTGCCAGAGATTCCTTCACTGGCAGTTGGGAGAGTGCTGCGATTGCTTCTTCAGATACTGACGAGTGTCTATTCAAGACAGCGTTGAAGTGCTCAGCCCAGCGATCATGGATGCCAGTCTTATCTGTTAGAAGGTGCAAGGCCCGTCTGAAATGTCTTCATGTCGTTGATATCGGGCGCAGCTTGCAGACTTTCTGTTTTCTTTTGCCACCAAATCGTTCTTTACCTGCCGAAACTTCTGTTGGATGAGCTGCCTGGCTTACTGGTACTTCTCTTCTTTCTCCTTCTGGCAGGTCTTGTCGCTGAGGTGATTTCTGTAGGTCTTGTGCAGCATGGTAATGAGCTTGTTGATCTCTGATAATAATAAAGAACTCTTGATTGTATACACTAACAAATAATATCACATCTGTGACTTTCGTTCAAATGATGGACAAAAGTAAAATTCAAGACCTTATCCAGACATTCATCATTTTGGTTATTGTGATTTCTTGTCAAGATGTGACAACACAAAAAATTCTCTCCAGTATGGCAATGTGCGTGTATTTTAAAATCTACTACTTTAGATTTTCTTTCCATACCAGGGCACATTCCAGTGACATAACAGTATGAAACAGTCAACGGACAGTGTACACACTCCCCTTACCACCTCCCACTTTCAAATCGTGGCACTGTGTAATTTCTTCTGACAATCTCTACGTCTGAAGTCTTCAGAATAATACAGTGATTTCTTTATTGGCCTGTTTTACTTATCGATTTATAGGCCTTCAAACTGCAATATAGGCATTTGTGATTTGTTTACATTAGTTTACAACCATATTTTGACACAATTAAAAAAAATCATTTTTATTACAGGATAATAACAGCCAAGGAAACGAGCTTGATTATTGTTCACGTATACGGGCACACACACGTGTGTGTGTGTGTGTGTGTGTGTGTGTGTGTGTGTGTGTGTGTGTGTGTGTGTGTGTGTGTGTGTGTATGGATAAGTCGGTGGGTGAGAGAGAGAGAGAGAGAGAGAGAGAGAGAGAGAGAGAGAGAGAGAGACGTCACGCCGGATATAACGAACCAATCGGTCAGAAATTCGTTATAACCGGCGCGTTGGTTGTAACGAAAGCCGGATATAACGAAGCAGTTTTGAATGTCCCCGGTCACTCGTTATAAGCGGCTTCGACTGTATTTTAAAAAGCACTGTTTCCTTTGTGAAATTCATTCATTGACGTTAATCATTCAAACTTCCTTGTATTTTTTATTGAAAAAAAAAACTGTTTGGAACAGATAAGGATGTTTTTTACTTTTGTTTCTACGCACCTCCAGAAGGTTCGCTTTATTATGCCCACTTTGATATTCATAACGGTATTGATTCACTTGAAGAATGTGTTGTTGATTTATTATTGCCAAGGAATGTTTATGTCATATTAAATGGTGATGTAAATTGAAGACCTCTGACATTTCACAAGACATATTTGTAAACGATGTTTTTGATGAGCAATTTCACAGCCATTCTCTCAGTATTAATAGACACTCTGAAGGCTTTACATTGAATATTTATGAAAAATTGTTGCTAAATGTATGCACTGCTTTTGATCTGTGCATTCTTAACGGCGTGCGTGACCTTGAAGGTCACTATACACACATTTCTGACACTGGCAGCAGTGTTGTTGATTATTTCATATTTTCCAAATAACTTTTTGCTTTTTTTAATGACTCTTGTAAGCTGAATGTTTTTGGAACGCATAGATTCTGACCATTTACCTGTATCGCTTCTTGTTGATTTTCCTAAAAGAAAATACTGTAGGTGCTAGTAATAAAGTAGAAAAAACATTATGGAAAAATTTATTTGGAATGATGAAAAGCTAGTTTGTTTCACAAGTTATGTGGTGATGAAATCCGTACAAAGATAGATGCTGCCATAAGTTTATTAGATGTGGATGTGAATTATGCGCTAAACATGTTTAATGATTTTTTTTCTGTTTATGCAAGCTGATATTCCTGCGGACACTCCCTGTGTAGACAGGCAAGGATTAATCCCTTCTACCCAACAAAGGAAGTGGAGTTTTGTGTGTATGACCGTTTTTTTTTTGTCCTGGCATTAAGGCAGCCATACTCCAACTTCGGAGAAACACATTTAATGATTGCATGAAAGAAAGTGCAGACTGTATGAAAATATGTATATGTATTAATAGTTGTAAAGCACCCTGCGACTGGTATGATAAAGAGTGTGATGCTAGTTAAAGAAATACCAGGAGGTTACTTCGAATCAGTCATGGCACATTGAGAACACAGGACAAAAATGGTTGATGAGTTGTAAGGCGAGAGTATAAACATTTATTAAAGAGAAAAGAGAAAGACTTCAATAATTCTATACTTCAGAGACTTGTATCGTCTGTCAAAATGAATTTGGGATACTATTCACAGAATTTCTTTCAAAAGCAAAACGCCCAGAAATAGCATTACTATTAATACGTGGTTTAAGCATTTCCAGGCTCTGTTAGAGACAGATGTTAGTGATGTGTGTGTTGACGAAACACTTGATATGAACAATGACAGTTGTATGAATCAATCCGTTACACAAGGAGAAGTAGTATTAGCGTGTTGAAAACTGAAAAATCGTAAGACAGCCGGTCCTGACGGCATTATTGGCGAATTATTTAAACATTCTTCTGATCAAGTAGTGCACTTCTTTCTGAAACTGTTTAATATATTATTTGATAATGGTACGTTTACACAAAACTGGACCGAATCAGTTATTTCGCCAATCTTTGAAAACGGTCATGTTAATAACCCCAACAATTACAGAGGGATATCTGTTAGTGATATAAGTAGCAAACTCTTTGGGATGCTTATTAATAACAGACTGCAAGAATGGGTAGAGGAAAATAATTTCACAGGTAGGTCTAATCACAAAGCAGGCTTTAAAAAGAGGTCACTAAACTCTTTACCACATGTTTACTTTGCTTGCTCTTATACAGAAGCAGTTTTCTTGTAACAGGAAGTTATACGTAGCTTTTATAGACCTTGAAAATGCGTTTGATTCCATCAATATAAATCTCCTCTGGCCTGCCTTGATAAAAAAAAAACTGTATTAAAGGTAAACTCTATAAACGTATAAGTATGTGTGATAGATTAGAAAAGTAGTTAAAGAGTCAGAATCATCCATCATCACCCCTCGAATAGGACGGGACGAGGGTTAGGAGGAGGAGAGAGAGAGAGAGAGAGAGAGAGAGAGGGGGGGGGGGTGGAGGTAGAGAGCAGGTCCGGTTTGCCTGATCCATATTATCTGCCGAGTTGCTTGTGTTATAATCGCTGAAAATGAAAATGTTGCTGAAAAGTCAGTACAGCTGTACTGTACCCAACCCCTACCCTCACTATCCCTTCACAACATTTTGGAAGAGGAGGCTTTCTTTTCTCACCCTCTCCCCACCCCCTCCTTTACAACACACTGGAAAACTACCCCCTTCCCTCTCCATCGATTTTACATCATTTTGGAAAGGAGACTCTCCCACTCCCTCCCCCTTTGGAAACCCTGCCCTTTTATGTAACTGATCTGGCTCTGCATTCTCTCTCTCTCTCTCTCTCTCTCTCTCTTCAAATCCTTTTTTAAAACTGTGAAAATGGGAAACAACGGACCGAGGCTAGGGATGATTGGACTGGATATTCGGGGGAGGGAAGGGGGACAATGAGCGAGAAAAACAAATGAGACAAAAAAGAAAGTCCCTTTCCTTTCTCACAGGGTTTGAGTCTGTGGGTCAGCTCCTAATGATACAAACTGACCCAGTCCTATCTCTGAGGCTCCCCGTCCCTTCTCCTGCCCTTGTAACCACCGTGTTTTCCCGCTACCCTTTCCCTCAATCCACCACACACCCCCACGCACCCACCCTCTTCACGTCCCTCCACCTCTCTCCCACTCACACCGTGTGAGACAACCGTCTTTTGCCCGTTCCCACGTATGATCAGCACGCGAGCAGAGGGGGACAACTCACGGGTCGGTGAGAAGTGAAAGCACACGACAGCGTCAGACGAATTGATTTTGAATGAAGGAAAATGGCAGTGCGACACCTCCATGTGCAAGCAGGACAGTTTCTCCCGCCTTCTTTAAAAGAAAAAGAAAAGAAAAGAAAAACATGCCCTGCTCCTCCAACAGCGTTAAATTGCCAAGAGACAGAAAGTATTTTTTCTGGCGTAAGCAATCTACATGGAATTTTAACCTTTTCTTCTTCTTCTTTCCCCTGTTCAATTGTGTTGCATGCATGTTGATTAATAACGTCGGCATCTTAACGGAGTGCGCAACCTAATTATGTTAATCTATCAATCAATCAATCAGTCAGTCAATCAATTTTATCTCTCTCTCTCTCTCTCTCTCTCTCTCTCCACATCTGTCCTATCTCTTGCAGGTAATTAGGTCTATTAGCCATTGATTTCCGTCCATGATCTATACCGATTTACCCATCTGTATATCCCTCTGTATTACTGACTACTTGTACCCGCATCCCTACTGTCGTCTATCCGTTCTTCTGTCAGTTTCTCTGCCTGTCGGTTTGTCAGTGTGTGCCTAGTCTCCTTCAGCCCGCTTTGTAGGAGATCTTTTAGAACCCTGGGTGTGCCTTTCAGCTATAATCATAACTGTTATCACCATCGCCAATAATTGATTGATTAATTGATTGATTGTGATCGTGTTCGTGCATGTGTATGTTTGTGTTGGGGGAGGGGTGAGCGCGCGTGTTCGTGCGCGCGCGTATGTGTGTGTGTGTGTGTGTGTGTGCGCGCGCGCGCGCGTGCATGTATATGGTGTGTGCGTGCGTGTGTGTGTGTGTGTGTGCGTGCGTGTGTTTATGTGTGCGTGAAAGAGAGACAGACAGGAGAGAGACAGACAGAGAGGGAGACAGAGATAGAGGGTAGGGGTGGTGGAGACGGAGGTGGAGGAGGAAGGATGAGGTTGGTGGGTATAGGCAGGAAGTCGCCCTTTAATTTTGCATCCCTTCTCCATTGTCATTCCCCACTCCCACCCCTTCGGCCTTATACCCCCGCCCTGACACTCTTCCAATTGATTTGCTGCTTCGCGTTCAATGGAACTGGCTTCCCACGGTTCTGTTTCTCGTAATTCAGCATGTGGGAGCCTTGGTTTCCCCAACCCACCCACCCTCTTCTCCGACCCCTTGGTTTCCCCTACCCACCCTCTCCTCCGTCCCCTTACCCACCATCCCCCACCCCCTTTTCCACTCCCTTCATCCTCTTGTTTGGACACGGCTATTGCCAATAGTCGCCAATCCCCGACAGCCTTTCTTAATCACTTTCGTCGGGGGCTGCGCGAGCTGCTCGTCCATTTTCATCATTATCATTGCTAACGTCATTTCAAGGTGAGAATCGTCACCCCATGGTGTCCCCGACATGACGTCTAATAAGAACAAACGACGTCAAAGTGACGCCAGCAGTTGTCGTGATTCGCTGGACGGGGGGTTCTTCTGCCCGAGATCTTTTGAGATGGATGGCAAGATCAGTTCTACTACTACTACTACTTACTAATGAGAAGATAATGATGATGATCATGATGATGATTATAACGATAAAAATGCACACACCACACACACACACACACACACACACACACACACACCAACACACACACATTCCTGCGACCCCTTTTGGCACATGGAGGACTTGAAAGAAATCAAACAAATGTAAATGAAACACATCAAACATCCGAAAATTTTCCCAATAATTAACACACTGAATATAATGTTACACAACTTTACTAAGTTTAGAAACTGTTTTAAAATTCCTATAAATAAGCACTTATTACTAGATTCTAAAGCATCATTCCATGCACGTATGTAAATATTTTTCTAGTGAATTACGAACGTTTCTACAAAGGTCTGAACAGACGAAAGTTTTTGTGTCTCCCAAACACAGTCGAATCCTGTTTCTATTAGGATATCCCGTATACACATCAGCCACCCAGATGTGAAACCCTCATTTCTGTATAAGTCATATAATACTTTATACAATCTAGATGAATATCTGTTTGTGGAGAAAGTAATGATGATCAGAATTTTGTCATTCGTGCATATACTTGAACTGCAACAGGATATATTCTTAGTTCTCCATATATCAATTCTGTTTGGTAGAACGATTTAAAGAAAAAGGTTCTTCAAACTTTAAGCTGAATATTTTTCGGAAATGAAATGAGGTAGGGAACAGTAAAACGATAAACAGTAAACCAAGTGGGGTTATGTTATCCTCTCTCGTGGTGTTCTTCTCTTTTCTCGTTATATGGGATGGACACGAAGGATTCTCTTTGGGCCATTGGCTTTGTCCTTGTCACTTCTCCCCCACCTACAATATATTAGCCAGTCTTGAATAAAAGTTACTCTGTGTTAGGTTTCCTTATGGGGGCAAAACATACCCCACTTGTTTAATGTTTATTTAATATTTTTCATTAGCTTTAAATCATTTTATCCCAAATTTCATACTCGATAAAAGTACAGGCAGTACCATTGACTGGTATAAGTTTGTACAATGTTCATAGGCAAATTTTGAAGTCTTGCCATCTTTAATAAAAAAATTAAAAAAAAAATTAAAAATAGAAACATTGCATGGCAATACAAATAATTCTTACATTTTTTTAAAAATTTTTTTTTGTTCTACTAAAAATCATACCTAAATTTGTAAGTATTTACTATTTCTTAGACTGGTTTCTGAACATTAGTTTTTTTCCCAGGATTATTGTGTCCATTAAAGACCTTTGTTTTCGTTACATTAATATTAAGCTTCCATGTATCACAATGCTCGCTTAATACATCAAGAGCATGCTGTAAACCACAAAAAGAATCTGCAATAATAACAATATCGTCAGCATACAAAAGTAACAGTAAACTAATGTAACTTAATGACTCTGAATCAGGAAGATTTAAATCAATATTTAAGAAAGCACAGTAACAATCTGTGAGATATCGTTCAAGATCATTCAAATGCAAAGAAAATAGCACAGGTGAAAGATTTTCACCTTGACGAACACCTCTAAACTGCCAAAATATTCAGATTGACTCCCATTTATGAATATACAAGATTTTATTTGCTGATAAATATTCGTGATTACTTGCGAAATCTTTCCATATACACCTTCTTGATAAACTTTTGCCATAACCCCTGCCTCCAAACTGAATCAAACGCTTTTGTGAAATCAACAAAACACAAAACAATTGCGATTTACGACTATTGAAAATATCAATAAAACTTTGTAAAACAAATGTATGATATGTTCTAGAATGACCGCGTCATAAACAGCTTGATTTTCCGAAAGTGTGTTAAATGCAAAAGATTCTCAATGAAATTTGTCAAACGGTTATTCAAAATTGTTGTGGACAGTTTTCCAAACACAACTCAAAAGTGTTATACCTCTATAATTGTTACAGTCCATTTTTTTTACCTTTTGTATATTGGCAGAATAAGACCAATTAACCATTCTTGTAGTATGGTCCCTGTATCGAGAACTTTATCGAAAATTTACAATAACTTGTTTTGAGAACTGGACTGCTTCGTTTTACATATTCATTTTGAATTTTATCTATCCCACAAGCCTTTCCATTCTTAGTTTACTGTACAGATTTTTCAATGTTTTCGTCACTTATTGGGGCATTTAAAAATTCAAGATCATACTGCAAGTCACAGTCAATGTCACTTTCATTCTCAATACTATCTGACTGAACATTCAATGATTTAAAATGTAAGAAAAGATCATCCATACTAACAGAGCATTCATTCCTCTTTTTTTATTTTAATATTTTCCCAATATTCTCTTGGCCTTTTTAGCTTTTAGATTACGAATCTTCTTGTGCCAATGTTTTGTGTAAACTCTATACGATTTTCTGAGAACTTTTTTGTATTATTTACTGCTAATATCAACCTCTCTACGGTTAGGACCTCTCTACGGTTAGGACTAGAATCATTTAGTTTGTTTTATGTTTGGCAAAAAAAAAAAATTCTATGTTCCCTGCATGTGGCGTCAAACCAAAGCTTATTTTCGTTGCTTTTGTCTGACATTTGCTTTGTACCTTTTGACACATGTTTGACTTCTCCCAGTGTGTCTTTAGCTGTTTCTAACAGAATTTGTGATAACACTGTATACGCATCGGCGACAGGAGCATTTTCATTATCAAGGACTGTTTAATTCCTCCACGTTTTTAGTAAGTAGGTTTTCTTTGAACATCTCACCTTTAGATGGATCCCACTTTTTAATTTTGGCATAAAACTTTTTTCTTCCAGGAATCTAACACTTGTGTTATTTTCATTGGAATTTGAACTTTGATTACGAGTATTGTGTGACCTTGTCCAGGACGGGGGGAAATCGTGATGGTTTTGCTTAAGTGAACTAAGTTAGGCTTAACACACCAAGGTTATCTCTGCACTCATACACGCACATGCGCACTCATGCACCCACCAAACATTCACCTCTCTCTGGGAATGGGATGTCACGCATTCGTTTTTCTCCTAAGACGACTAAGAACACGAAATATATACTTAGCGCCATTAAAAACGCACGGGTCCGAAGAACAAAATAACTCGACAGAGGTAAATCAGTTAGGGGTATGAAAACTTTAATGTTGTGTTTGCGATTACTGAACGCCAAATGTTCAGCACATGTTGTCCATTGCGCACTTCTTTTCTGTTCATGACTTTGTCATTCAACATTAAAGTTTTCATACCCCTAACTGATTTACCTCTGTCGAGTTATTTTGTTCTTCTGAGCCGTGCGTTTTTAATGGCGCTAAGTATAGTTTCTATGCTACTTATAATTACACATGAAAATCCAATTACACAAAAAGGAATAATCAAAACATAAAAGATCAATACTTCCTAATCCCGGGTTACAATCAAATGGCGTCTAACCTGGCCAGGTTTCCACACACACAAACACACACACTTGCACACCACACCACAGTTCTCGAACAAATCACTTCAAGTTTTCTTCAGCACTGGATAATGGTGACACCCTTGGTTGAATGGCACCAGGTTTCTGGACTGGGTCTTCGTGGTCGTCTCTTGGAACTAGACGTAGAAATCTTCCTCTTCGTCTCTTCACCCACCTCTGGCTTTCGAACTCAGTGTTTCTTTCTCAGCTTGTCTTTTACGCCTAAGACCTTGCTGTCACTTCTGTCGCCCAGACCACGTTTCTTTCGACCCTACTCTGTCCCACTTACTCTCCTCTCCTCTCTCTCCTCTGTTCTCTCTCTCTCTCTCTCTCTCTCTCTCTCTCTCTCTCTCTCTCTCTCTCTCTCTCTCTCTCTCGTGGTCTTCTTCTCTTTTCTCGTTATATAGGGATGGACACGAAGGATTCTCTTTGGGCCATGCCTTTGTCCTTGTCACTTCTCCACCACCTACACAAGTACACCGAATTCCCCTTTCGCTACATTCTTCCACACATCAGCATTTACACACATCCCTACCAAATTGCTTAGGAAACAGCCACTTCACAGCAAATGGACATGAAAAATTCCCGCCGATTTCGGTGGCCACTTTAACACAGTTATTATTCTACAACAACATCCACACGCATTCAGCTAGCCTGACAAAACCTCAACACAGTGCCCACGGCAATACCATCTGAACAAGCCCAAGACTCCTGCTCTTTAATGTCTGTTTACAAAGCAACTTCAGCTGACTGCGTCTTTAGCGCTCACTCGATGCTCCGAGGTCTTAGTGGTTACATTTTCCTCCCTTTTGCTATCGGGGAGGTTCAAACTCGGGAGGGTCCTCACTACCTTAGGTGCCATCTATCTCCTGACAATTACTTATCTGACCACTTCAACTTCCTTGACAGTTTGACTGTATGTGCTAGGTGACGGCCCATTACCTATTTCTCCACCACGTACGGCATTCTTTTCCTCTAAGCACTTAAGGCCGTTTGTGAGAAGTTTCGCTCCCTTGACAGACCTCTGTGAAATGCTGAGAGATAAAAGAATTGGACTGTGAACATCTGAAAGCATGGCATCAAAGGGATCAACACTAAGTCAGCAATATGTGTGAACAAGTAAGGTGCATCGACCAATACCTGCGTCTCCCATTAAATGTAAACAAATTCTGTGATTTGCAAAAATCAGTAAGTCGATAACCAATAGTTACTTGGTCGACGTATGTCCAGAGAACATTTGGCAATAGGTATATCAAAATCTTCAATACACAGGTGAAAGCTATCAGCAATAATGTCATTGATATGTGTATCAAACTTCAGAAAGTGAGGCAAACATTAAGTATAAGCATTAACACCTCCCATAAGAAGTACATGGCAGTTAGAATCATGATGTGTAAGACTAGATTCCAAATCATCAAAACAGTTCCCTCTGGGGGAATATAAACTGAACCGACGAGCAGGTCTTTATCATAACCTGTCAGCACTTTATTGATTTTTAACCACAAAACAGTCACTATCACCATTGGCTTCAGGTTCCAATAATTGAATAAAATCTTTATATATATATTTTTATAGGCAATGGCTATGCCACCGGGTCTTTGATACGAATGATATTTTCGACTAAACAAAGCAATAGAGTAACCAAGATTACTTAAGCAGTCAACTAAATAGTCAGTCTTGTGCATCAGTTCTACTTTCGGTGAATGTTAATATGTCAAACTGGGAAATATAGTTCATAAATTCTTTAAACTGCAAACGACTTCTTAGTCCACAAACATTATGGGACAGGAAAGACAAACTACACTTAGAACTAGAAAAAACTTGAAGAACAATTCAAACTAGAAACACTGTCAAGGCTTGAATATGGATGTACATCACCACGTCCTCCAGCAGACCCCTATTGCTCACAGACAAGGAGCTGCTGCAGCCCAAGGAACTTGAAGTCCACACCAACGCCCACCTTGAAGAGGTCGTCAGGGCTGTCCACCAGCACAACTTGTGCCCTCTTCTGACCAGAGATCTTCTTCAGCTCACACCGAAGTCTGCCATCAGGAGAAGTATATACCTTGTCCACTTTGTCCGACTTCTTCACCAGTTGAAGAAGCCTGCTGCGAAGAACCGTCAGGTCGTCATTCAGATGGACCCTCTTGTATTGTTATTTCTTATGCAGCTCCTTTTTCTTCCTCATGACCTCACCTTTCACACGTCCCGAAACAAATTCCACAAGCACGGGCCTGCACTTGCCACTCATCTTCTTGCCGTTCCCATGACTAACAGAAATGTCCCGACGCTTTCACTTCACACCCTGCCTATCGCAATAGCGATAGTTACTTTCTGATCGAGGTTCTCTTCTTCTTCAGGCAGATTGATCGCCCGCACTGTTTCCCGCCTGGTGTATCGTTCCTGGCAATCCAGGGAGTAGTGTAGATGAAGGTTCGATTTCTGCACTCGTTGAAGTACTTCCCTATTTTTCTTCAAGACAGTGTCCGTCACTCCAGTGATCACCCTCTCCAACCCCTTCACAAACAAACTTTCCATTTGTTTGCACTGGAACAAGAATTTCGGCGACGCGCATCGCAATAACGTCACTGACAACACTGGCGTCATTCTGGTTCTGATTCTTTCCTTTGAAATTTGCATTTTTCTTGCCACTGCTTTTCTGCTGGAATATTTTCGTGGTATTTAGTCTGTGTGCAATGCTCTCATGCACTTTGTCTCACACTCCTGCTGTCGAGTCCTTCACCAGCTTCTACACAACACTGTCCGAACTAGAGTCCTGCCACTGCCCTGCAAAAGTAGAGGCCTTAACCGACATTCCCAAATAGGTCAGTTCAAAACCAAAATAAAAGAAAATGGATATCATTCGCTAGATCAAAAATAAACATTAAAACAAAAAGCGGCACAAACTGAAGTCCGGAATACTTAACTACTTGATGACTAAACTTTTAGGGTTTAAGTAAAAGAAAAACTAGTAGAAAACAAATTTAAAAAAGAAGCTCAAAATCTCAGCTGACCATCAGAATGACCCGGAAGTGGCAAACACACACACACACACACACACACATCACACACACACACACACCCACACACACACACACGCACACACTCACACACACACACACACACACACATATATATATATATATATATATAATATATATATAATATATAGTTAAAGAAAAGAAACAGAATGGGGGAAACTTTTTGGACCTAAACTTGTTGACGATGGGAAAGCACGGCAACACTATTAAGTATCAAGGGACATAACCTCTGTAGAGGTAAAAAATAACAATGAGCAAAGCCCCAAAGTACATCCACCCAGGGTGTACAGGTTTTGACGAGCCCCCCAAAAACACCAC
>CM031622.1:16516003-16553503 GCA_018398815.1 Conus ventricosus | reverse complement strand
ATCGTGAACAACAAGAGTAGCATTTTCCAAGCGAAGCTGAAATCGTCTGATTCATATTTTCTCTAAACTCTTCAATTTTACTTCCATCCCAAATTAATTTCTCAAATACGTACGAATTTTCTGGTAAAGTATCATTAGTGGGGCTGCTAAATTGTGACTTCAATATGACTTCTACAGGCATATGTGTTGGACTCCATTTTTGGTCAGACATGCAAGATACAAAAGTGACTAATTAAACGTTTTGACATTATCAATTTATGGCATAGTCAAATCCAGTCGGAGAAATGTATGTAAAGTTGCCAAGATCAATATCGCCTTTAACGGCCCCATTAAAAATGGATAACTCAAAACAATCACAAACATTCAACAAATATATACAAAACTAATTTAAAACATGTCTTTAGACGTGCGAAAAGACGCTTGATCATCATCCCCTTTCCAAAGCGCAGCGTCGTCCCCTTCATCATCCCTCTCACAACTGTTCTCTCCCCCAGTTCGTGGCGTTGAAATCGCCCCGAAGAAAAAGTGGTACATTTCCAAACGTTTCAATCAAATCTAGGGTACACTGTTCTAGGAGGGCCACGCCACTGGAAAGTTCAGTGTCCTGATAATACTGAGAATGCATGGGTGGAACATACGTTCCGATCAAAATTGTAGGAGAATCTGTGTTAAACAATTCTTTAGCCATTTTCATAACTATTATATTGTCATATTCAACAAACACTTGTTCCACATAGGCTGCTAACTTCTTTTTGACAAGGAGAGTCAAACCACACGATAATCTGGCTGTTATACCGTCGGACAGCTTAACACGGGAATTATGAAAGATTTAAAACTAGGAAATAAATGGTCTGGAAAGTGAGTAGCAAAAGTTTCTACAAGCAAACAAAAATCACTTAAATAGGATCGAAGATCGTTATCAAAAACATGTGACAGTCCTTCAATATTGTAAGTCACGAATTTAAGAGTTCTGGCGATATGGGCCTGGCCGAACTCCTATGCAGTGTCTGGATTGACAGGTAAAGAGTCTTATTGGTCACTTCATGGATTGTGGCTTGGCGTTTACTTGCCACACTGGTAAATGAGGCACTTCTTGGTCTACTGTCAGTCCTCGTTGAGATGTGTTTCGTGCGGATTTGCGCCTGCCATTGGTGTTTGTCTTCTTATCGTTGTTGTCTTTTTGCCTTACTGGTCATTACTCTGATGTTTTTTGTTGGCTTTGCCAAAGGGCTGTTTGTGTTAGACGTTTGTACTTCACTGTTCCGTTCTGAGTTAGGGCGCTGGGGGGTTATTCCAGAATCTTTGTCAGAGTCTTTGTCAGTCTCTATTTTTGTCTTGCTGGTAGATTCGTCATTTTTTCTGTCTTTCTCGTCGGCATTTTGTTCGTTTTGTACGTCAGTGGCGGCAGCTATGTCAGATGTCTGAACAATTTGCTCGACATCACTGTCTACATTTTGTATGTCAGTTATTTCCGTGTCATTTCCATCAGGATTCTGTTCGTAACTGCTTGTGCAGTTGTTTGTTCTGTCATATTTTGTTCATTAAATGGAGTCATGCACACTCGGTTATCGTTTGTGTTCTCGTACTCACACTCACGGTGCTCGCATTCACAATCATCACCCAATGTCACACTACCTACAATGTCCGAGTCAGGCACACACATGTGCTACTGTTTTGCACAACATTTGAAACGGCGGAGGAAGGGCCGTGATTCTAAAATGATATTGCTCTAAAATTACAATGTTACATTTTTGGGTGCATTACTACGGGCACAGGGATTAAATACACCCTCTGTCTCTTTGGTAAGAGGGGAAATTCGTTTGTTGACAATATGGTTGTAGGGGTGTGGATGGTAATCGTAGTTCCAGCTGTCACTGACATCGTCCGCACACTTTCGCTTCTGTACTCACAGTTTGTGTCACCAGTACGTCCTCACTGTATCCCTGCTGTGTCGACACTGCAGCCAACACACTGTCACACCCCGTCTTTGGCAAGTGTTGCCACCTGGCCTGGTGTTGTAGTCGTAGGTTGACTCGTTTTCACATTGAAAGGCCCGTCCTCGTAACAGTAGGCCCTGTTCCTCCAGTAGTCCCGGTTCCCGTTCTGGTAGGCCCCGTCTGATCGATTGGCCCATCCGATCGGCGACAGGACCCGTCTTCACGTTGGTAAGCTCCGTCGTCGTGCCGGTTAGGCCCTGTCTCCTCGGATAGGCCCCGTCCTCACGTCCGTAGGCCCCGTCCTCCGTCGGTAGGCCCCGTCCTCACGTCGGTAGGCCCCGTCCTCACGTCGGTAGGCCCCGTCCTCACGTCGGTAGGCCCCGTCCTCACGTCGGTAGGACCCGTCCTCACGTTGGTAGGCCCGTCCTCACGTCGGTAGGTCCCGTCCTCACGTCGGTAGGCCCGTCCTCACGTCGGTAGGCCCTGTCTCCTCGTGGCCCCGTCCTCACCCTCGGTAGGCCCCGTCTCCTCGGTAGGCCCCGTCATCACGTCGGTAGGCCCTGTCTCCTCGGTAGGCCCGTCCTCACGTCGGTAGGCCCCGTCTCTCGGTAGGCCCGTCCTCACGTCGGTAGGCCCCGTCTCCTCGGTAGGCCCCGTCCTCACGTCGGTAGGGGCCCCCTCCTCACGTCGGTAGGCCCCGTCCTCACGTCGGTAGGCTCGTCTCCTCGGTAGGCCCCGTCCTCACGTCGTAGGCCCCGTCCTCACGTTGGTAGGCCCTGTCCTCACGTCGGTAGGCCCCGTCCTCACGTCGGTAGGCCCCGTCTCTCGGTAGGCCCCGTCCTCACGTCGGTAGGCCCTGAGAGAGGGGAGAGATGAGGGGAGGAGAGAGAGAGAGAGGAGAGAGAGAGAGAGAGGAGGAGAGAGAGAGAGAGAGAGAGAGAGAGAGAGAGAGAAAAGAACGAAAAAGAGGGGAAGGTGGTTGTGGGAGGTAGGAAAGGTCATTTGTCGTTGTGATAGCCTTTTTACAGAAAAAAAGATAATTGGTTGTAGCCTTTTCAGTAATGATAACTGTAACCATTTTAGTGGAGAAAAAGGTGATACCATTTTATGTTTACGCTCTAATTTTATTCTAAAGAAGATGAAAGAAGAAAAAAAGAAAAACTCCTGAACCTGGATGCAGGCCAGTTGACCTCTGAGCTACATGGCCAAAGATGACAAATGTCTGAAGTCTAGTAAACTTGCTTCTTTAGTGGTTGTAGGCCTACACTCATGTTCAGCTATTTACTTTATGATTTGAAGTTCTTTGTATAGCTTTGTGTCCGACAAAGTAAAAAGGAAATTGAAGCCCGGAAAAAGTGTGTTTAGTTACGTATTTACAGTTGTGTGAAAACAATGTTCAGCTGCATTTTCATGGATTTACACAACCCAAATGCCTTGTAGCTGACAACTTTAAAAAAAAAAGCAAACAAGCAATCGAACACACACAAAACATCACATAGATTTGGAAAAAAAGAAGCAGGGTTTTATTCCTTTAAAATACCAATAATTGTTGCCGCAATAAAGGTATCGCTGTTCTCGTTTTACTAACGGTTGTAACGGCATGTAACCGTTTTCTTCTTTATGGAATATCTCAGAAAGTACTTGGCCCCTCTTTGTGAAAATTAGCAGGTATGTTCATTATGGATCACGGAGGATGCCTGATGTTTTAGTTTACCGTTATAGCCGTTACTAACGGCTGTAACGGCCTGTAACTGTTTTTCTTCTTCATGGAATATCTCAGAAAGTACTTGGCCGATCTTTGTGAAATTAGCAGGTATGTTCATTATGGGTCACGGAGGATGCCCGGCTTTTAGTTTACCGTTACAGCCGTTAGTAACGGCCCATAACAGTTCTTCTTTTTTGTGGAATATCTTAGGAAGTATGTGGCCGATATTTCTGAAATTTGTAGGTATGCTCATTATGGGTCACGGATGATGGCTCGATGTTGAAGTGTACGTTATAGCCGTTACTAACGGCCCATAATGGTTTTCTTGTTTATGGAAAATCTCTGAAAGTAATTGGCCGATTCTTTTTGAAAATTTGTATGTTTATTATAGGTCATAGATGATGGCAATGTTTACCAGAATAGCCATCACAACGGTTACACCAGACCAAGACGGTTTTTCCTCTTTATGGAATATCTCACACGTATTCAGGATAAACTGGGAGTACGTTTATATGCTTTGCATCTTGTATTTTATCAGAATAGCCGTTACTAACGGCTAAAACGGCCCAAAAACGGTTTTTTTCTCTCTATGGAATATCTCAGCTGATCTTTTGGAGGGGATGACGTTCAGTAACGATGACGCGTTAGAAAATTACGTTATGAGTGACGTCAAATACATTATGATGCATGTTGATTGTGACGTTTTTCAGCCACAGAGGGAGAGAATTTGACAGTTTTATAGCCTATTTAGCCTTTTTGCCAACGGGGATGGGGGGGGGGGGGGGGGGGGGGGGGGGAGGCAATTGACAAATATTCTTTCAAATGATACACGAAATACGACACACACATACACATATATAAAGAAACAAACAAATTTTAAAAAAAGGAAATTGCATAATAGCATTTTATCTGCAGTCAAAATAATCCAGCTTGATGGATTTACAGACGAAAATATGTAGCATAGGTGTCAACCTATACGGTTTTCCCGAATTTGCTGTACTGGAAGCCTACGATTTCAGATCTGTACGGCCGTACACAAGTTTCAATAGGAGTAAATAGTCTGAGCAAAACTCTGAAAAATATGGCCCCAGCGTGAAGTGCAAGCTTTAAAATGGTTTGTGCTTTTATACATTGTGGAAAGGGTCCCTTATCTCATGAAGTAAAGTTTACCAAAATCTGCGGGGACCTGATCTATTTTTAGACATGTTTTCTATTTTTAACTCGGCTCTACTAGTGATTTCAAAAACCTTATCCACTATGATGGACATTTATATGAAAAAGTGTTTTTTTAATTTCTTGAGGCAAATTTCAGTTCACTCTTGCTTTAAATGACAGCAATAGCAATGATAATAATAACTATATTAGAATTATCAATATTATGGGTTTGTGCATGCATGTGTGAGCGCACATGCATGTGTTAACAAATCACAAACGTTTGTTTACATGGTTTAGAAAATTTGGTCATTATATAAAATAATAATGAAAACAACTATATATGTATATAACTTGGGAGGAATATGAGACGATTTCTGTCATTCATTATCTTCCTTTGTCACAGAAAAAAATGTCACATTAAAGTATGTGCTTCAGAGGCACTGTTATCCTGAGCCACATTTTCTTCAGATTCACCCCTACAAATAAGACTGCACTTAAATGTAATCATGTTTGAAACAGAGTACAGTTTTGATTTTGTGTTCAAAAATCAAGACAACAGTTTACAAAAAACCCTTGTGACTGCTTTCGAAATTCAACAGATTTCTCTTACCAAGTATATAAATGGAGACATTACTCATTGTCGTCTGAAGAATCGCTGTCATCAAATCACACCATCTTCTGTATGGAGTTTTAAAACTTTCCCCTCTGCACTCACTGCAAGCAACACCACACACAAGACCGTGCTGTCTGCATGAACACTTGGGCCGTTTGGCAGTCAGTTTTGCAGCTACTTTTTAAAGGGGTTCTCACCCATTTTTACAAATCTTGGTCTTTATTGCGAAACCCAGCCCGAATGTGCTGTGCTCTCATCTTGCAGTGAGAGCAGCATTTCCTGCGGACTGGAAAGCGAAAGGCTGAAACAGGAACGAGAGCCTCGATTTCGATAAAATGGGGGGTTTTCCCGATTGATGACGTAGAAAAGCCAAGTCACTCTTCGTGTTCGGCTGAAGTGAGATGGGGCGAATGTGTGCTGTGTCTGGTTGCGGAATTTCATCAGGAAGTAAGCAAAGAGTATGCGTTCATGCTTTTTCAGGTGCCTCCAGCCAGTTTAGGCGATTGTGGATAAATTTTGTCACTACAACGAGGAAAGATTTGGTTCTTTGGACAGTTATCATGGCCTTTGCGGTCGTCACTTCGAATGGCACAGTTTCCAAGACCAACACACCTGGAAGGTAAAGGTGGAAGCTCGAATTAGGGTCCAGAGACAGCTGAAAGAGGATGCTGTTCCAACTATTATAACAGAAAAATGTATTAAAGCACTCTCTGTTCATTCGCCAGCTGCAAGTGCTAGCTCAAACGCAACAGTGACACAGATTGTGTCAGGAGCAAGAGAGCCAAACTCAGAGACGTAAAGAAAAGGTAAGGTTTGTGGAATGGGTGGTTGATCTTTTTGTGTTTCATTTCATTCTCAGTGTATGGTTGGTTGTAAAGATAGTTGTTGGTTTTTGTTGAGTGTTAGCATCAAACTGAAACATACATTGTTACTGTCGTAGTGGCGTCAGTCAGTCACACTGCCTGCTGCCACTGAAACTGTTAATAATAATAATAATGAATACTTATATAGCGCCTATTCTTGGCTAGAGGCCAAGCTCTGAGCGCTTTACAATCAACACTCGTTTTCTAAACCATGACAGCAATAGCAATGATAATAATAACTATTATTAGAGTTTGGCTCTCTTGCTCCTGACACAATCTGTGTCACTGTTGCGTTTGAGGCTAGCACTTGCAGCTGGCGAATGAACAGAGAGTGCTTTAATACATTTTTCTGTTATAATAGTTGGAACAGCATCCTCTTTCAGCACTACCTGGGTAGTGCCGACTGAAGAGCTGCCAGCCGGCGCTTCATTCAGTCGTTTCCCGTGTCATCCAGTCAGTATCGTTCAATATCGATCACTCATTTTCCTTAATACTTCCTTCATTCTTTCCATTTCTCACGCAGGGTGCATGCTATGTGTAACGTGTCATCCATACCAACGGCCAAACTGGCCTACTCTTCCGAAAGTTGTTGATGGGATTTTACGTGTGTGCAAGATGTTATGCGTGCGTTCACACAAGGAACCTCGGTTTATAGTCTCATTCGAAGGACTGTATGGGAAATGGAGTCAGAACCAATGTTAACTCCGAGAGAAAAATCCCCCTGTACCGAAACGCCCCGGCGGAGATTCGAACCCGCAACCCCAGGATCACCAAGATTACGAGTACGGCGCTCTACCAACTGAGCTGTTGCATGTTTGTGATTGATTTTTTTCCCCTGCTGTTACTGTTTCCAACAAAACAGAACTCACGATTCTTATTAACAAGAAAGTGTCCATGTCCACAAATAACAACTTGTTGGACTCCAGTGAATAATAGTTTGGGTTTTTATTTTTCAGGATATTGCTGAACATCAGGCACCCCTGCAAGTTCAAGTTTCCGCCCAACAGCCATATGCTTTAGTAAGTGAATTATTTATCAGTATTTGGACACAGGATGGTGACTTAGTGTGCATTTTAAGATATATGCAGGTGTGGTATGTTTGTATGCTATAAACTGCCCTGGTGAGTAAGAGAATAATGAGCTTAGATCTGCAGCTTAGATCTGATGTACGGCACGTCACGCATCAGTTTTTAAAATAACAGCTAGAATCTTTGACTGCAATATATTGTAAAAGACCCCTCGGATTCTGATTGTCAATGTGGAACTTCAGAATTTAAGTTGAGGGAGTGAGATTGAAAATGAGGAATGTAATAAAGGGTGTGTGTGGGGGGGGGGGGGGGGGCACTGAAACTGAACAGCTATTGAAAAGATTTCTACAGCAGGAAAGAGAATTAGTGTGATGATGCAGTATCTGACAAACGCCTGTTCAAAGGAAAAGGCATTATCTGATAGATATAAAACAACTGAAGGAAAATGTGGTTTATCACATAATCATTTTAAAGTTATTTACATACTAGGGTAATGTGTGTGTGTGTGTGTGTGTGTGTGTGTGTGTGTGTGTGTGTGTGTGTGTGTGTGTGTGTGTACGTGTGTGTGTGTGTGTGTGTGTGTGTGTGTGTGTGTGTGTGTGTGTGTGTGTGTGTGTGTGTACGTGTGTGTGTGTGTGTGTGTGTGTGTGTGTGTGTGTGGTGTGTGTGTGTGTGTGTGTGTGAACAGATGTATGTATGTGCATGTGTATATCATGTACTATCTGTGTCGTGCGTATGTGTGTACATGTACATAATATGGTCAACCTGTAAAAATTATATCGAACCTCCTGGAAAGAAACAAAAGCGTCTGATGGCGAGGGAGTTGGTACTGTACAAGGAGCTGTAGGTTCAAACTGTACTGGTACGTCTGAACTCCATACTTCAGTAAAAGTTTCACGTTCGATGTCCTCTTCGTTGGAACTTGACTCGTAGCTAGGAGCACCTGCCATTATCGCCGGAAAATAGTTGAGTTTTACGTCTTCATAGCGAAAGCTTTTAGGGACATTTCTTTCATTCACGGTAGTCTTTGGCATTATCGCCTCGAGGTGTTGGCATTTATACGTCACTTGCGGAATCCCCGACTCTCGTCTCTTCCGTACTGTGCTCGGCAATCTCCATGGCGAGTCACGATTTGGCTACTTGCACGACCCGAAACACGGATAGAAGTGAGTTCCAGAAGAAAAGTAACACGTACATCGAAACACGCTCGATCATACTTTTGAACAACCCAAACATGCTATTTATGGGTGAGGACCCCTTTAATGATGTTCAGCAGCTCCTCTGGGGCAGCAGGCTCATCACAGCAGACTGGAAGCAACATACCGCTGGTTCTTTGCCATCCCCATTCAAGGGGGCTGAGACAGTAGCCAGGACTGCCGTTATAAGAAAAAGCCACTCTTGCACTTGGTAGTAGCATCGCATGGAATGGAACTTCGCTGCTGATGCTGTTGGAGGTAGTTTGTTTAGTTGCAAAGCTGAAGAGCTGACGACCAGCCTCTGGGAATACTTGAAATATCGGAGTCTATTAAGTTTGTCGTCAGATCTCCCACCAAACAGAAATACGAGGGCAGTCTCACTAGCTGCAACCACCTCCTGTGTGTCACTTTTCCGAAGAAACACATCTGCCTGCTTCGAAAAAACTCCGAAATTGCCAGCTTTTTCAAGGGAAGGGATTTTCCCAAAAAAAAAATAGCGCTGGTAGTGTCACACCCCCAAACGCATGGGCAAAAAGAATTCTGCTGCAAACGTCTGTGCCCAAAGTTTCTTTGAGAGATCGGATGTCCCACACTCTGGAATCTTTCTTAGTTCCTGAAGACATGAAATAAACTGGGTGGTGATCTGATCCGAGATGATGCTGGACCAGAAGGTCGGTGTCCTTGCCTACAAGTACTGATTTCACATCCACTGTTTTTTCAGGGGTTGTCTTGACGATGAGACAATCAGCATCTCCATTTGCATGCAACACATCAACGCTGCTGCTCTGAAGGGAGTGGCTGAGCAAGTCTATGAAACGTTGTTGTAAGGATTGGCCAGGAACTGCTCTTTCGATCCACAGAAAGCCATTTCTGGTTGGAAAGCAATGTCTCTGGCTGTGGTGTTTTGTTTCGTTCTGTGGAGGTGTGCAGCATCTTTTGTGGACGATCTGCAGTATCCATCAAACACAACTGACACTTTCGTGTATCTTCGAATGACAAAATCCATGTACATGGCAACGATCTCCGAATAAGTTGCTCCACTGGGCCAAGGGATACGGTGAAGTAGAGACCCCCCGTCGATGACTGTGAATGCACCAGGTGGAGTGCTTGGACTGACTTGTTTGGTTGATGTCCAAATGTAGTCTGCTAGAGCTGCTTTGTTTGCTCTCCTTGGAAGACCACATGCATCAAAGAGCGAAGATGGAACATTAGTTAGTTCATATTTCCTCGAATCTTCCAACAGATTTGGAGTTTTTTTCAGCTGCTTTTGTCAGTCTTTGGAACTAAAGATTCGGGTCAACTGTCACCGCATCATTGTTGACTTTGATCACAGTTCCTGAAGCCATTGTCTTTGCTTGATGTTTCTTCGAGAAGGTGACATCTGCAAAGCTCTTGTCAGTCATGGATTTCAAAATCTCATCCCCAAGTTCTTTTGCTTTGTCAGGATTTGCTGCTTTGTCTGCTGTTCCACTTCCAATGCTGGTCAACACATCCGTTTCACCAAGTGGATTCCTTTGCTGCAAATAACGTAGGATCACGGTTGTGTCTCGATTATCTCGCTGCTGTCGACTCATGCTGACGTGTTCATGCTACACATGTTGCTCGCTGGTCTTCAGGCAGACTTTTGTCACAGACTACATGGCGACGCTGATCTCGGTGCACGCAGGCATGCACAACAACCAGACAGACCGCTCTCCTTCCCCTAGGCCAGTCCCTCGAGTTAGACCTCCACTGACTTTCAGACTTCGCATCAGAACCTGCTTTATAATGAGGTCAGTTGACAGACCTGCCCAAAATCGGTCAGATCGTCCAATGACGTGGTGCCCACAAAAAAATTCCTGATAAACAACAGGATGCGTTTTTTCTAGAGCTTTCATTTGTTGCACAAAAAACAACAACCCCAGACAAACCTTTCCCCATCATCTAAAATTTCTGTTAGTATATTCTTTGCAGAGCATGCATCCCACTCCCTCTCCTATAAATAAAAATTGATAACAATGATATAAAAACAAAAGACCACCCCACACACACACGATAATGTATAGTATTAAAACAAAAGCAAAAGAGAAAGTATAGCAATTAACTTTAAAAAGAGAAAGTATATTAATAAAACAAAAGACAACAACCCATTAGTAGCTGTGCAGTTTGGGCTACCACCTGTACTGGATATAAGATTAGATCATGAACATGAATTTTAAAATTAGAAAACATTTATATTTAACATATTATTTTACATCTTGTCGATGAAAATCAAGAGCTATAAAAGAATATGATAACCAACATTAACCGTTTAAATATAAAAATAATAAATTTGCCAATAGAGTTAATCACGCTTTCTTTTTTTCGGGTTCACTCGACTGAAATGTCTTTGTTTACGTGTTCAGGTATTGTTTGTCGAGCTACAAACTACTTTTACTCTTTAATGTTATGCTCCCATAGCCATTACACAACTACAGATAAAAGCATTGAAGACTCCACTCCTCCGATCGGTTTCTCCGACGCCGCCATCTTCCCAAGTTCGCGTGTGGTTTTTTTTGTTGTTGTTGGTTTTTCTTTCATTCAAGGGAAGTAACTCGTGGGTTGAAACCTTACTCTTACTCGATTCGTTTTTAGGCCCTAGGGCATCGCTCAAGTTGTAAACTTATTTTTCTGGTGTTGTACGTGGTGTCGTGCGTCAGTTTATTCATAAAACAATTTTAAAGCTTGCACTTCAATCTGGAATATTCTACTGCTCAGACTAAAAACTTACTTAGAAACTTTGGTGATCACAGTAAGTAATGATGTACTCCTGATTTCAATGGACTAATGATGTTGGTAGGAGTGGAAAGTGCATAGAACAAATTGGTGTGTGACTTTGATGGACTCATGATGTTGGTAAAGTGGAAGAGTGTGAAATGGGTTTATAAACAGTTTTAATTCTGCATCGTAGTCAGTGTTTTACTATAGGGTGTGTGATTTGATCTACAAACTGTCTTAAGTGATGCATTCTGCTGGAATAGAAGAGAAGATTCTGTTGGATGGGTAATTGTTATTGTTATTCATAAACTGTCTTAAACTGCCAATTGTTTCAAGAAGTTCTGCCTGATACTGAGTATTACACTGTATTCATAGCAGCTTTTGTTTGTTTTTGCGTTTTCCGTAATGTGTAAGGTTTTTGGGCTCGGAATAAGGGAAAAAGTACTTTTCAATATGGGAAGTTTTAAAATGAGGAAAATTGGGTTGACACCTATGATGTAGGTCAATATTAATTCAAAGTAATAGGTGATAAAGGACCATCCAACGGTAATCCCAAGATCGTCACAAATATTGATATTGTAACACTGATTATCATAAGCTTAGAACTGTCAGCTGCTTCTTATTCATAATACAAAATAAGTAAATAAATAAATAAATAAAAAATCACCATGAAAGAATTTTCTTTCTTTGTTCATATCCTTCGGCGATAAATTTTGCAAGCGATTTGATGGCATCTCCATCTGCTAACGAAAGTTTTCGAAGTAGTGATGTCTGTTCATATTGTACACCTGAATACAATTGATGTCATAAGCAGAGCTTCATATTACCCTACAGTCAAACAAAAAGTGCCCTTCGTCATTTATACCGCTTGAACATGAAGGACACATTACATCAACAGAAAGATTTGAATCAAACCATCTTCTAGTCCTTCGAATGAGACTATAAACCGAGGTTCCGTGTGTGAACGCACGCACAACATCTTGCACACACGTAAAATCCCATCACCAACTTTCGGAAGAGAAGGCCAGTTTGGCCGTTGGTATGGATGACACGTGACACATAGCATGCACCTTCCCGAAGATGGAGTATGGCTGCCTTAATGGCGGGATAGAAAAGGGTCATACACACAAAACTCCACTGCCTGGCTATACAGGGAGTGTCCGCAGGAGTATCAGCCTGCGTACGCAGAAGAAGAAGAAGAAGAAACCATCTTCTGTCCGCATAAAAATTTCAAATTCTACCTGCCACATTATCCGATGCCGCTTATGTGTTACTTCGTTGAGATATTTCACCGCTTGGAATTGGTCTTTAAATGACTTGTACTACGCGTATTTCTCTGTCTCTGTTATATGAGCGTGCCAGCTTTGTTGAAAACAATCAGTCGGAATTCCGACAAAAACATTTTTTCATTGCTTATAATCTGGGTAACCCAAACTATTCCAAATCCATTTTTTCATCAGAATGTTCTGTATGTCAGACCCATTTGCAGAGTCAAATTTCATCTTGTCTGAAGAGCATTTCATATGCCTGTCCATATGAAGTTTTTCAGATAGTCATTTTAGTTTTAACCAGTACATAGTACATCTAACGTAGCTTATAATAATTTAAAAAAAAAGGAAACCTGCCTGGTTTTCCATAGCACATTTATTCGAAGAGTGAAAAGGTACATTAACGGCATCTTTTGATTGCAAAAGTGTGTACATTTTCCATTTGTTTGTTTTGACAGAAAGATAAAGAAGATAAGGAATAGAGTTTAATCTTCTCATTGTACCGAAGGATTTTGATCACTCCTTTTCTGACCCTTTTAGCAACTTCTGACCAGTTTGCCGTTAAGCTTAGTTTTGTCGTAAAAGTCACACATATGCCTATATTTGTTTTGTTACGTTTACCTTTTCATTCTCACGCCACCAGATTTCGTTTGTAGCGAGTCCTCCTTTACGGAAAACTGTGATGCCAGTTTTGTCCCAAATCATCGTTAAGTTTAGTCTGTCTTTTCAGTGTTAATACGTTAAGCTGGTCTTGTAATCCAATTGAAGTATCTGATGAGAGAGAGAGAGAGAGAGAGAGAGAAGAGAGAGAGAGAAGAGAGAGAGAGAGAGAGAGGAGAACAGAGACAACGCAAATACGTTATTCAGTTAAACCTCGACCCCAGGTAAAACGACAAAAAATCGTATTTCCTTCCGTGTAGTTTCCGGTAAAACTACGGAATATTTGAGAAATGCGTATGCGCAGTTCCGCCATATACCGCGCTTCTTCTCTTTTTTTCTTTAAGTGTCCACAATCATCATGTTGATTATTCTGACACTTTTGTGTTTATGACCATTTTTTTTATCCCGCCATTAAGGCAGTCATACTCTCAAACTTCGGGCAAGGTACATGCTATGTGTAACGTGTCATCCATAAAAACGGCCAAACTGGCCTTCTCTTCCGAAAGTTGGTGATGGGATTTTACGTGTGTGCAAGATGATGTGCGTGCGTTCACACAAGGAACCTCGGTTTATAGTCTCATTCGAAGGACTGTGTGGGGAATGGAGTCAGAACCAATGTTAACTCCGAGGGAAAAATCCCCCTGTACCGAAATGGCGCGGCGGAGATGCAAACCCACAACCTCAAGATTACGAGTCCGATGCTCTACCAACTGAGCTATTCCGGCTTGCCGACCGCCATACGAATACGCAGAAGATACAAGCCCAAGCAGAAAATCGAAAAGCTATCATAAATCAGGTGATATTTTTCCTTTTATTTTTTTTTGGAAAGATTTGTTCGATTAAATCTAAACATATTGTAGATTGATTGTATTTGATGAACAAGCCGCCCGTTGGGCGAAAATATCAAGCAAATATGGAGGTGGAGTCGGACTGTGGGTCCAAATGTTCGTCAGTGGGTTCTTGGCACACTGTCACTCTTGCACACACGCATTCATGACAGCATTTACTCCGTACGCACCCGCAATCCCTCCAGTCAACTAAAAGGCGCACTACAGAATGTTTTTTCTTCTCCCCCTCTCCTCCGGGGAAAACACTTTGCTTAATGAATTGAGCACTCGAGTAGTTATCAAACAAATTCTAAATTCTACACATGTTTCTCTCTCTCTCTCTCTCTCCTCTCTCTCTCTCTCTCTCTCTCTCTCTCTCTCCTCTTCACACTGAGAGATAAATCAAGTTACGAATTTATATGAATGGAGACTTTCTAGATTCCTGCTTCTTGCTAGAGAAAGAATACACACATCCTCCAAGAATATAAAGTCATGGCCTTTTACACAACATTGGCCCAAGATCCAGACCAGGAGAATAAACAATCCATGTATTCATGATGCCATACCTGCATCAGAGAAAGCACTCGCCCCTTACTGTCATGATGCCCTGTCCGCATCAGAAAACGTGCTTGCCCCTTGAACTCTCCAGTCACTGGGGAAAACGATGAGATCCGACTCCTCTACCCGGGGTCTTCAATCGCTAGGGCTGAACTATCGGTGTGTTTCATACACCATGGCCATCGTTAAACACTCGTCTCAGCACTTAAGAAACAGATGCCGTCGCAGCATCAGAGGAGGAATAGCTGACGGAGTGGAGGGCTGAAACACGAATAAGGTTCGTGTAAGTAACCTGCTTCCCAATTTAACATATGAATTCCTTCTTTCTCTTTTCTTTAGGTTTTCCCCTGTACCTTTCCCCAACTTATCTATGGCTCACCTGGTAATGACTGGTCAGCGGTGAGGACCCATTGACCAACGTCCTGACAGGTTCGAGTCTTTAGGCCATCTCCTGGGCTAAACCTAATTCTTTCCTCCCTCCTCCTAGTGAGTGTTCAAAACACATGACCAGCACCTTACCAGCTCTTATTAAACTATCTCAGTGGTCACTTTCACCCAATGACCACCCTTGTCTATTTCACTGAGTGATCCTCACAATTATTGGGGACGCCTGCTACACTAGTCAAGCCACATGAATATTTTCCTTTTTAGTTGTGGCGTGGTGGAAATGATTCATATCACTAAATGTGATGGAGCGTCACATGCCTTGATGTGAGGCTACGTCACATGACACCCCCCATTGGGGTGAAAAAAATGTTTTCCCCAGAATTTGTTTTTTTTTTAAAGATATACAACTTCACTTAAAACACATCTTCAGCCATGAATAACAAAATGTGTATCCATCACACATGATTCACTAGATTACTCATCAAGGTATGGAATCAACCATCATGATCCACCATAAATACCATGTTTCAAAAGTTCAGTCTTTCTAAAAAAAAACGAAATTCATAATTCATCACCGCATGTCACAAATTACATTCCACAAATTACAGGGACAAAACAATTAAGGATATAGACAATTCAAAGTACAAATTGTGTTTATATGTTAAGAAGTAAAGCACTTTTTTTCCTTTACCTTTGTCTCACATCATGTGTTTCAAACCCCTCATGAAAATGAGAATATTTCCAAGAGTACATGTTTCTCAAGAGACATGTAAACAAAATAAACATAGTTTCTTTCTCACATGCAATGCCATAGTCCATTGAAAAGTCAAACACATTTTCCATCGTTGACAATGGACTAATGAAAATAATAGGTTTGTGTCACAACGCAATCAAAATATGTCTATATACATTTCTAAAGTGTCATTTGCTTGTGACACATATATATTCACCTTCACAAGCAAGTTAGACATAAATAGTACAAGATGATTTTTTCATTGTTTACAAAGGAATAAAGCAAAGAATAGATGTGTAATACATCAACATCAAGTAGGTTTTGCTTGTAAAACATATAGTCACTTTAACAAGCAAATTACGCATAAATACCACTTGATTTAAATAGGCACTAGCATACAATTCACTGTCAAATGTGAACACACTGTGATCATAAAGAAAGACAAAACAGCAGAAATAGTCTTTCCCTTGAAGACAGTTACATCTGTCCATGAATATTCATATTCGTGACAACAAATCTGCCATGACATTTTGTGTTCCAGGCACTGGTTCAATAGTAAATTTGAATTCCTACAATGCCAAAGACCACCTTAATAATCTGTTGTTTTAGCCTTTGACGATTGCAGGAACGTCAATGGTCTGTGGTCGGTCTGTAACCGAAACTTTCTTCCAATCAAGAACCTGGCGAATTTCTCACATGCCCATACAATAGCCAAGCACTCTCTCTCAATAGTGGAGTATTTCTCATGTGTCTTTGAGAACTTTTTACTGGCGTATCGCACGGGATGTAACGAAGCATTTGTTTCCTAATTGTTTAAAAGTACCGCTCCCATTCCTTTGGAACTGGCATCGGTTCTCAAATAAAGTCTTCTGAGAGGGAGGGTAACAAAAGAACAGGAAATGAGTTGAGGGTGTTCTGAACACACTCTAAAGCCTTCTGGCACTCATCAGACCACACAATACTTTTGTTCTTCGTCCCTTTCGTCAATTCAGTTATAGGGGCCGTCAGGGACACAAAGTGGGGTACATATCGTCTATAGTAAGACAATAATCCGATGAGTGACCTGATCTGGGTTTTTTTGTAGTGGGTTTGTGTAAAGATAAAATCTTTTCCACTTTCCTTCCTTCTGGCATCATTTTCCCCACTGAAATAGTGTGACCCAAAAACTCGAGAGTTTGAAAACCTGATAGATTTGTACAAATCAAAATAAATAAATTTTGGAGAGATGTTTTTCGAGCATATAAATTTTTTTGCAACCGTACAGAATTAAAAAATAACAAAGATCTAGCTACTGAACCTATTTTTTGCACCGAAAAGTTCAAAGTGGGAAATAAACCGTTCTTTTACAAGAAATGGATGCAGAACAATATATTTTTGGTCAAACATTTACTTGATGACAATGGTAACTTAATAAGCCGTCACACACTGTCAGAGAAGCTGGAATCTGAGGTCAATTTTCTAAATTATATAAGTTGCGTACAATCAATAAAAGACTATGCAAAGAAAATGTCAATGAAACTCGACAACAATACCAGTAATCACAGAACATTAGCGTTACAAAAAAATTGTAGCGCCACTAAAGGGGCACGCATTTACTATGATATTATAATAGAAGACATTGAAGTTTTAAACATCAGCTCTTTTATGAGATGGGAACAGTGCCTTAATATACCTATTAATTGGACAGAGGTACTAAAAGGAATTAAGAAAATAAAAGAAATAAAACTGAAATGGTTCCAGCTTAAAATATGTCACAGAATTTTGATAACTAACAGTATTTTGAAAAGAATGCAGGTTGTGGATAGTGACATGTGTAATTTCTGTAACAGAGAGAAAGATTCAATTAGTCACTACTTGTGGGAATGTGAATTTGCACATACTTTCTGGAAAAAAAACTTGAAAACATTCTAAAAAGTAAGTGTTCACACAGTGAATGTAGAGCTTATATTGTTTGGCACTGATGAGAAAACAGAAACAGATGATATGCTAGACTATTTTAATGGGAAAATATTTCATATACAAATGTAGAATTGATAAGATGAAACCTAACCTAATGTCTCTAAAGGAACTATGCTATAGGCATAAAACTGAGAAACATATGTACTCGATGGAGATGAATTATGCAGAATATGGGACAAAATGGTTTCCATACATAACACTAATACAAGAATAATGTTGATAATGCATAGAACATAATTCCCTTTGTTTTGCATGTTGTCCGCGACCTTGGGAATCAAATGGAACACTATGACTGAAATATGATTATGTAACGTATTTTCTCTAAATGTCATGATGCATCTATGAGGCACTATGCGACATGTTAAATGACTTCGTTTGATGTTTGTAAATAATGTCGCTGTTGTCCAGTGAAATACTTTCTTTATGTGTGCCTATTAAAAAATTAAAAAAATAAAATAAAATAAAAAAAGCTTTTCTCCATAAAAACCAAAGCGTTTCGCTTGTTGAACATATTTATCAAAACCATCCATAATGAACCGTCAACAAATATAAACACAAAACAATTTCTAAGTATGAATAAAACTAAGGCGATATATGATGATGTTACATGTTTCACAAAAACGTAATTATAATATATACAAAAAAGAATTCAATTTCCGGTGTAAACAGAAAACAGCTTACTAAAACGGAAAGATATGAAACCTAAGGAATGCATTTTTCCAAAAGTAATTTGCTTTCGAAAACAGCTATCAATTTGGAATTTTAAAAAAAACATCGCAGTCAGAAGAAAGACCCCCGCAGTCTGACGCAGACAAAAGCGCGAAAAAGAATCAACAGTTAACAAAGAAAAAAAATGACAAAAACATGGCCAAAACACACAACTTGCAAAATGGGAATGACGAAAATGTGGATGATGACGATGATCCAGACATACAAATGGAAAAACTGCTGGCAAAAAAAAAAATGCAGTTGATGATGATGGCCTCATTTCTCAGTCAGACAGTCAGTGAGGAAGAGTCTGTTCTAGAGTAGATAAAACAAAAATACGAACAGGAATCAGATGTTGCCCCCCCCCCCCCTCCCCCATTTCCGATCAGATGGCTGGTACAACTGACCACAATGATAAAATGGAAAATGGATGAAAACAAAATGACCACAAAATTTGAAGCCCACAAACGGCCAGAAAACTGCCAGTGACTTGTTGGTCCATCATGGATAACAGCAGCAAAACGTCAGACCTGGCTCTTCAAAAGATCCAGAAGAGTTTGCTGAGAGCTACATTTGCCCTTGTAAAAAAGCCTGTGACACCTTGGCAGCAGAAGGGAAAAAGCATGGTCAAACTGTCCAACAGATTTCAGATGCAATGGGCTTGGGTTTGAAGATAGTCCATAATATTTCAATGGAAAGAAGGACAAAACATTTCTTCCCAAAACATCAACAAAAAACGCAAAAAAATGACATACAGATCAGTTGTTCGGGGATGATTTGAAAGTGGCGCTCTCTTTCTGATAGACTCCACCTCCAAACTGAGAACAATTATGCATGTGTCAATGTCTGCCAGAGGCAGAAATTTGTTTTCCCCAAACACGGTCAAAAAACGGACCATGGACCTTCCCTCGCCCCAGTCGAGGCAGAGGGAGAAACTGTGGATGGAACCCAACCCCGTTCCACTTGCGGTTTCCCAACAACCATCCAAGAGGGACGAGGGGTCGAGTTCAGAGACCACGTGGCCGAATGAACCAGTTCAAACCAGTCTAAGTACTGTTGAACCTGGTCCATCAGTGAGTATTCAAAATCACAAGACAGGGGATTTTCAAGCTGGAAGGTTGAAACAATTTACCAAGGAATGGCAGCAAGTGACATCTGATGAATTTTTTTTGGTAACTGGATCAAAAATTCCTATTGATGAATTTTCAAAAATAGAATGTTATAATTCACCCCCAAATCGAGTCCAAGGAAATCTAGGGCAAAAAGCAGACAGCGAAATCCAAAAATAACTGATTTTAAGGGTGATTTTAAAAAAATCAATCCATGAAGGAGAAATCATTTCTCCAGAAATGATCCCCAAGACAGATGACTTATACTCAGTTTAACAAGATTCAGTGAGGCAGTTCAGTATGAGCATTTTAAAATGAAAAATTTATCATCTGCCACAAATATCATGAAAAAGGGTGTTTCGTGGCTTCAGTTGATTTGAGACATGCATATTATTCAGTGCCCATCCATCCAGAACAAAGAGAATACCTTAAATTTAAATGGAGAGGGCAGCTATACGCATACACTTGTTTTGCAAATTGTCTTGCAAACTGCCCTCGTTATTTCACAAAATTGATGAAACTAGTTTATGCTCATTTAAAATCACAAGATTTCGTGTCAGCTTCATTCATTGATGATTGTTATTTGCAAGGTCAAAGTCGAGATGAGTGTGGGCAAAGTGTTAAAGCAACAGTTAAGATTTTTCAAAGACTGGGGTTTGCTATGTATGAGGAAAAGTCTGTGCTTACACCCACAACGGAGTTAAAATATCTTGGATTTCTTTTAAATTCAGAATCTATGACTGTGACTTTGTCTGCAGCAGAACGGAGAAAGATTGTAACAGCATGTCAGAATGATAAGCAAGGTTTCATTTCCAATCCGGGAATTAGCACAGGTCATAGGAAAGTTGGTAGCTGCTTTTCCAGCAGTGAAATGGAGACCTTTGTATTACAGAGAGTTAGAAGGTTTGAAAACTGTAGCACCCAAGAGGAACAAAAGGAATTTTGATGCAGTTATTTCTCTTTCACCAGAAGCAGAAGGAGAGTTAAACTGGTGAATAAACAACGTTAATGTTAGCTTTTATCCACTTGAGATTAAAGCTCCCTCTGTTGAAATAACAACTGATGCCTCAAAGTTAGGGGGCTGGGGGGAGTGTGTGTGTGGGGGGGAGGACTTTGTAATGGAAGAGAAACAGGGGGAAGATGGTCAAGACATGAAATCCTTTCACATTAATGTCCTTGAATTGTTGGCTATAGAGTATGGATAAAGAGTTTCAGTAAAGAAGTAGAAGGACAACATGTAAAGTTGCTATGTGACAACACATGTGCTGTGGCCTATATCAGGAAAATGATGGGGGGGGGGGGGGGTCACATTCAACAGTTTGTAATGTGATTGCCAAAAGAATCTGGATCTGGTGTAAGGACAAGCAAGTTGAGTTAAAAATAAGTTTTTTGCCTGGAAACAAAATGTGGGAGCAGACAAAAAGTCGAGACAGTGTAATGATAGAACAGAGTGGAGGATAATCCAACTTTTTTTTCCAGAAACTGTCACAGAAAGTGCTGCCCCCACAGATTGACTTGTTTGCTTCTAGACTAAATTATCATATGAAACCTTTCTTGTCTTGGGAACCAGATCCAGGAGGTATGGCAATTAATGCTTTCACAGTTGAATTGGAACAGATGGATAGGTTATGCTTTTCCACCTTTCAGTCTGATCCAACGGACTCTGTGCAAGATGGAAGAGGATCAAGCAGGACTAGTCATCGTACCACACTGGCCAACAGCAGTGTGGTATCCCCAAATGCTTAGACTTCTCATTCAACAGCCCATTTTACTTCCAAAAGGAAAACGTATTTTGCAGCTGGGTCATTCAGACGAGGTTCACCCTCTACACAGAAAACTTCAGCTTCTTGCAGTCTTGTTATCCGGGAAGCAATGCAGGCACAAGACTTTTCTGGAACAGCTTGCAGCATTGTCTGTGCATCATGGCGTAAATCTACCCAAAAGCGTACGCACACTACATTAAGAAGTGGGAATTTTTCTGTGTTGAACGGGACTGTGATCCGTTTTGCCCACCTGTCCATCTTATGATTTTTGTTGTTGACAGTTTTGTTTGAAGATGGGCTAAGCTACAGTGCGATAAACACGGCCAGGAATGCCCTTTCTGCCATAATCATTACGGACACAGATAAGTCGATTGGTTCCCATCCTAAGATAGTCAGATTTCTTAAAGGTCTTGTTGAACTCAGGCCTACTATGCCCAGATTCTCGCACACCTGGGATGTGTCTATACTACTAGAACATATAAGGAAACAAGCTGAAAACCCTGATTTATCTCTAAAACAGTTAACAATGAAATTATGTACATTGCTTTTGTTGACCACAGCTCAGAGTACAAACCATTCATTTGATAAAGCTCAGCTGCATTGATTTTACAACAAACGCATGCAATGTCCACATTATTGAAAACTCAAACAATCAAGACCAGGAAATAACGGATGTGTTGTGCATTTACAATTTCAGGATGAAAAGATGGGTGTTGTAAGATGTTTGAAAGAATAATTTCCAGGACAAAAGAGATTAGAATAGACAGTAAAACAAATCAGCTTCTTTTGTGTTATGTACGCCCTCATGGACCTGCCACAAAGGACTCTGCATCATGCTGGTTGAAGAACATATTGTGGGATGCAGGAATTTATAACTTTGCATCTGACAGTTTTCTTGGAGCAGTATCATCTGCCATGTTCCGAGGAGAAGTACCAGTGGCTGACATTCTAAAAAGTGCTGCGTGGTCACACGCCACCACATTTCACAGATTCTATAATAGACCATTAGAAGCAAACTGCTGTACAGTGTGCGCAAGATTCATCAATTCTCAAGTGCTTTTCCAAAGACAATTAGTGTGTGTTACAATCAAAGCAGAAACATTTCAAAGATCAACTTTCTTGTGTTTCAGTATTATCACATTTGTTGCAAAACTCTGTTCTGTCCTTGTGTTCCAGTATTATTGGTAAACAATTTTGATCTTGTTGCTGAGTGACACAAATTTGTGTGTTTTAAAGCAAAGATGCTGGTATTATCCTCTTTTAATTCACAGCATGAAGTATTTACAAAGTTCTAAAGGACATGGATCTCAAACGACATCCTTGACCTCTGCGACAAAAGAAGATCACTGAAGAATACGAAAAATTCCAGCCCTGAACAAGCCGCACAGTATCGAAAAACCAACAACCTTGTAAAGAAGGAAATGATTGAAGCCAAAGAACAATGGATCAATAATCAGTGCGAGAACATCGAGAAAGGCATGAAAAAGGGAAACAGCAAACATGCCTTCACCACACTGAAAAACCTCACCAAGACGCAGCAAAACAGATCGTCAGTCATCGAGGATACCTCAGGCGAGCTGCTGACAGAAAGCTCCGCTGTTTTGAACAGATGGACACAGTACTGCCAAGAACTTTACAACTACCCTATACAGCCAGACGACAGTCTGTTTGAGGGGGACTCGACACCATCAAGGGAATCCTCACCACTACCAGTGATGAGAGAAGAAGTGGAAGAAGCCATCGGCAGCCTTCCGGCAGGGAAATCACCTGGAGCAGACAATATTCCAGCAGAGCTGCTCAAACATGGAGGGAAGGAATTGGTCACTCTGGTAACATCGATTTGTCAGAAGATCTGGGAGACAAAACAGTGGCCCACAGAATGGACTCAATCACTCATCATCCCCCTGCCCAAAAAGGGAAATCTACGCCAATGCCAGAACTACAGAACAATAAGTCTCATTAGCCACACCAGTAAAATCATGCTCAGAGTCATCTTGAATCGACTGAAGAAAGAGGCGGAAGAACACCTGGCGGAAGAACAAGCTGGATTCAGGGCAGGCAGAAGCACAGTAGAACAGATCTTCACCTGCCGGATACTGATGGAGAAACATCTGCAACATCAGAGAGACCTGTTCCACAACTTCATTGACTTTAGGAAAGCGTTTGACAGGATGTGGCACAAGGGTCTGTGGCAGGTGCTCAGAAAGTTTGGCAAAGAGGAGGGTCTCGTCCAAACCATCCAGGCGCTGTATAACACCGCCAGCAGCGCAGTCCTCAACAACCAGATAGGGGACTACTTTAAGACCACAGTTGGAGTCCGTCAAGGCTGCCTGCTATCTCCCGTACTGTTCAATCTCTTCCTGGAAAACATCATGCGTGAAACCCTCCATGACTTCCACTCCACTGTCTCCATCGGAGGAAGAACCATCAATAATCTGAGGTTCGCAGATGACATCGACCTGATGGGAGGCAGCAACGAAGAACTACAAGACCTGACAAAGAGACTGGAAGAAAGGGCAGGTGCATATGGAATGGAAGTGAGCACAGAAAAAAGCAAAGTCCTGGTCAACAGCACAACCAACACCCATGCTGAAATCTACATGAACGGACAACAGCTTGAAGAAGTGGGCGCTTTCAAATACCTTGGCGCCACTCTCACCAAAGACGGTCGCTCTACAACAGAAATCAAGACCAGACTAGCGATCGCAACAGCAGCAATGGCAAAGCTAAACAAGATCTGGAAGAGCAGGGAGATCAGCTTTCCTACAAAGATGAAGCTGTACAAGTCCCTGGTGCTGTCCATCCTGCTGTATGGCTGCGAAAGCTGGACCATGACAGCACAGACCACCAAGAGAATCCAGACGTTTGAAACTAAATGCCTCAGGCGCTTGCTCGGGATCTCTTGGCAAGACCGGAAGACAAACGACCTTGTGAGGAGCCAAATAGCATCACTTGCAGGCCCCCAAGAACCCCTCTTGGCAACAGTCAAGAAGAGGAAGCTGTCGTGGTTCGGGCATGTCATACGCCACAATTCACTGCCCAAAACAGTCATCCAGGGCACGCTGGAAGGCGGCAGACGAAGGGGACGACAAGCCAAATGCTGGATGGACAACATCAAAGAATGGACCAGGATGGATGGCCCTACGCTGATGCGACAGGCAGAGGACAGGGCCGGATGGCGGTGCCTGGCTTCGAGAGTGTCTCTCATCTCTCCTCTACGCCCATCATGGGCAAGAGAATGATGATGATGATGAAAGGACAGTTTCTTGGATGTGCATGTCCTTTTGCAAGATGTATCTTTGTTTTTTACTTCACAAAGTGTATTTGGTGTAGCTACATACAAGGCTCAACTGCCTGCATCAGTATTTATTCATCACAGTTTACCAGTTGAAGAACAATGTGCAACAGATTCAAATGCTGTTGAATAAATTGTGTATATTGTTTTTTGACTGAGTTATGTTATAATTTTACTGCTAATGTAGCAATGTGAAAACTAGTCTGCTAGAGTATGTATTTTATAAATTGGATGTTTGTGCACACCAACGTCGACGTTTCGAATATTCCGTAGTTTTACCAGAAACTACACGAAAGGAAATTTAACACATAAACGAACACTTACTTGTAAGTTGATGTTTGTGTGTACTTTCCTGAGTGTCGGTTTCCGTAAACGGAGGGATATTTGCCCACCCAATTTCTTTCTAAAATTGCCCACCCCAAAAAAGGGTTAGCTTAAAGTTGTTTTTTTTGTACTCCCAGTTCTTATAGAACAGGGAGTACTTTAGAATGGGAACGAAGAAATGCTGTGTGTGTGTCTGTGTGTCCGTGTGTGTGTGTGTGTGTGTGTGTGTGTGTGTGTGTGTGTGTGTGTGGTTGTGTGTGTGTGTGTGTGTGTTGTGTGTGTGTGTGTCCGTGGTCAAAATGTGTTCCACTCGCTCCAGACAAAACTACTGGACCGATCTTTCTGAAAATTTGTAGGTATGTTCACTATGGGCCACGGATTATGCCGATGTTTTAGTTTACTGTTATAGCCGTTACCTACGGCTGTAACGGCCTATCACGGATTTTCTTCTTTATGGAATATCTCAGAAAGTACTAGGCCGATCTTTGTAAAAATGAGCAGGTACATTCATTATGGGTCACGGATGATGCCTGATGTTTTAGTTTACCCCGTTATAGCTGTTACTAACGGCTTTAACGGGTTTTTTTCTTTATGGAATATCTCAGAAAGCGCATGGCCCATCTTTCTGAAAATTTGTAAGTATGTTCATTATGGGTCACGAATAATGCCCGATGTTTTAGTTTACCGTTATAGCCGTTACTAACGGCTGTAACGACCTGTAACGGTTTTTCTTCTTTATGGAATATCTCAGAAAGTACTTGACTGACCGTTATGAAAATTAGCAGGTATGTTCATTATGGGTCACAGATGATGCCCGATGTTTTAGTTTACACCGTTATAGCCGTTACTAACGGCTGTAACGGCCTGTAACGGTTTTTTCTCTTTATGGAATATCTCAGAAAGTACTTGGCCGATCTTTCTGAAAATGTGTAGGCATGTTCATTAATGGCCACGGATGATGCCGATGTATTAAATTCCCCGTTATAACCGTCACTAACGGCTGTAACGTCCTGTAGTGGTTTTTCTTCTTTATGGAATATCTCAGAAAGTATGTGGCCGATCTTTCTGAAAATTTGTAGGTATGTTAACAATGGGTCATGGATGATGCCCGATGTTTTATGTGACCGGAATAGCCGTTACTATCGGTTATAACGGCCCAAAACGGTTTTTCTTCTTTATGGAATATCTAAGAAAGTGCTTGGCCGATTTATAAGCGGTTTGGATGATCTTGTGACAAATCGGAGCCTCTTTCCATATATAAGTGATGTATCGCTAAAGATCGATTAAACAAGTTTCAAAACCGTTATTTTGCCGTTATTTCGTATATATATAAGGTGGATTTTTAATGAAATTTGGTAAACTGAAAGGTTATCACACACAAATGGCACTTTTATATAGTGTTTCATAATTCGCCCGTTAAAAACCGTTATTCTTGACATTATTGTCCGATTTGGATGAAGTTCGTTAGCTCAGTGATGACTAAAACACCAGTTTCAAAAGAGTACATCGGTTACACAACCGTTAAAACCGTTATTTTGCCGGGTTTTTTTTCTGCACATATTGGTGGATTTTAATGAAATTTAGTATACAGAAAGGTTGTCACACACAAATGGCACTTCCATATAGTATTTCAAAATTTGACCGTTAAAAACCGTTATTCTTGACACCGATCTGTATGAAATTTGGTAGGTACATAGGCTTTAGCCCAGTGAGGACTAAAATACCAGTTTCAAAAGTGAACATCGGTTAAATAACCGTAAAAACCGTCATTTTGCCGTTATTTATCTCAGAAAGTATTTGGCCGATTTATAAACGATTTGGAAAACTAGGAGTACGTTTATATGCTTTGCATCTTGTTTTTTCTTAAAATTAAGCTTTTGTTAATTGAGTTACAAAACTTTGGTTGTACAAACACTTGTTTACAGTCAATTGGGATCCAGATAATTATTTCAGGTATCAATAATGATCTGAGCGTTGAAATATGGCGGAACTGCGCATGCGCATCTCTCAAATATCCCTCCGTTTACGGAAACCTACACAAACAGCAACTTACGAGTAAGCATTCGTTTATGTGTTAGATTTAAAGCCACTGCAAATTACAAAAGCGGTTCGACGACTATGAATAATCAAGTCACATAAATTGGAAAACAGGAAAGTCATATAAAACATGTTAATTGCCTTCGCATAGTATGTATCAGAACTAAAACAATTCATCAATTATCAAATCAAATAATCTAAGATGAAAAAGAAAACAAGTGATTACACTTCTAAAAAGTTGCAATTTTTCAAATCCAAATTATTTTATATAGAAATAACGCATTCCACACATCATTAGCTTTTATTTGAAGACAACAACAAACTTAGTTGAAGGACTCGTAGATGTCGATAATATACCCGTAGAAATTAATTGTCGGATTTTTTAAAGAGCAAGGTAACGCACACTAAACTGTAATCCATCTTAAATCTTTGACACGAATGACAAATTAGAGTTGTGTCACTGGAGTCACCATAACGGCAATAATGAAGAGAGAGAGAGAGAGAGAGAGAGAGAGAGAGAGAGAGAGAGAGAGAGAGAGTGAGAGAGAAGAAGACAGACAGACAGACAGACAGAGACAGAGAGAGAGAGAGAGAGGAGAGAGGAGAGAGAGAATCTATGTTCTAACGTTCCCCAGCGGTCCAGCGGGAGGGTCAGATTTCCCTCTGCTCACAATGGAACTTCCCCATTTTAACGTATGGCGAGCTTGTCTGCCCCTCACAACGATGGGATTTTGTCCACCTTTTTTTTTCTTCTTTTTTTTTCTCTCGCTTTCCCTCCCCTTTCTCCACTGCCAGTAATTGCCTCCAACACCCTTCTGTTCTTTCCTTCTCCCCCCACATCTCATTGGGCCCCGTTTCCTGCCCCTCCCTCATCCTCCCTCCCCCCCTTCACCCATCTCTTCTCCGTCCCACGAGGCATTAGTCACAATAGGAATTTTTGGTTTTGTTTCGATGTAGATGAATCATCTGTCTTCCTCGTATTGCAATCGCACTACAAAGTGTAGTGTTTCATAGTACTGTACAGTGCTGTGTTACATCAACCTGGAACGCACTGTAGGTTTTTTTAAATTTGTATTCTGGCTTTGAATTGTAGCCTAATTATAGTTCTACTGTGTTGCACTGTGTTGTTTTGTTGCCTTGCTCTGCGTTACAAGACCATTCTTCTGGATGTTTGTTGTTGTTTTTTTAATCCTGCGTTTATGTGCGTGTATTGGAACACAATGTGTTCAGATTATGTTGTGAAGAATATGGTACTCAGATGTGGGCTGTGGAGCACAGTGTATTCAGGTGTGGGTTATAAAGCACAGTGTCTTCAGATTTAGGTTGTGAAGCACAGTGTTTTCCGATGTGGGTTATGGAACACACTACTTGATTTTTCTTTGGAAAGCTCATGTTTGAGTATTTCTGCCTTTTTGTATTAAAACGATTTTTTTACGGAAAAATAGTTTCTTCAATGTTTAGAACCAATCAGGAGAAAATTCTGTATATGGTGCATGGGGAAAAGTGCGGTACACACCCAGAAAAGATTTTGTTTCTGACCTCCAGCCTTTAAAAACATTCCCTTTATTTGTACTGAAGATTAAGCTGATTTTAAGCAGAAAAGCTGCTGAACCATCGGCTAAGGTGTTGTCTGTGTTTTTCATCTCTGTCTCTTTTGTTTGCATCCATGTGTGTCAGGCTATCTGATTCCTCGAATTCTGTAAACGTTCTTGCGATTGCTTTCCGGAAAGACCATAAATCATTGTTGGTAAAACTCCTTAAATGGCATAGACTGCCAGTAATGGAGTGAATTTGCCAGTAGAGACTCCTTGCATTGAAGTCTTCCTTCCTTATAGTCTTGTCTTTTTTCTGTAACATTGTTCTCTCTGTCTGTAGTAATTGTACCTCTGCACAGAGTATTTCGTCACATAAATGCTGCTCTGAGCTGGAACAATTATTGAAACGCGTAACTACATCGCGGACATCCGACGGTCCGTAATTTCTTTCTTGATGGACCACGATAGTCCACGACCCATTTTCGCACGACTTGTTAAACTGTTGCAACGATCTACGAATCTTTGTCCCAAGAAGGCGATTTATTCTCAACGGAGAAAGCACATTAAGGTTACCCGACGCTGTTTTTTTTTGTTTTTGTTTTTGTTTGTAAACAGATCAACATTTTTTCGTTTTGAGTCGACGGAAATACGGTGTTACGACGAAGACTCAAAACTCATGTCCTTTAATACGTCATAGGGTGTGGAACGTTGACATGAGGTGAATCGACATGAGCTGATTTTAACCTCCCCCTGAATCAGACCCAAAAAGATCAATTCCGGTAACAGTTTCAAAGTCTTTACGTCAAGCAGATGATTCACAAGTCAGTCTTTATATGACCGTCACAACAGTCAAACAAACAAACGAACATACAAACAAAAACTGGTGACCTGTCCTTCACTCTCTCAAATCAAAAGTTTAACAAGATGCAAAGCATATAAGATTCAAAGATTTTAATCCTGTGACCCCTTTTGGGGCATGGAGGACTTGAAACAAATCAAACAAATAGAAATGAAACAAATTAAACATCCAAATTTTCCCAATAGTTAACACACTGAATGTAATGTTACACAACTTTACTAAGTTCTAAAAACTTCGCTAAGTTTAGCAACACTTTCTTACCATCACAAAACAAACGACAATAGTTAAATATGGACTTTGTACATGTAAATTTTCTAGGTAAAAACTGATTTCAAATATCGCTGTATGTAAACGTACTCCCACTTTATCTTGAAAACGCGTATATAAAAAAAAACAACACAAAAAAAAACAACAACGTCACAATCATCAAACATGCGTCACAATGTATTTCGTCACTGAGATAAGAAATCGGCCAAGTACTTTCGGAGATATTCCATGAAGAAGAAAAAACCGTTTTAGGGCGTTACAGCCGTTAGTGGCGGCTATTCTGGTAAAATAAACATCGGGCATCATCCGTGACCCGTAATGAACATACCTACACATTTTAAAAAAGATCGGCCCTGAAGTTTTGTCAGGAGCGAGTGGAACACGGACAGACAGACAGACAGACGGCATTTCTTCGTTCCCATTGTAAAGTACTTCCTGTTCTATAAGAACTGGTGTACAAAAAGCATGGCGTATCTCAGCCAATCAACAAACATGGAATTTTCGGGAAAGTTCGAGAATTATAACGTAGATTAAACAATCACAATGCATGCAACTTTCTGGAAAATTCGGGAACCATAACATAATTAAACCAGTAAGAATGCTAAGAGCAATCAAGAAACAATTTCTTGAAACTTCTTGCATTTTCCAGACGATGCTGGGACTATATAAACAAACAAACAAATCTAACAACAACAACAATACGACAACGACAACACTTTCATATCGCTACTTCGCACATATGTCATCTGGTAAACTGACCTCACATGAAACCAAACAAGCACAAGGTGAAACCCAACTGTACGGATCTGCATTAACAAATGATGATTATTTAAGTCGGCCTGTATGTTACTGGGTCGTAATTTAATTTTTTTTTAATATTTTTTTTTCAGTTTCAGGACTTTTTTTTAAAGTCTTAGCGTTGAATTTGCACAGTTGTTCTGTTTTCAACTCGCTCGCCGCCATAATGCGGCCACGGCGATCGGCTGGGCTATAAACAGTCTGACTTGAACATATATGTGTGAACTAATGCCGCAGGGAGGGGTCTTGGCTGTGAGAGGGAGGGGCGGCTCCTGCCGGCTCAATTGAATCAGTATACCCATTTGTCAGGGAGCGACTGTCCCCCTCCCTTGTCTTCTCTGTGTCCTGGAGTCCCGGGGGACGGGTCACCTGCTGGCCTGCTGGTGCCGAGTTCCAGTCCCGCCTGCCCCCGGGCAGGTCCATTGACGAAAGAGGGTGTCGGGTTGTAAAGGGACTCTACTCCGTATTAGTACAAGTCATGCAAATATTCTGTTTATGAGAAAGAGGCGGATAGGAAAATCAGGGAGACTGGCCGGGAGAGAAAATGAGGAGAATATATATATATATATATATATATATATATATTATATATATATATATATATATTATATATATATATATATATATAGTGATGAAAAATATGTAGTCAGCACCGCCCACGGAGTTCATTTTCAAGCTTTCGCCAAAAGGCTTCTTCAGGAACCGATGCAACTACATCTCCTTAGCACATCTGTGTATGTGAATATATATATATATATATATATATATTATATATATATATATCAGTATATTTAAAATGCCTAAAACAATTTTTTAAGTGCTCAACCCCTTGGGAGCAACATTAGTTAAAACAAGTTAAAAGAGGAATCTTAAAACTATCTACAAATTTGTTTCGAGCGTGTTGCGCTGTCATCAGGATCCTGATGACAGCGCAACACGCTCGAAACAAATTTGTAGATAGTTTTAAGATTCCTCTTTTAACTTGTTTTAACTATATATATTATTATATATATATATATATATATATATATATACTGCTGAACAATTAAATAGTGGGAGAAAACAAGTGCAGGTTAACAAGTGTTGCGCTGTCATCAGGATCCTGATGACAGCGCAACACGCTCGAAACAAATTTGTAGATAGTTTTAAGATTCCTCTTTTAACTTGTTTTAACTAATGTTGCTCCCCAAGGGGTTGAGCACTTAAAAAATTGTTTTAGGCATTTTAAATATACTGATATATATATATATATATAATATATATATATATATATATATATATTTTTTTTTTTTTTTTTCACATACACAGATAGATATAGAAAAAGAGGTGTGTGTGTGTGTGTGTGTGTAAAGAATTCTTAAAATTAATCACTGTCTTCCTATTGCCCGTGGCGATTTAACAAGGAAAAATCTTACTGAATATTAATTTACTTGTCTCTGTTATCGTTATCCTTCCGCCCCATCGTTTTCTGTACCCACCCCCACCATCACCATCACCATCTCCAGACGAGAGAGAGAGAGAGAGAGAGTGAGAGAGAGAGCGAGAGAGAACAAAATGGCGGCGTTATGAAGATCCGTTCTGCTTAGCACTGTATGCATTCCCTTTTATATTGTATCCTGGAATTAGCCATTGCACAGTGATGAAGGTGCATGCGTATTTGTCCCCCTCCTCCCGTCCTCTTCTGCCCCCTCCCTTCCTACTGTCCCTCCTCCCGTCCCACTCTCATCAATTCATTCCTGGAGTAGACTACATGCAAACTGTGTGTAATTATACAATCTTTTTGTCGACTCTTTATTGACCGTGTAGACTCGACGTTAGGTACGAGTCCTTCCGTGTTGGGAATTGACTAATGAGGTGACAGCCCTGATATGGCCCCTTGCGGTCGTCTGGGCGATGACCAACACACGAACTGAATTGAATTGAATTCTGAGGCTCGAAGCGGGAGGGTTGGGTGGGAGAGAAGCTGCGGGGTGAGGGAGACATGGCACAAGCTGGGGAAGGAAGCTTCAAGTTCCAGTCGTCAGTCCGTCACCTTTAACCCCGATATGCCATGCGTCTTTTGTCCTGCATTTGCCTGGCTTCGGATCATTGGGCAGCGGGACTGTGGCTTGGAGAGACATTTGTCAGCAGCGCTGCTGCCGGCGACTCACCTCCCTTCGTTGCCCTTGCCTTCCGGTCATTAGCAAACCGCATTACGTCCCCTCGCCCATGGCTGACCTCCCTTTGGGTCATCTTTCCAGCCAGTTACGTCCCTTGGCTGGCTCGATTTGACCCCGTGATCCCTCTCCCGGTCACTGGCAAGTCATCACCATAGAGCCTGTGATCTTTCCTGGATAGGGTGTCGTGTGACAATTGTCCCCCACTCCCCTCCCCCCCCCCCCCCCCTCCCCCACCGAAGGCCGTCTACCCACAGAAAGAATGTCTCTGTCTCTATCTCTGTCTGTCTCTGTCTCTGTCTCTCTCTCTCTCTCGGTCTCCCTCTCTCTGTCTCTCTCTGTCTCTGTCTCTGTCTCTCTCTCTCTGCTTTTTAATGACGAACGAAGAGCTTGTCCTGCGGACTTTCAATGACCGTTTAGAATGAAGACGATCTCGAAATCGCAGTGACTCACATTGTATACAAATTGGCGTGTACGCGAGCCCACACTCGCACACGTTCTCTCTGTCTCACAGTCTCCGTCTCCGGCTGGCTGTCTGCCTGTCTACCTCTCTCTCTCTCTCTCTCCTATAGAATAGGAACACGCATCAATGTTGTTGTGTTTTTTTTTCTATCGGCAAGCAGGACAGTCTTATCTTTGTGCACATGTTTTTATGCCTGTGCAACAAGATCTGACTTCCAACATCCTCGGTGACTAAGATTATTTTCTGTGTTAGATCTAAGATTATTTTTCTGTGTTAGATCTGAAAGTCAGCATACGGCGTAGCAGCGTGACACCTTAGAGCATTATTGTACAAAACAACAAGAAAACGAGTGAAGTAATAAAGAGTACAATTTTGTGTGGGCCACTTTCACTGAGTCACCGACCACTGCCCGGCCGCCAGGCCCCTGACCTCGCTCCTTAATCAACTGACCCCTGGTGAGGCGTGGTCACTGTGGCGGTGATCCAATCACAGTAATGAGGGCTGTCGCCAAACACGGCGTAAGAGCAGGCAACTAATTAGTAAGCGGAAGAGGAGGGAGGCGGAGGGTGGGGCTAGAATGGGTGGCGGGGGGTGGGGGGAAGGGGAAGGTGAGGAGGGGTGGGGTGGGATGAGGTAATATCTAATGGCAGTCACTTTCCCTTGAGCAGTTCAGGTTTTGAAGGATACATTGTTTGTTGCTAGTACAAGAAACCTGATCACACTCATAAAAGTAATGCAGTAAAACATCAACTCTCTCTCTCTCTCTCTCTCTCTCTCTCTCTCTCTCGTTGTGTGTGTGTGTGTGTGTGTGTGTGTGTGTGTGTGTGTGTGTGTGTAAAATTGCACTATATCCACATAAACTTTCTGATGTTGCTATTGTTTTAACTTTTGTGGGTGGGCTGGGGCTTTGCATTTTCGTTTTATTTGCTTCTTTGTGGGTGACTTGTTTGCTTGTTCATGTTCGATTTTTATTATTGATATGGTTACTAAGGTTAATACAGTATAAACATGCACTCGTGTTTTTCAGGCATATTTTTTAGCGACTAGTGCTAATCAACTAGAACAGTATTGGCAAGTAGGGAAAATGGCTAAGTAAGCCAATACTTTGTTGTTAAATAATGACTTTCTCTCTCTCTCTCTCTCTCTCTCTCTCTCTCTCTCTCTCTCTCTTCTCTCTCTCTCTCTCTCGTGTGTGTGTAGTGTGTGCGAACGCGCGTGCGCGCGCACGTGTGTGTGTGTGTGTGTGTGTGTGTGTGTGTGTGTGTGGTGTGTGTGTGTGTGTGTGTGTGTGTGTGTGTGTGACTTCTCCCATGCTTTCTTTTTTGTCTTGAACGTTGGCTTTTCACGCTCAGGAATCGGAAATGCGCTGCTGTCTTCAACTTTTAATAACAAATAATTAATTTCATAATAATCTCCAGCTTTCCTCTTTTTGAAAACGTATTAAATTAGTCGCAGGAACTCCAGGTATTGGCACGGCCGTGGTTAGTTTTTCTTGTAATTGTTTGCTATTTTTGTTTTGTTTGTTTGTATCGTACGTTCTTGTTGTTGTTTGGCGTTCGTTATATAGTCATGAAGCATTTCCTATTCGTAATTTATATTTTCATCGATTAAAATTACCGTAATTTTAATATCGAAAATCACTGCATGTGTATCCCTTAGTAAAGAGGTGTATTCGTAGTTTAAGACTTTTTTTTTAAACCCGGAGGGCGATGAGACAGGTAGAGAGAATTAATGTGGAAGAAAAGACGTAAAGTACACACATTATTTTTTTTAGTATTGAAGTCTCTGGTTAATATGGTCATGAACTATGTCGCACCCTTCACCTTCACCTATCCTTTGACATCGTCTGTTGTCGTTGGGGCACCCCTGATGATCTGGCCACTACTCTCCTCCATCCGTCCCTGTCCTCCACCGCTCTCTGAGATTCTGCCAGGCTCATTCCAGTCCACTCTCGGATATTGTCCTCCCACGTCTTCCTTTGTCTTCCTCTATTGCGGCTTCCTCTGACTGTTCCTTGCAGGACTGTCTTTGCAAGGCCTGCTGAACGGAACACATGTCCGTACCACTTCATTTTCCGCTTCTTGACGACCGCAGTAGGTCTTCATGGGGTCCAATTGCTTGTTGAATTATTCTACGGACTTCTTTATTTGTCACGTGGATACCCAAGATCTTTCTGTGGCATCTCATTTCAGTTGCCAGAATTCCTCTTCGTAACTCTGCTCTGAGTGCAAGTTTCACATGCATACAGAAAAACGGAGAGGGCAAGGGAGTGCATTAGGTGGATCTTGGAGCTAAGACTGGGGTTTTTGTCTCTCCATATAGTTTTTAGTTTTGCCACTACAGCTGCTGTTTGTGCAGGTCCTTGCCACAATCTCAGGCTTTGAGCCTTCATCAGATATGATGGATCCAAAGTTATTTGAAGGTCTTCACGGTTTCCAGGGTTGTTCCGCTGACTCTGATCTCTGCCTTTAATGCCTGTGGTATGTTGGTCATGAGCTTGGTCTTTTCGGCGCTTCTGGGTTGCTTTTCTTTTTCATTTCCGTCTTTTGTCACATAGCTGTGAGATGTCCGTGGTGACCCATGACTTTTTGGGGCGCTGGTGTTTCCCCAAAATTCATTAGCTGTTTCCACTGCTGCTGCATTGAATGTGTTAATTGTGTCCTCAATGTCTGTGTCTTCTTCATCCAGTGTGGTCAGGGGTGCAAACTTTCGTCCAATCATTGCTTGAAACTCTTCTCTTACTGCTGGGTCTTTGGGTTTGTCTAGGTTGAAACGTAGTCGGGTGAACTTTGGTTTTCTGAGCTTCTTCAAGCGTATCCTGAACGTCATCAGCACCAGATCGTAATCGCTTCCTATATCTGCCCATAGAAAGGTACGGGTATGTGTCGCGTTCACTCCTGTTCGGAAGCGCTTGGGACCAGAATGTAATCAATCTGGTTGTGGTGTTGACCATCAGGGTTGTGCCATGTCCATCTTCTTGAAGAGTGTTTGCTATGATCAGGTTGCTTGTGGTGGCAAACTCGAGAAGACGGAGACCTCTTTCGTTGCTCAACCTAGGTTGCAGGATGATCCACAAGTACTTTTCCAATGTGTTTGCGCATCTTCTACTTTCGCGCTCCAGTCACCCTGTATCACTAGTACATCTTTCTTTGGTGTTTCATCGATGACATCTTGCAGTTGGTTGTACAAGTCCTCTATTTCATCGTCGCCGTGGTCAGTCGTTGGAGCACAGGCATGTCAGTCGTTGGAGGATCACCACTGTGATGTTAAATGGAGCTGCCTTAAGGCGAATGGTAATCAATCTACTAGAGACAGGACGGCATCCTGAGGGTGTAGGGGGCTCTGGATAGAGGTAGTACCTTTGGGTCTGGCACGCTGCTCCCTACCTGGTAGGGTGGACAGGCATCACTGTCTTTTCATCCATCCCCTAAATCTCTTAAGTGCTGGCTCCAAACGCCACACCCCGGTAAACCGCTTCAGCTGGCGGGCTAAACCACATGAGGGGGTGATGTTGACACTGCATCAGTGGGTGGACGAACTTCACCTGAAGTCACCTGAAGTCAACGGCCAGGGCGAAAGGACCTTCTGAAAGTTCAATGGCCATGTGTCCAGGGCCAAGGCGAACCTCTAAGTTACGGGGGACTTCGGCTGTGGCTAACGGCCTGGAGAGGGATGGGCGCCGCCAGGTCACCTTGTCCAAAACTCACCATGATGAAAGCAACCACCATAAACCCAATACTGGCTCGGCCGTCGCCCGGGTTACCAAGGGCTGCACCTACCGCTGACCACTAGGACGGAGGTGACAAATATGCTTCTGGTGCCTCAAAACTAGACTCCGTACCAGAGATAACATCATTATTGGCACTTGGAATGTCAGAACAAGACAAGATGGAAAACTTGAAGAACTGGTTCATGAAATGAACGGATACCGCTGGAACCTCCTGGGCCTATGTGAAATAAGATGGAAAAATATAGGCGAAGCAACAACGAATGAAGGTCACAAAGTGTATTACAGTGGTAAACAAGACAGACATGAAGAGGCGTGGACTTTCTCGTCCACAAAGACATCGTGGACTCAGTCATGGGATGCCGTCCAGGTCTCTAGTAGATTGATTACTATGTCGCACGGACTCATGAACATGTTTTCACGTTCCTAGTATCAAGTCTCTGGTGTATTTGGGTTATGAACAATGTCGCACGGGACTCATGAAACATGTTTCACGTTCCTAGTATCAAGTTTCTGTGTATTTGGGTTATGAACTATGTCGCACGGGACTCATGATAACATGTTTCACGTTCCTAGTATCAAAGTCTCTGGTGTATTTGGGTTATGAACTATGTCGCACGGGACTCATGAAACATGTTTCACGTTCTAGTATCAAAGTTTCTGGTGTATTTGGGTTATGAACTATGTCGCATGGAACTCATGAAACATGTTTCACGCTCCTAGTATCAAAGTTTCTGGTGTATTTGGGTTATGAACTATGTCGCACGGGACTCATCGAATATGTTTCATGCAAAACAAGCGTTATTATGTTTCCCGTATGACATACATTTGTAA
>CM031622.1:16488503-16511003 GCA_018398815.1 Conus ventricosus | reverse complement strand
CAAAGCCTGAATACGTGTTTGCAAAAACAGATTTTCACAGTATTTGTTGCGGAACCTGAAAACTTCTCCTGTAACAACATGTTTTCGCCATCGTTTGTTCTGGAGCCCGAACACGTCTCCTGTAACAACATGTTTTCGCCAACATGTCTTGTAGAGCCTGAATACATGTTCTCACCATCATTGTAGTGGAGCCCGAATAATTCTTCCATAACAATATGTTTTCGCCATCATTTTGTTGTGGAGCCCAAATACTTCTGTAACAGCATGCTTTCACTATCATTTTGTTGCGGAACCTGAATATTTCTTCTGCAACAACATTTTTTCACCATCATTTTGTTGTGAACGTGAATACTTCTCTTGTAACAACAGGTCTTCACCATCATGTTGTTGTGGAACCCGGATACTTCTTCTGTAACAACATGCTTTGCCATCATTTGTTGTGGATTCTGAACATTCCTCCTGTAACAACATTTGTTATGGCGCCTGGATACTTATGTAAGAACACGTTTCCGCCGTCATTTGTTGTGGATTCTGAATGTTTCTCCTGGAACAACATGTTTTCGCAATCATTTGTTGTGGATCGTGGATACTTCTCCTGTGACAACATGTTTTCGCCGTCATTTTGCAGCAGAACCTGAATACTTCTCCTGAAGCAAAATGTTTTCACCATCATTTTGTTGTGGAGGCCGAATACTTCTTCTGTAACATTATTTGTCCATCATTTTGTTACGAAGCATGATTACGTCTCCTGTAACAACATGCTTCACCATCATTTTGTAGCGGAACCTGATTGCTTCTCCTGTCCTTGACGACCTGAACGACGTGTTGTTATAAACCATTTTTTCCCTCTTTTCCTTTGTTACTTTTTTCCTTAGGTGTAGGGTGGGGGTGGGGGAGGCGATCCTGAAAACAGACACATATTATATAAACTTATGAGGATGATTTAACAAAACTCTCTCACTGTCTCTCTTTCTCGGTCTGCCCTGTCGCCCTGGGTCGTTTTAACTCCTCTCTCTCTCTCCCCTCTAAAAACCCACAAAACACACACACACACACACTCACAAACACACACACCCAACACACCCCACACACACACACCTTTTCCAAAAAGGGTCAATGACCTTTTTGGATCCACAGATTTAAAAATTTAAGTGCTTTAAAAAAAAAATTTAAATAAATGACATAAAATACATTTTGTAGGGGAAAAAAAATCAAATATGCGAAACTACTGAGATGTAACCTTTTTTAATTTCTTCTTCTTTTTCTTTTTTTTTTTTTTTATTTTTTTTTTTAAATTTTAAAAATAAAGACTTTACTTGTTTTAAACTGAATTTTCCCCCGGGATAAATTTTTTGATAAGCCCCTCACAAATTTTAAAAGGGGGGGGGGGGGGGGGGAAAACTTTGGGATTAGCATTACTCGGGTCCGATTTTTACTCCCTTTAAAGAGTGCAGATGTTTTTCCCCTTTTTTGGGATTTATTTTTTTTTTTTTTAAAGGGGCTCCCTGCGTTCTTTTTTTTTTAGACCACAAACCAATAGACAAAAATTTGGGAAAACTATGGGGGCACCCCCACACACACACACACACAAAACACACACAGCGCAACGCGCTCGTTCCCCTCCCCCAAAAAAAAGGTGGCCCAGGGGCCCCCGCCCCAACACACACACCCCACACACACCACCACGCAACCAGCACTCACCACCACACACACCAAAAAACACACACACAAACACACACAAAACCATTCTAAAACCCCGTACAACACCCCGAGAACACACCACAACAAACCCCAAAAAAAAGAGTTTCCCCCTTAAAATCCCCTTCCCTGTAAAACCGGGGGTCCTTCAAAAAGGAAAAAACCAAACAATTCTTTCCCCCGAATATTTTTTTTTTTTTCTTCCTTTTTGTTTTATTTATTTAAAAATTAATTAATAATTTTATTTAGAATAAAATAAAGCCAAAACATTTTTTCAACCAAAAAATATTGGTTTTCGGGGCTTTTTTTTGAAAAAAATGGGGGGAATAAGCATTCAATCTGCAGGGTAGATAATTCTGCCTAACTAAAAATTTTGTGCTTGAGTGGTAAGGGGAAAAAAATAGGGAATGCAGATATAAAATGCTTATCTCCCCCTTTTTTCTTCAGCCCCTTAAAAAAACTTTAAAGCAAGTTTGGGTTTATAAAAACCAATTTTTCCCTTCTTCATTGCAACACCCCCCCGGGCCCCAAAAGGGTTCTGGAAGGTGCTCGGCCTTTACCCTTTGGGAATTTTATAGTTTTTTTGTATTTTTGTCCCTTGCGGATTTCATTCCAAGAACGCCCCCCCAAATTTGGGTGTTTTAAGGGGTTTTCCCTTTTTTTTTTTCTACTTTTCACAAGAAAAAATGAGCTTTTTGGGCTCTTTCATGTTTTTTCTTTTGCTTTTTTAGTGGCACCTTTTGGTTTTTTAAAACTCAACAAAAAAAAAAACACCCCCGAAGGTGCTGGGGGGGACCCAAAAGCACTGTCTTCACCATCCCCCTTAGAGCAGTCCCTGCACCCCCGGGAAGGCCCGCGCGGGGTGTTGACGAGGGGTTTCCAGGAAACGCACAGACACTCCTTTAAAATATCAAGGGAATAACTGCCCTAACAAGGTAAATTAGCCCTACGGGAAAGAAAGTCAAAAACACCCCTTTAAAGTACATCCCCATGGTGAAACCACCCCCGTTTTTTCCCTTTACTGCAACCCCAAACCGCCAAAAAAAACCCCCACCCTCCAGCTGCCCAGCCCCAACCCCACGGGCCCCCAACCACCCCTGCCCCCGACGAGGGAAGACATTCCCCCTCCAGACACACCAAGTTTTCCCGGCCAAACGGTCTTTGCCCGGGGGCCCGGGGAAATCGTAAAGGTATTGTTTAAAATTGCAAAAATTGATGTTTTTATTACCCCGGTTTAACAAAAACCAATTTATTTTTGGCACTCAACCCCGCAATCACACTCAGGGGGCGCCCACCCAAAAATTCCCCCCTCCCCCTTGGAATGGGAGGGCACGCTTTCCCGTCTTTTCTCCTAAAACAAACCCTGAGAACAAGAAATGAAAATTTCTTTTCAAACTTATAATTAATCATGAAAAATCAAATCACACACAATAAAATATCGGGAACATAAAAGATCAAAAATTCCTAACCCCCGGGTTATAATAAAAATGCCCTTCTTACCGGGCCCTTTTTCAAACACACAAACCAGGGCTTTCACACCACACCAACCAAAGTTCTTGAAAAAATCTTTTTAACGTCTTCTTCGCCTGCTTGAGGGTGAGGGGCCCTTTGGGGTTATTTGGTTTCCAAAGGCTTAAAGGATTTGGCTTCGTGGTCGCCCTCTGGATCCCCTTTTTGGGAACCCTTTTTCGCACTTCCCCCAAACCCCCGGTTCCCAAATTTCATTTTGTCGGGTTCTCCCCCCCCACCTGGGGGTTCAAATTTTATTTCCTTCTCTTCCACTTGTTTTCCCAACCCTAAACTTAGCGGGTCTTTTCAAACCCCCCAAACCCACGTTTTTCTCACCCTTTCTCTGTCCTGCTCAACCCCTCTCCTCTCTCTCCTCCCCTGCCTTCTTTTCTCTCTCCCCCCCCCTTTTGTTTCTCTACGTTTTTCCCCCCTCAGTTTATATAGGGGGGAAAAAAAAAGGGTTTTTCCCCTTTGGGGGGTCATCCTTTGCCCCAGGGCGTTTTCCCCAAACCCCTGGGTTCACAATCCCCCCCTAAAATTCCCCACCCGCTACTTTTCCCACACACATCGGGCATTTACAAAACACCCCTACCTAATTGATTTTAGGCAAACACACATTTATCCTAAAGGGACTTTCGAAAAATTCCCCCGCCTCCGGGGGGTTTTACTTAACACAGTAATTATCTTAAGGAGGCTGCTACAAACCCTCCACACTCTTTTAAAACCACCTGACAATAGAACCAACCAGGGGGCCCCAAAGGGAAAAAACCATCTAAAACAAACCCAAAGGGCCCCCTGCTCTTCATTTACTTTTTTACAAAAAAAACCTCACTGACCGAGCTTTTTGTTTCACGGGGGCCCCGGGAGGTCGTGGGGTTCCAACCCTTTCCCCCCCTTTTCCCCCAACCGGGCGGGGCCCGAACCTCTCCTGGGTGTTGTTTTGGTCATTAACCACTTGGGCCCGGGCCGTTTAAGGGGTTCAATTCCCTATTTGTAACCCGTACAATTCCCTTTGTCTCCAACGTCAAATTTCCTTTTTTTTTTTAAGTTTCACCTCCTTGAAAAATTTTCCCCCCCAACTCAAAGACAAGGGCCCGCTTGGGCAAAAACTTAACATTAAAGGAATAAAAAACCTCTAATTTTTCCCTTTTAAAAAAAACCATGCAAATATGGGCCTCCATAACCTTTACTTACACCAAGACCACGCAAAAATTTTCTTGCAACAAAAATATAAGAAAAATAAATACAAACACACTATCAAAGCAAAAAACAACTTAAATCAAAAATCTCCACCAGCTCAAAGTCGTGGGGCCATAAAAGATAAACTTTTTTTTCCCACAAATTCCCCCTCCCCTTCCTTCATAACCCCGGCTCGAAAGGGGCTACCCACTCCCGGCATACCCCGGAAACACTGAAAAAGGGACCACGCACCCACTCCCTTGCCTTCTCGACCAAACCAAATTTATTTTGGCCCAATTTTTTTTGGTAAACCATCGGGACCCCCCCCTTTCCCTGTAAAACGCACCTTGCCTACCCCGGGGCTTTTCTCTTTTTTGGGGAACAGAAACGCCTGACATCCCCAAAGGGGGATACCGGGCCAAAATTACTTTTTCGTCACTGCCTTTTTGTAGCCTTCTTAGCGAAAAGGGCCCCCGGGGCCCCTGACTTCACTTTTTTTCCCTGACATCCCCCGGCCTTTCTGGGGTTTTAAAGGCACAACGATCCGTCGTTTTGTCCCCCCCCCAACTAAAGTGATTGAAATTTGGGTTACAAAACCCCACCCTTTTAATCTCAAACCCGAGGGTGCCCCCGTCACACCCTTTCTTTTTGCCTGTGTACGACCTAAAAATTTGGTTCTAAGCAAAAATTCGCCCTTTTTTTTCTGCTTTTAAGGGGAGGGGTTATCTCCCCGGGACACCTCCATTTTTTTCTGTTGTTTTTGACTGCCGGGCCTTTTTCCCACGTGTCCCTTTTCTCTATTCGACACTTTTCAGGGGCGGGGGTTTTCGTACCCACGTCTCCTTTGGGAAAGGGGTTTCCAAATTACCAAATCAAAGGCGGCTTGGGAACGGGCCAAAGCCTGACATTTCCCACAAAAATAAAATGGGGGTAAAAATAAACACCATTGCCGTTTTTAAATTTCTGCATTTTTTCCAAATCTATTTTCTACACCCTCTGTTTTTTACCTGTAATTGTCCCTTTCCCAAAACCGGGGACTTCCTTCACCATAACCCCGGGTTGAAAACCCAATTCCCAAATTTCCTTTAAACCAAAATTGTCACCTCTCCCTTTGGGGCAAAACCATGTTATCCCCTGAACCCTTGAACACACGGCACAACCCCAACAAAATAACACTTATCTTGTTCATTTTTTTTTCTACCCCTCTCTCTTCCTACCTTCATTCCCTGCTTTTCTGGACTTAAAGATACAATCCCAGCCAAGTCCCCCTGTCTTTTTGCCCAAAAACATTTAGGGCCAATTCCACCCCACTGCTATTGGTTTTCCCCCCTTTGGGTTTGCCCCACGACGCTGGGGGCCCCAGGGTTTGGGGCGTAAATCATGTGCGGGGCCTCAAATCCTCTAAATTTGGCTTCCAGCCTTTCCTCTTTTTTCGGGGCAAATCACGCCCCCTTTTTTCCCGGGTATGTCCCCAGCGGGCTCAATTTCCCTCAGCTATTGTGGTTTCCCCTTTTTTCCTTTAAATTTGGGGGTGGGAAAAGGGGGGCCCGGGCCCCAAAAACCATAAAGTATCTTTTCCTGACACCATTTTTCTTGGGGCCTTCAAAATCCCTCCCCCTACTCCACAAATTTCAAACCCATTTTTTAAAAATAGGGGGTTCCAGCCAACCCGAACGGTGAAATGTCTCACCCGTTCGATTCTCGCCTCGCGAAACTTACGCCTAAAACCTTTTTCTTTAAAAACATACCCCTTTTTAGAAATGCTTTTTTCATTTTAAAAATCCTCTGATCCCCTTTTTGGGTAAGGGGAAACTGTTTTAAACCGAAAGACCTTCAAAAAGGGCCGGACGGGGTTTATTGCCCATCATTTTCGGGCCACCCCTCGTCTGGGCAACCGTTCCCAAACCCAGGGAAAAAGGGTTTTTCGATTGAATCAGTTTCTTCTTGAACAGTGGGAGTTTAAGTCTGGGTGGGGCAATTTTTGTCTGGGGCCTACTGACTCAGAACTGGGGGTCCTATTTTAAACTGCGATTTTCAACTTTTTTTTTTCCAACTCAATTTTTTGGCTAAAATCTCCGATTCTGCTTCTGCTTTCCCCTCTGGCACGGCACTCTCTGCATCTTTTTTGCTCGGGCTCTGAAACTCTCTGCTTTCGGCCAACTTTGGCCGCTGCACTCTTTTAAACTGTTTTTGCTCGGCACCCTTCACTCTCTGCATCTCCCTTTTGGGCCTTTACGCAGGTTTTTTTGCCCTAGTTTTCTTTGAAAAGGCCCCCAAGCTGCTCCGTTTTCCAATTTTTCCCTTCTTTCAGCCCTTCATCTCTCTCTTCTTCTGCTGAGTTTCCCAATGAACACCCCCAATTCATCTCCTGTAAACCTTTTTTTTCCCCCCCAAATACTTCCCCATTCGGGAATTTGGGGAAAACTTTCTTCAGCCATTTTTTTTTCTGATTTTGTTTTTACACCACTAAAACAGTTACTCTTATAGGGCCCGAAAAATTTATAAACAGTTTATCTAAAAAACTTTTTGGGGTCCAAAAACCCAAACCAGGGAATGTTCCCAACACAAAGGGGCCTTAATCTTAAAACCACACTTCTGTAATTTAAAACTAAAACCTCGTTCTTCGTTTCTCTGAAAGACCCTTTTATTAAAAAAAACCACCCTACACACAAGCCAATACCCCAAAAATCAAAGAACTAAAGAGAAAATTTGAAGAGCTAATTTTTAAATTGGGTTTAATTTTTACCTTCCCCCAGTACTACTCTATTTCCACTTTTTGGGTTTCCCCCCCTGAAACAATTTTGGGGGCCCTGGGAATCCTGGGAGGCTCCCACTTTGTCCAGGCGGGGGGAAAACGTGATGGGAATTTTCTTAATCAAATTTAAATTATGTAATTTTTAACACTTTAAAACACCAAGGGTTTTCTTTCACTCATACACGCAATGCAACCAAAGCGCCCCTTTAAACCCTTTGCCTCCCTGGGAAAGGGATTTCCGCAATTTGTTCCCCTCCCCTAAAACCCACTGGGGGGAAAAAAAGAAATAATTTCCCATTCTACTTATAAATTTAACATGAACCAAAACAAACACAAACAATGAAATATCAGAAAATAAAAGTCCAAAACGCCTAATCCCGGGGTTTTAAAAAAAATGACTTCTTTCCTGGGCCAAGGGTTTTTACCCACACAAAACCCCGCTTTTCACAAACCCCACCACAGGTTTTTAGAAAAAAGTCCCCTTCCCTCTTCTTCAGGGACTGCGATGGGGGAAAACCTTGGTTTTCTGGGGTTCCCCAGGGTTTCAGGGCGGGGGCTTCGGGTCGTCTCTGGGTCTCGCCTCAACCTTCTCTTTGCTTTTTCAAACCCCCCTCGGGTTTTAAATTTCATTTGTCCCGTCTTCACCCCCCCCCTGGCTTCAAACTTTTGTTTCCTTCCTTCCAATTTGTCCCCCAAAAAACCCCAAACTTAAACTGTCCCCTTCATCTCCCAGACCAAAGTTTCCCTCGACCCTTTCCTGTCCTGCTCACTCCCTCCTCTCTCTCTCTCCTCTGCCTTTCTCTCTCCCCCTCCCCCTCCCCTGTTTGGTTTTCTCAAAGTTTTTTCTCCCCCCAAATTTTTAAAAAGGGGGGGAAACAAAATTCCCCTTCGGGCATGCCTTGTCCACGCTTTTTTTTTTCAAACCCCTATTTAAAAAGACCCTGAAATTCCCCCAAATCGCTACAAATTCCCCCACACTCCGCATTTAAAACACAAACCCCCACCAAATTTATTACAAACCCCAAAAACTAAACCCCAGATGGGACATCGAACATTCCCCCGACTTCCGGGGTTTTCTTTAAAAACAGTAAATTTTCTTTAAAGGGGGGCCCTTTTAAAAAACCTCCACACCATTCAAAACCCGCCTGAAAAAATAGAACCAACACATTTACCCACGGCAATACCATCTGAACAAACCAAGCCCCCTGCCTTTAAAAGACTGTTACACAAAACCCCCAGCTGACCGGGGCCTTTACGCTCACTTTTTGGGGGCCCCCAGGTCGTAAATGGGTTTAAAACCCCTTTTTCCCCTTTTTTCCCCCCCCGGCAGGGCCGAACTCTCTCCCAGGGGTTTTTGGGCATCTGAAACCCCTTTTTCGGGGCCCCGGCCCCTGTTAAAAGTTTCCCAAATTTTCCTAATTTTTAAACCACGGGACAAATTTCCCTTTTTCTCCAAACGTTTTAAAGCCTTTGTGAGATTTTTCAAGCTCCTTGACATCTTTTGGCCCCCATAGAGAATCCAAAGTTTTTGCTTTTCCCCCTGTCCCAAAAGGGCTTTTCCCTGTGGTTCCCGTGGGTCCCTTTCCCCCCACCGGCACTGGACCCCTTTTTCCCCGGGCACCTAGTTTAAAGGGAAAAAAGAAAAAGAAACACCCGGGAAAGGGGCTGGGGGGGACCCCGGAAGCACGTCTTCACCCGCCCTTAGAGCAAATCCCCGCACCACCCTTGGAGGCCCCCGCTTTTTGACGATTTGGAACAGGCACGCACAGGGCACTCCATTAAAAATCAAGGGGCTTTAAAAGCCCTGAAAAAAGGTAAATTTTGACTACAGGGTTCAGCCATAACAGCCTTAAAGTAGCATCCCCCATGGGGGTAAACCGCCCGAATTTTATTACTGCAGAGCCCAAACCCCGAAAAAAAACCCACCCTCCAGCTGCCCACCCAACCCCCCAACCCAACCAAACCCCCGCCCACCGACCGATAAGACGTGCCACCCAGAAAAAACAGCCCAATTTTCGCCTAAAAAAGTCTTATGTGGGCCCCCAAAGAAACCAAAGTTGTAGCCTTTTCCCACTTTTTCAACAGGACTTTCCCTGTGGGCAGGGTCTTTCCTCACCGGGACTGGGCCTTTCTCCCGGCAGCCCCAGTTTTTTGGGAAAGAAAAAAAAAAACAACCCCAAGGGGGCTGGGAGGACCCCCGAAAAAGCCCTTTTCTTCCAACCTCCCTTAAGCAGGGCCCCCACCCCTTTGGGGGCCTCGCTGGTTTGACGATTGGGGACCGGGACCACAGGACACTCCAATTTTAAAATATCAAGGGGGCATAACGCTCCTAACCGAGGGAAATTAGGGTACAGGAAAGCGCTCATAACACCTTAAAGTAAACATCCCCCTTGTGTACCACCCCCAATTTTATGACGCAGAGGCCCCCCCCCGGGCCCAAAAACACCAACCCCCCACTGGGCCCAGCACAAACCCCCGACCCAAACCCCCCTCCCCCCGGACAGATGAAAAAAAGGCCACTCCCCGACCACCCCAAACTTTTGCCCTAACGGTCCATTGGCCCTCAGGAGAAAAATCCAAAGTTTTGTCTTTTCCCACTGTCCAAAAGACTTTCCCTGTGATCAGTGGGGCTTTCCCACCGTCACTGGGCCTTTCCTCCAGGGCACCTAGTTAAGGGAAAGAAGAAAAAAAAACCAAACCCAAGGTTTTGGGGGGGAAACCCCGGAGGGAAACCGTCTTCACCTGCCCTTTGAGCCTCCCCGCACCAAACCCTTTTTAAGGGCCCGCGCGGGGTTTACGGTGGGTTTCAGGCACGCCAGGACACTCCCCTTAAATTCAAGGGACAAAACTGCTCCTGAACAAGGAAAAATTTTGACTACAGATTCCCGCTTTAAAAACACCTTAAAAATAGCCCTCCCCATGGGGTAACCAGGCCCCCCTATTTTCATGACTGCAGACCCCCCGCCGAAAAACACCACCCTCCACTGCCGAGACACCCCCCAGACCCAACCACCCCCCGCCCACGGGGGCAAATAAAAACAGTGGCCCACTCCAGACACCGCCAAGCTTTCCCCCATACGGTTTTTAGGGCCCTCAAGGAAATCCAAAGTTAGTCTTTCCCACTTCAACGGACTTTTTCCTTTTGGGCAGTGGGGCCTTTTCCCCAAACCCTTCCCCGGACCTTTCCCCCAGGGGCAGGCCCCAGTTTAAAAGGGAAAAAAGAAAAAAAACCCCGAAGGTTGGGGTGGGGAGGGCCCCGAGAAGCACTGTCTTCCCCCTGCCCAAAAGAGCAGGTCCTGCACCACCCTTGGGGGCCTGCGCTGGTTTACCCTTTTTACGGCACGCACAGGACACTCCATTAAAAATATCTAACATAACCCGCTCCTCAACAGAGTTTTAAAATTTAAATACAGGACGCCATAACCCGCCTTAAAGTAGCATTTCCCCCTTTGGGGTACCCCGCCCGTAATTTTATGGGCTTTCGGCCCAAAGGCCGGGAAAAACCCCCACCCCTAAAACTGCCGAGCACACCCCCACAGACCCAACCACCCCTGCCCACGGGCAGAAGAAGACAAATGGGCCCCCTCCAACACAGGGCCCAAACTTTTGCCATACGTTTTTAAGTGGGCCCCCAGGGAAAACCAAATTTTTAGTCTTTTCCCCCTGTCCCAAAAGGACCTTTTCCCCCCGTGGTCCTGGGGCTTTCCCCACCGCACTGGACCTTTTTTTCCAGGGGGCCCTATTTTAAGGGAAAGAAGAAAAAGAAACCCCCGAAGGGGCCCGGGGGGGGACCCAAGAACACTTCTTCCCCCTGCCCTTAGAGGGATTTCCCCACCACCCTTGGAGGCCTGCGCTTTTTTGACGATTGGGGACAGGGACCCAGGACAACTCCCCTTTTTATCAAGGGGGATAACGCTCCTGAAAAGAGGTAAAAAAAAACTACAAAGGAAAGCAGCTCATAACACCTTAAAGAGCACCCCATGGGGGGTTTCCAGCCCGTAATTTTATGACTTCCAAACCCACCGCCGAAAAAAACCAAACCCCCCACTGGGCCCAGCACACCCCACAACCCAACCACCCCCTGCCCCCCGGACAGATGAAGACATGGCCCCCCTCCCGGAAAAACAGCCAAAAATTTTGCCATTAAAGGGCTTAGGGGCCCTCAGGGGAAATCCAAAGTTTAGTCTTTTCCCCCTGTCAACAGGAATTTCCCTGTGGGCATGGGCTTTTTCCCCCCGTCCCCTGGACCTTTCCCAGGTTTACCTAGTTAAAGGCAAAGAAAAAAAAAACACCCAAGGGGCGGGGAGGGCCCAGAGAAAGACTGTCTTCAAACCCGCCCTTTTGAAAACAGGGCCTGCACCCACCCTTTTTGGCCTTTTTCTGTTTTTTACGTTGGGGGCAGCACCACCCGGGCCCCTTCCCTTAAGGAAAATCAAGGGACTTTAACTGCTCCTGAACAAAAGGTAAATTAGACACAGGATGCAGCCATAAAACCTTAAAGTAGCCCCCCTCCCCATGGGTGTAAACCAGGGCCCCATTTCCTGACTGCCGAGCCCCCCGGGCCCAAAAAAAACCAAACCCCCCACCCCGCCGACCACCCCAAAGACCCAAACCGGGGGCCCCTGCCCAAGGCCCGATGAAGAAAGTGCCCCTCCAGACACAGCCAAGCTTTCGCCATAAAAGGGCCCTTTTTTCCCTCAGGTAAATCCAAAGGGTTTTTTTCTTTTTCCCCCTGCCCCAAAATGGGCTTTTCCCCTTGGGGCAGTGGGGCTTTCCCGCCGTCACTGGACCTTTCTCCAGGGGCCAACCTATTTAAACAAAGAAAAAAAAAGAAACACCCGGGAAGGGTTTGGGGACCCAAGAAAACACGTCTTCACCGCCCTTAAGCATTTCCTTTCACCAACCCCCCTTTTGGGGGCCTGGCTGTGGGTTTACGATGGGGGAAAAGGGACGCACAGGGCACTCCCTTAAAAATATCAAGGGACAAAACCCCGCTCCTGAACAGAGGGAAAAATTTTGTTTTTTTTTGCCTTTTTTTAGTTTTCACCTTTGGTTTTGGTTTTTTTTTAAAACTCAACAAACATCTATGGGGGATTGGGGACACCAGCCTTTCTGGGAAAACATTCTTCATAAAACCCCAAAAGGCAGAGGGGTCCCAAATTTCCACTTCCCGCGGGCCTTAGAGAAACAAACCCGGGTTTTCCCAAATATCGGTATATGCCCCGAGTTAATTTTGAGTTTTTCCCCCCCATTGGGGGATTTTCCCCCCCTTTTAGACTATTAAACTTTCTGAACTCTTTTTTAAACTTTTTAAATTTGGGTTTTTCCCCCTTCACCCATCAAACCTACTTTTAGTTTGGGAGAAATTTTCTACCACTCAATATAAGGCTTTTTCTCCCCCTTTTTTCTTCAATCTAAACATAAAAGCAAGCTTTTTTTTTATAAAACAATATAAAATATAAATATATAAATATATTAAATATATAATATATTTTATATATATATTATATATTTTTAAAATGGCCCGTTTATACAGTGTTTTTCTGTTGCCATCTTTTGGTTTTTTTGTTTTTAATTCGACGTTTTAAAAAAGGGTTAATTTCGTTAATTTTTTATTTTATAATTGGTAAATTCTCATTGATTTTCATATGTTCAAAGCTTTTATAAACCCTTGTTTGATAATTATCCCCAAAATTTAAATCCATTTTTCCCATAAACAATCAGATTTCAAACACTTGTACCATTTGCCCAGTACTGAAAAAACACACGTTTTCAATATCAAACCCTTGCATTTCAGCCATTTCCTCCCCCCTCCCCCATTTTCCCCTTTTTCCCCCCTTTTATTTTCCCCCCCCCCTTTTTCCCCCCCTAAATTTCCCCTTTTCCCCCTTCCCCCCCCCCCCCCCCCTTCCCCTCCCCCCAACCCCCCCCCTCTTTTCCCTTTTCCCCCCTCCCGGGGGCCCCTCCTTTTTTTCCCCCCTCTTACCCTTTCCCCCTTTTTCCCTCCCCCGGTTTCCCCCCTCCTTTTCCCCCCCCATCCTTCCCCCCCGGCCCCCCCTTTTCCTTCTTAAAAACCCCCCCCTCCCCCTTCCCCCTTCCCCCCAAATTCAAATTCCCTTTTTGCCCCCCCCCCTTTATTCTCCCCCCTTTCCCCTTTTTCCCCCCCTTTGGTTTTCCCCCCCCCTCCCCCCTTCCCGTTTTTTCCCCCTTTTTCCCCCCCCTTTTTTCCCCCCCTTTTTCCCTTTTTCCTCCCCTCTTATCCCCCCTTTCCCCCCCTTTTCTCTCCCCCCCCCCCTGGGGTTCCCCCTTCCCCCCCTCCCTTTCCGACCGGTTTCCCCCCCCCCAATAAAAAATTCCCCTTTCCTCTTCCCCCTTCTCCCTCCTCCCCCTTTTCCCTTTCCCCTTTCCCCCCCTCCCCCCCCCCCCCCCTTCCCCCTTCTTCCCCCCTCCCCTCCCCCTCTTTTTTCCCAAAATGCCCCCCAGGCACGCACCCTTGGACACTTCCCCAAAAATTAAGAATAAAGGGGACTTAACTGCCCTGAACAAGGTAAATTAGACTACAGATGCAGCCATAACAGCCTAAGTAGCATCCCCATGGTGTCCCAGCCCTATTTCATACTGCAGAGCCCCCGCCGAAAAACCCACCCTCCAGCGCGAGCCCCCCACAGACCCAACCACCCCTGCCCACGGAGATAAGACGCCACCCAACACAGCAACTTCGCCATAGGTCTAGGCCCTCAAGAAACCCAAAAGTTGAAAGTCTTTCCCACGTCAACAGACTTTCCCTGTGGTCGGGGGTCTTCCTCACCGCACGGGACCTTTCTCGGGTCAGCCTAGTTAAGGCAAGAAGAAAAGAAAACACCCGAAGTGCTGGGAGAGACCCAGAGAAGCACTGTCTTCACCTGCCCTTAAGCATCCTCACAACCCTTTGGGAGGCCTCGCTGGTTGACGATGGAAACAGGCACGCACGGGACACTCCATTAAAGATATCAAGGGACATAACTGCTCCTGAACAGAGTAAATTTAAAGACTACGGGAAATGCAGCTCATAACAGCCTTAAAGTAAGCATCCCCATGGGTGTACCACCCCGTATTCATGATTTGCAGAGCCCACCGCCGAAAAACACCACCCTCCAGCTGCCGAGCAAAACCCCACAGACCCAACCACCCCTGCCCACGGACAGATGAAGACAGGCCACCCCAGACACAGCCAAGCTTTCGCCATACGGTCTTATGGGGCCCTCAGGAGAGAATCCAAAGTTGTGTCTTTCCCACTGTCAACGGGACTTTCCCTGTGATCAGGGGGTCTTTCCTCACCGTCACGGGACCTTTCTCCAGGTCACCTAGTTAAGGCAAAGAAGAAAAAGAAACAACCCAAAGGGTGCTGGGGAGGACCCAGAGAAGCACTGTCTTCACCTCCCCTTTAGAGCATCCTGCACCACCCTTGGAGGCCTGCGCTGTGTTGACGATGGGTACAGGCACGCACAGGACACTCCATTAAGCTATCTAGGGACATAACTGCTCCTCAACAGAGGTAAATAGACTACAGGATGCAGCTCATAACAGCCTTAAAGTAGCATCCCCATGGGTGTACCAGCCCGTATTTCATGACTGCAGTGCCCACCGCCGAAAAACACCACCCTCTAGCTGCCGAGCACACCCCACAGACCCAACCACCCCTGCCCACGGACAGATGAAGACAGTGCCACTCCAGACACAGCCAAGCTTTCGCCATACGGTCTTATTGCCCTCAGGAAGAATCCAAAGTTGTAGTCTTTCCCACTGTCAACAGGACTTTTCCCTGTGGTCAGTGGGTCTTTCCTCACCGTCACTGGACCTTTCTCCAGGGTCAGCCTAGTTAAGGCAAAGAAGAAAAAGAAACACCCGAAGGTGCTGGGGAGGACCCAGAGAAGCACTGTCTTCACCTGCCCTTAGAGCATCCTGCACCACCCTTGGAGGCCTGCGCTGTGTTGACGATGGGTACAGGCACGCACAGGACACTCCATTAAGATATCAAGGGACATAACTGCTCCTGACAGAGGTAAATTAGACTACAGGATGCAGCTCATAACAGCCTTAAAGTAGCATCCCCATGGGTGTACCAGCCCGTATTTCATGACTGCAGAGCCCACCGCCGAAAAACACCACCCTCCAGCTGCCGAGCACACCCCACAGACCCAACCACCCCTGCCCACGGACAGATGAAGACAGTGCCACTCCAGACACAGCCAAGCTTTCGCCATACGGTCTTATGTGCCCTCAGGAGAGAATCCAAAGTTGTAGTCTTTCCCACTGTCAACAGGACTTTCCCTTGTGGTCAGTGGGTCTTTCCTCACCGTCACTGGACCTTTCTCCAGGTCAGCCTAGTTAAGGCAAAGAAGAAAAAGAAACACCCGAAGTGCTGGGAGGACCCAGAGAAGCACTGTCTTCACCTGCCCTTAGAGCAGTCCTGCACCACCCTGGAGGCCTGCGCTGTGTTGACGATGGGTACAGGCACGCACAGGACACTCCATTAAGATATCAAGGGACATAACTGCTCCTGAACAAGGTAAATTAGACTACAGGATGCAGCTCATAATAGCCTTAAAGTAGCATCCCCATGGGTGTACCAGCCCGTATTTCATGACTGCAGAGCCCACCGCCGAAAAACACCACCCTCCAGCTGCCGAGCACACCCACAAGACCCAACCACCCCTGCCCACGGACAGATGAAGACAGTGCCACTCCAGACACAGCCAAGCTTTCGCCATACGGTCTTATGTGCCCTCAGGAGAGAATCCAAGTTGTAGTCTTTCCCACTGTCAACAGGACTTTCCCTGTGGTCAGTGGGTCTTTCCTCGCCGTCACTGGACCTTTCTCCAGGTCAGCCTAGTTAAGGCAAAGAAGAAAAAGAAACACCCGAAGGTGCTGGAGGACCCAGAGAAGCACTGTCTTCACCTGCCCTTAGAGCAGTCCTGCACCACCCTTGGAGGCCTGCGCTGTGTTGACGATGGGTACAGGCACGCACAGGACACTCCATTAAGATATCAAGGGACATAACTGCTCCTGAACAGAGGTAAATTATGATTTTCTTTTGCTTCTTAGGTGGCACCTTTGGTTGGTTTTTTGAAAACTCAACAAACCATACTACGGTATTGCACACCAGCCTTTTCTGGGATAGCATTCTTCTTAAAACCGAAAAGGCAGAGAGTCAAATTACCACTGTCCCGCGGTCACTGAGGAGAAACAACCAGGTTTCGAAATATCGGTATATGACCAGGGTTATATGTTAGTGAGTTTCCCTCCCTATTGGAGGATGTCTCCCCCTTGGAGACTATAAGCTTGCTGAAGGCTCATTTTGAGAAGCATTTAATTTGGTTTTCCCCATTCACCCACTCAAGCACATACATGTTAGTTAGGCAGAATTATCTACCACTGCAGATATGAATGCTTATCTCCCCCTATTTCTTCAATCTAAGACATAAGAGCAAGCTTTGTTTATAATACAATATATATATATATATATATATATATATATATATATATATATATATATATATATATATATATATGGACATGCAGTTTATACATGTGTTTGCTGTTGCTTTTTAGTGTGTTGTTTGTTAATTCGACGTTTAAAGGATTAATGCGTTATTGTTATTTCATAATTGGTAGATTCTCATTGATTTTCATATGTTCAAAGCTTTGATACGCATTGTTTGATAATTATCCAACATTATATCCATTTTTCTATACAACAATCAGATTTCAAACACTTGTACACATTCGCGCCAGTACTGACAAACACACGTATGTCAATATCAAACTCTTGCATGCAGCCATTTCCTCCCCACTCTCCCTATCCCTTCCCCTTTCCCCCATCCTTTCCCACTATCTAATCACCTTAGTGAACAGACGATAAACAAATAAACAACAACACACGCACAACATGCAGATTTTGAACGATCTACACGAGGCTCACCACAACCACCCAGACGACGTGGCATCACTGATCGAATCAACATCAGCAGGGCCATGCAGGAAAAGCAGCCCAAGATCCGTTCGAAGAATTACGCTGACGCAGTAGCAAGAATTCACGCGACAGGAGGTGGTGATCGTCAGCGTATCCCAAGCTGCGAGTCTCTCGGTTCTCACTTGAGCGGACAAGGCGAGGATTCGTGCCGCCGATTCCATGAACAGTGGAAGACGTTCAAATTCAGGAGAGATGGGCTGAAACTTGGATGCAGGAGCAGTTCCTCAACATATTGACAATGACTGGGGATAGCAATATTCTCGACAAACGAGAACCTTCGATGTCTGCCTCAGTGTCAGACTGTGTATATGGACGCCACCTTAAAGGTGTATCCTCCTCCCTATACCCATTTTTTACCATCATGGGAGATTTTCATTGGATTTATGATACCCTTTGTGCAAGTTTTGATGGATGGAAGAACAGCTGGACACTACCGATAGGTCCTGCAGCAGGTGAAACGTCTCATAAGAGGATTGACTCATCACCACTGGAGGCCTGGAAGAGTCATTGCAGACCTTGAAAATCGCCCTACAAACGGCTGTGCAGACCGAGTGCCTGCCACTGCAATAAACGAGTTGCTACTTCCATCTGACGCAGGCTTCTGGCGAAAGATCCAAGATCTGGGATTGGCTGCAGCCTGTCGCCAAAACCGTCACCTCAAGGGTACAATACAGAAGGTGATGGCATTAGGGTACTTGCCCAGCCAGATCCTGAGACTCACCTTTCAGAACTTTTCTAACCACAGACGCACTAGGCGCATGATTGCTCACTACCCTGCTCTGCAAGATTTCCTCCGGTACGTCGCAAACACATACGTCATTCAGGCCGCCACCTTCCCATTCGCATCTGGAATGTATTTCACAGAACAATGAGTCAGCGTACCAGTAACTACATTGAAGGTGAGTTCGTTCTTGCGCACATACACACACAGATAATGTATACTGAGAGGTAGAGTATAAATTCCGTAAGCTCATAGAAGGACTGCATTTTCCTAATTTGAATAGATCTATGAATCGTTCCAGTAAGTGTGTGTGTGTGTGGTGTTTGTGTGTTGTGTGTGTGTGTGTGTGTGTGTGTGTGTGTGTGTGTGTGTGTGTTGGTGTGCGCGCGCGTGCGCGCGCGCGCGGAATCTTGTTTTCGCAATAAAAATCCACAATTTAAACAAGCTGAAACTTAGTGCATTGCTTCATTTGGCCTATGTGCAAACAACTCTGAGGCTTTCAAGTCGCGCGCAGGGTCGAATAGAGAAGGTTATATTACGTGCTATAATACATAATTATACACAGAAATAGAGAGAGATAGATTGAATGAGTTTTTGGCATAATTAGTTATATTTGGCAACGAAAATGACTGTGTATCAATCGCATTACTCAGGGTATGTTTTTGTGCATGTGCTGCAGCTTATCATCGAGCTTTTGGGTTGCTGTGCGCGTTCGTCATCCATCCCTGTGGACGTTTCTCTCTCCGTCATCTCAAAGACACAAGCAGAACAGAGCAACAAATCATGGCAGCGCAGAACGGGAAGCTCCCCAAAGACGCCGGAGACGGTGGAAGGAGTTGGAAAGACGCTGACTACACTCAAGGCCCAGTTCACCAGGGGTGACCGCAAGCTGCAGGACTACTGGGCGGCAGTGAGCCACTCTGTGTGGGACGCATGAACCTTACAAGTGGAAAGTAACCCACTATCCCTCTGTTTTGTAGGCCTGTTATATAAAGTATTTATCACAGTGAAAGATTGATTTAAAATGCAGAAATCAAGAGGTACAATGTTTGCTTGATAGAAACATATTTCGTTTGTTTTTACAGAAGATTACTTTCGTTAGTTTTTACAGAAGATTATTTTCGTTTGTTTTCACGGAAGCTTATTTTCGTTTCTTTTATTATATTTTCCAAAAAAAAAAGTGGAGAAATCTTATCTTTCAATACTTCATTAAATTGTTATTGTTTTGAATTCATAATGATGGTAAAATGAGAACCATGTTTGTTTGAAGCATGTTTTGAATTCATAATGATGGTAAAATGAGAACCATGTTTGTTGAAGCAAGTTTTGAATCATAATGATGGTAAAATGAGAACCATGTTTGTTTGAAGCATGTTTTGAATTCATAATGATGGTAAAAATGAGAACCATGTTTGTTTGAAGTATGTTTTGAATTCATAATGATGGTAAAATGAGAACCATGTTTGTTTGAAGCATGTTTTGAATTCATAATGATGGTAAAAATGAGAACCATGTTTGTTTGAAGCCAAGCATCCCTTGTTCGAAAGCCGGCTCTGTCTGTCTGTCTGTCTGTCTGTCTGTCTTCTCTCTCTCTCTCTCTCTCTCTCTCTCTCTTCTCTCCTCTCTCTCTCTCTCTCTCTCACACACAACACACACACACACACACACACACACACACACACACACTCTCTCTCTCTCTCTCTCTCTCTCTCTCTCTCTCTTTATAGAGCGTGTAACATTAACTATTAGCAGAAAATTACCAACTTGGAGATTTGAACGGATTATGCAAAATCATATGATTTTTTTTTAATCTTCATTTTCATTAAGGAATTGTTGCAAAAATACTTGTCTATTCGACATCTGACTTAAAAGGAAAGATTAAAAAAAAAAAAAACATTCAAGACCGGGTCGGCGGCTCAATAGGGAGAGCAGTTGCCTCTCACCCGGGAGGTCTTGGTTCACTCCCTGGCCGCGTCATTAAGACGTAACTGGATCGCTGGTGTCAGTATACTGTGACCTAATATCACTACTGCGGAAAGGGACGTTAAATCCGATTTCACACCACCACTTACTGAGGCTGTATTTGAGAAAAGAGCAATACCAAAACAATGCGAGGATGGAAGAAGAAATCACCATTTGAAACACACTGGAGAGAAATCCAGTTTTCCTGATAAAAAAGCAACTAAGTACTTTGGAAAAATTTAAAGGCAGATTCATCAAACTTATTAAGACTGATTTTGCTACATATACTGAGCACGAATGTTAAAATAAAGGGCCTGGATCTCTAATCTTACTAGAAGACGAAATATGATAGACAACATTTCCACACTAAACGGTCAGCTCAGCGAAAATCAACATGGGAACAAATCCAACATCAAGTTACTGATATACTACACGCGCACACACCACACACACACACACACACACACACACACACACACACACACGAGGAAATAAAAAAAAGTAATAGTTTCTTTGCCATTCAATATTTCGGCCGCTAGCCTTCTCTCTCTTTCTATACGGTATGCAATAAAAATCCACAAACCTTCGGTGTTCTATATATACGTAGAAAGAAGAAAAAGAAACACCCGAAGGTGCTGGGGAGGACCCAGAGAAGCACTGTCTTCGCCCGCCTTTAGAGCAGTCCTGTACCACCCTTGGAGGCCTGCGCTGTGTTGACGATGGGTCTGTACAGGTCCACAAACCTTCGGTGTTCTATATATACGTGTTTTAATGATTCGTAGAACCTCAGTAACTTGCTGGTGGATTCTTTCCTATGTTGATTTTCACTTTTAGGACTCGGCTATGCACGTGGCGAAAAATAATCACGCTAAAGTATTGAATGCGTGTATGTACTGAGACGGGGATATATCGAGACGGGGATCCGTCGAGACGGGGATCTACCGAGACGGGGATCTGTCGAGATGGGGATCTACCAAGATGGGGATCTACCGAGACGGGGATCTATCGAGACGGAAATTCGTTCACATGTAGTGGGGGATCTATCGAGACGATGATCTACTGAGATGGGGATCTATCGAGACGGGGATCGATCGAGATTGAATACGCTTGTTCATGCTCGAAGATCTAGAAATAATATATTATGAAATACTACTCAAAAGAATTTAAGGGCCACACAGTTCATCACTCCCCAATAATAACTCATAAGTCCGACAGCTGAAATCAACCAACAAACATTTAATTCAATCATTTGATCATCGATTGGACACAATTTCATCAAGAAGTGCAAATCAATTATCGCGAAAATTTCATTGACATGGACACACCCCCATTTTGCAAATTCAGAACAACCGACTGTCAGAATGTCAAGAGTCAATATCGGGGTTTTGACCGCCATTGGCGTTGATGCAGTCAAGGCAGCGCTGTCTCATGGATCTGACCAAAGTCTGGAGGGTGTTCTAGGGGATCGCCTGCCACTCCTGCTCCAGATTCCTGAACAGGACGTCGAGATTGTGTGCAGGATTGTGGTTGTTGCGTATACGACGGCCCAGAACATCCCAAAGATGTTCGATGGGGTTCAGATCGGGTCAGCGGGCAGGCCAGTCCATCCTGGTGACTTGCTGCTGCTGGAGAAAGTTCTGTACGACCCGAGCTCTGTGCGGCCTGGCGTTATCGTCCTGTAGTATGGCTCCTGGTCCCATGGCCTGCAAAGCTGGTACAGCGATTAGCTCCAGAATGTCGTCCCTGTAGGCTACGCCGGTCAGGTAGCCTTGGACACTGTGCAGGGGTGTTCTGTGATGAAGACTGAAGCCACTCAACACCATCAGGGACCCACCACCATAGCGGTCGTGCTCCGCAACAGTGGCGTCAATGAAGCGCTCTCCAACACGCTCCAGGTGCGAATCCTGCCGTCGTTGAAGGACAGGGTGTAGCGGGATTCATCAGAAGAGAGCACCCTGGACCACTGCTGCCTTGTCCAGGCCAGGTGTCGTTCAGCCCAAGCCAGGCGAGCAGCACGGTGAGCTCTGGTCAGTGGAGGTCGCAATGCTCGACGCCTTGACCGCATGTTGGCCTCACGCAGGCGGTTGCGAACCGTCTGGTCGCTGACGAGGACGCTGCTGGCTGCTCTCAGCTGCCCCCTGAGCACGTTGGCGGTGGCGGTTCTATTGCGTAGTGCCGCCAGGGTGATGAAGCGATCCTGTCGTCTGTTGGTCGCTCTGGGGCGTCCAGGTCTGCATGCTTCTTGAACTCTCCTATAGTTGTTGTACCGGTCTCTCAGTCTTTGAATGACAGAATGTGTTACTCTAAGTCGTCTGCCAACTTCTCGGACCGCCACGCCTTCTTGTAGCCAGGCCACAGCCATCCCTCTCTCAGCGTCACTAAGTTTGCGTCTTGGTGGCATGTTGGAACACCCCCCCCCCCCACCCCCCCCAGAAGCGGCCCTAAATAAAGCCACTGGTCAGCGAATCAGGTTGACAAGTGTTCATTAAAGGTCCGGCTTGCATGTGCAATGCAGCTTTCAGACAGCCGAACACTGCTGCGCCAGCTAGGCGCACTCAATTGCGACCTTTTTCTCGTGGTTTTTTAGCTTCTTTTGCGGACCAGTGTAACACCTTTGACACAGATTCGACTGAACAATTGCCAAAACCAGTTTTCTGTGTTCTG
>CM031622.1:16468503-16486003 GCA_018398815.1 Conus ventricosus | reverse complement strand
AATAGGTAAATAAATCAGTAAAACTATTGTAAATTGAGGTTAAGACTTAACTAACTAAACAGGCACAAAGAGGATAAAGAACAGTTGAGCTGGGGATGCGATTTGGGGTGAACAAGAAGACAACAAACTGGTAACAGTGAAATAGAAGAAGAAATGTTAGCAGTAGGCGGGATATTACGAACATACGCACGTACGCGCAAGCCCCCTCCTCCACACCCCTTTGCCTTCCCCCCACCCGCATCCCCCTACACACACAGAGAGTACGCATACACCCACATAGAGAGCAGCTGAAGTCATTACAACTTCAATAACGGTCAGAACGGACAGAAGGAGGTAGGCCGGAGTCCATGCACGCCTTCTGGTGAGCCGGGCTAGTTTCCCACATAATGGTCGTTACGATCGTTGGGAGTGTCAACGGATGTCTTGTTAGCCTGCAAAACAGCGTGAAATGTAATTCACCTTTCACGGCTCTTGTGCCTGGCACTGTTCTCACGCCCGGCCTATACCCTGGCTTTTCACTGGGGTCATTTGCATTAGTTAGGATGCGCTGGGAACGGAAATCGACCCAATGAATATTATGGAGAAGGGGAGGTGAAAGGTGGGGGCAGGTGGGGGAAGAAGAGGGCGGGGGCGGAACAAATGGAAGCATAGTAAACAATAAGACACCCCGGCAACCAGAAAGTCGATGAGGTGTGTGCACCTTTGTGAGATCACGGCACTTGAGGTGGCAGTATAAGGATCTGACCAGATTGGACTTTAACGGATCAGCGATCGCAAGGATGGAAACGAGGATGGCGGGTAGTCATAAACCTGAGTAGGGGTGGGTGGCGACGACACACAGACACAGACACGCGCGCGCGCGCGCGCGCGCACACACACACACACACACACACACACACACACACACACACACACACGCACGCACGCACGCACGCACAGCGAGAGAGAGAGAGGGGGGGGGGGAGGGGGGAGAGAGAATGTGGGTGAAAAATGGAGGGTAGGGGAGGACTGGGAAACCCGCTGCAAAAACCTGGACACCCACAAGAATCTTCCATTCCACGCCCCCATGCAATTGTTACCGTTCAGTCGTCAAGATCTCTGGCACATGTCTGCGTTACATCTGTGAACTACAGGCCTCTTGGGTGTGGGTGGTGTTTATCGCCCGTCTTAAGATGTTCTCATCGACGGCCCAAAGGCTGTCGCTCATTTGTCACACAGGTGCTTCCTTCCTGGCACTTCAAAGATGCAAATTCCCGCATGGCACTTCCCCCCCCCCCCCCCCCCCCCCCCCCCCCCCCCGTTTCCCCCTTCATTTGAGCGTCCAAGTTGAAAAGCACGCCTGAATTAAAATTAGCGCTGCAGGTATGACCTGGTCTGACAACAAATGTCGTCTGTAATAGCCCAGAGGTTGATTCTGATTTATACAGGAAATACCTGTAATTTGAAGCGAGTTACCATTCTGGGAATGCAAGTCTGATCTAAACCGTGTGCCGGATAACTTCAGGCCGATCTGCGCAGCCGTTTTGACGCCAGCTTGTTACAAAAATCCTCCATATATGCACTACCAAACCGATGGCGTTTATATACACTGCTAAGACCAACAAGGGCGTTTCATTTCCATGACGACAGCTCCAGTGTGTGGACTGATGGTAAAACTGTGTTGTGGGAACTATGCCTGTCATGCTTTAATGTCGGTCTGGTCCCATGAAGGAAGCTCAGTGTAAAAGTGTCATGGGCATAAAGATCACTAATCACTGATCTTGGAGATCACCAAGATTGCTGGGAATACTGCAAGGATGAATGCTGCACTACTTGTCTCCAGGGAACATCATGTACAGCTTTGCTAATTTGCCGTGTCGTGTTGTCACCTGTGATCATGAAAATGCGCTGGCTGCAAGATGGGAGACAACTGAATTTCTTAAAGGTCTACTTTAGAGATTTTCGATAATTGGTCAGCTTATGCAGAAATATGAAATGTTTGATAAATTGGTAAAATAAACATCCGATTCGCTCCCGATCACACGAAATCGATCCGCGAAAGTGGGCATTTTCACCTGTAATCAAGAAAACGGGAGGTAATCAACTAAATCTTGGCATGGCTTAACTGCTCTTGGATTTGACGTCACGTGATGGTCAGCGACAGCGACAGAAAGCGATTCTGATGGTTCTTGTCACACAGGGATCGGTATTCAATTTATCATGTAAAAGCAGTGACTATGATTGCGACAGCCAATGTGACTCTGGGGATGTTTCTGCAAGGCCTTTACCATATCAGTTTGAACGCAAAGTTCTTTTTAACACGTCAGTTCAGTTCCAGCGTCCAGCCCGAACACTGCATTCCGAAGGCGTACGGACTTTACCGAAGTCTCGAGGGAGGCTACCGACTGACTTCTTGATGCGATCACGCGTGGACGGCGAGCGGAGATTCTCCTTCCTCAAGCCTTAACATGTTCATTCAAAAGTGTGATCTGTCCATAGATAAGAAAAGAATAAACGTGCGACTATCGTACTCATCCTTCAAAGTATACGCGCACAATGCAGACGAAGTTTTTGATCCACTCGAACGGGCTCGGCAATTGTCGGAATAGCTCGTTTCCGCGGTCCAGCTGGAACTGATGTGGTGAAAAGAACTTCAGTGGCCCGGCATGGTTGCACGAACCGAATCCACTTCGCGCTGGCTTGTTGTGTAGGTCGCGGCTGACGGCCAGTCCATCAAGTGACGTCACGGTTTTCGATCTACCGCGCGGGGTTTGAACAGCTGTGCAAAAGTCGTTTTTTATCTATTAAATTCTTCCGGCGATTAAAAAAAAAATACCATACTGTAGTTATATGACATGTAGACCTGTTTTTAACAAATTATCGAAAATCTCTAAAGTAGACCTTTAAGCTTCACTTCCCTTGCTCTCAATGATATCACTAGGCCACTACGTTGCTCTAGAGAGGCAGGGGCCCCTCTTCCTTCTTCAGCTAAAGATAAATTGCTTCAAGTGTTTCAGACAATTTTGCTGTTACTTTTAAGGCGATTCATGTGAATAAGGAAGATGGCAATGGATATTGGCTTGCTTGGGATCTACAGTTCATTTAAACAAGGATAGATCCCGATGTTACACACACACACGCGCGCGCGTGCGCACCCCCCTCTCTCTCTCTCTCTCTCTCTCTCTCTCTCTCTCTCTCTCTCTCTCTCTCTCTCTTCTCTCTCTATATATATATATATGTATATATACATGTACCTGAACACACATGAATAATTATTAGTTACACGTACTGAGTTCCCTTGCATTGAATAGTGACTCAGTTGTTCCCTCTGGTACAACTAACAAAATGGAGAGAGAGAGAGAGAGAGAGAGAGAGGAGAGAGAGAGAGAGAGAGAGAGAGAGAGAGAGAGGAAAAAACATATATACACACTACCAATCTCTGACAGTGTATGTGTGTAAGGAGTCAGTAACACACAATCTAAGATATGGTCACTCCGACACTCTGATCTAATATGGAAACTATCATTATGCTATGTATGACATTTCTACTAAAATATTGAATCAGAGGAAGAAGTTGAACGCTAAGGAAACTTAAAAATATTATAATGAAATTCTTTTAAATCAAAACAGAGGCCTTTTCTTTAAAATATTTACTTGCAAATAATGATAACACTGGAAACAAGCAGAGTTTATTGTGTGTTCAAAATTATTTCAGTTTGTGCATACAACCAAGGCGGTGAAAAGTGACGAGAAACAACAACGATGACGACAAAACAAGAAGAAAAATAACAACAATAAATAAACCGAAATAAAATACAGCGAGCTGTGATAAAAGTAAAGAAAAATTAGGAGAATGTTGAAAACAGAGAACGATAAGCTACATGAAGAGGTCATACACTACCAAACGTATTTGAAGTGGAGAGAGAGAGAGAGAGAGAGAGAGAGAGAGAGAGAGAGAGAGAGAGAGAGAGACAGACAGACAGACAGACAGACAGAGAAACAGAGAGAGACAGACAGACACACGGGCAGACACACACACACACACACACACACACACACACACACACACACACACACACACACACACACAGAGAGAGAGAGAGAGAGAGAGAGAGAGAGAGAGAGAGAGAGGGAGAGAGAGAGAGAGAACTTCAACGATTTTATTTTAGTGAACTTTTGTATCGAGTGACGAAGATGCTTCTTGATTTTGTGATGAAAAATTTTCGCATACATAGCAGGAGGTTCGTCAAATCCTTGGAGCGTCTGCCTGCGGGGCTGACGATCGTGGGTTCAAATCATTTGTGGGGTCGGACTTTGTCGGCTTAAAAACCCCTCTCTGTCCACCCAACAGCGAATTCGGGAAAGATTGAAGGCGGTGAATCTCTGACAGTTCACTACCTCTAAAGGCTATGGGAGCTTTTTTTTTTTTTCTTTCTTCTTCTTTTTTTATTTGTTTTGTTGTTAACCTGCAAACTCAAGCACTAAATTCTGACCAGTTATAAGGTCCATTTAGGAGCATTTTCAGCCATGCAGATCAAATCTTAAATGTAATGAATAGCGCACCGCCAAAAACAACAACAACAAATATCGTAGACAAACAAATCACAAGACAAATCACGACGCGTTTCGACCTCTCAGGTCTTCTTCAGGCAAGATACAAAACACTCAGGACAACTGAAATGAACGAGCAATGACTTATCTTCATCCACTTCAGCGCAAGATGGGCATTGAATGAAAACGAGGCTGTCAAGAAGGAGACAGTGTGTGAGTCGAGGAATTATTGATGACAATTACATTACTGATAGGCAAAAATGGTAATGACGATGATCAAAATATTAAATAATAATAATAATAATAAAGACAGGATTACTACCATTTTTGGTGATAATATGGCAATAGCAGTTGTATGGGAGAAAGGAGAGTGGGTTAAAAGGGTTCTTAAACAACATGGTTGCCGTGGCAACGATCTTAGTTGTGATGTTAATGGTAGTGATGGTAATATCAATAATACCAATCGTATTAATAATAATCACGATAACGCTAACAGCTACAGCAACGGTAATGGTAATAATAGTACTGGTAATAAAAGCATGATACAGAAATACGTTTTTTTTAATGGCGAAAAAAAAAATATTGATAATAGTAATAATGGTACTAATAGTAAGGGGAGGAAGGGGGAAACAAAGAAGGAAGGGGAGGGGAGAACAGGAACAGCAAAGAGGAGAAGGAAGGTATAAATTATGGGAAGGATGGAATCTAATAGGTATATTGATAATTATAATATGCATATTAATAGTTTTGATAATAATCATGATTGTAACCATATAGTAATGATAGTGATGCTATAGGAGGCTGGAAAAGTGGTAAGCTGGAATGTCAGAAATATTGTAAAGAATAATAGTTATATTAATGATAGTAGTAAATATAACATTTGTAACAGTTATGAAGTTGTAACAAAAGGTATATTGATGATTGGGAGAATAAATTATATATATATATTGGTAAGAATGATAGTGATCAAAATAATGATGAAGATAAAGATGATGTTAACACTGATCGAGATAATAAGAGTAATGAAGTTAGTTGTTTTTGTTGGTAATGGTGTTTTTGTTTTGTTTTGTTTTGTTTTTATATATGAAGGTGATGATGATAGTGCTAATAATGATGATGTGCTGAGATTGCTACTGAGAGCAATAGTAAGAAAAGTAATATTAGTACCAGTAATAATAGGTGGAAAGGAATGGAGACAGTTAATGAGTAAAAGTCAACAGTGCTACTGGAGTAGGGAGAAGGTCGTGATGATAAATATTGCTATGTTAATAATATCAACGGTAGGTGAAAAGCAACAAGGATGGTCAAAAAGTGAAAGGTTAACAGCAGTATTGGAGCAGAGGAGAGGGAGAGGGTTGGGAGAAAAAAACACCACAAAAGCTTCTGTTCCCTCTTCCCTTTCTCCTGTGCATATGTGTGGTGGGTGTTTGTAACTATGCGGAAACACATACACACATGCGCGCGCGCGCGCGCGCGCGCGCGCACGCACGCACGCACGCACGCACGCACGCACACACTTCCTTCCTTTCTCTCTCTCTCTCTCTCTCTCTCTCTCTCTCTCTCTCTCTCTCTCTTTAATCCCCCCCTCCCCCAACTCTCTCCCTCTCATCTGCTCCAATACTACTGTTAATCTTTCACTCTTTGATCATCCCTCTTCCTTTTCATCTACCGTTAATATTATTAACATTGCAATATTTATCCTCACCACCTTCAGTAGCACTGTTAACTTTTACTCATTGACCGTCTCCATTCCTTTCCACCTACTATTGCTGGTACTAATATTACTTTTCTTACTATTGCTCTCAGTAGCAATCTCATCACATCGTCATTATTAGCACTATCATCCTCACCTTCATATTAGAAAGAAAAAAAACACATCATTACCAACAAAAACAACTAACTTGATGATTCTTATTATCTCGATTAGTGTTAATATCATCTTTATCTTCATCACTATTAGTAGGCCTCCGTCGGTTATAGCTCACCATGGATAGAGTATATCCGACCTAAGATTTATATCTGTCTGGGTTGTCTGCTCGCCCGGAGCAGCGTCGCCTGTGGCTGTGGAGACCAATACGAGAGTTGCAATCTCTGTTACAATGGTCACATCTGTATGCTGACACTGGTTTGTTGGCTGTCATCCCCTTTCTGCGGGTTCGCTTTTCTGCTGCAGCAGCTGTCAGTTTGTCTTCGCCAATCTGCAGCTGTTTCTTGAGAGTGCTTCTCCAGCTGTTGCGGTCTGCAGCGAGGTCCTCCCAGGACTCCCATGTTGATCTCAAGCGCCTTCATATCTCTTTTGGAAACGTCTTTTTATCTCAGCTGTGGGCGGCTAATGCTTTTCTGCCCCGCAGCAAGCTCTCCATAGAGGACGTCTTTTGGGATGCGGCCATTCTCCATGCAACGAACATGGCCCACCAACGCAGCCGACACTGTCTCAGCAGGGTAGTCATGGGTATACATGGTAGGGAGGCCAGCGCGAGACAGGACTTCTGTGTTGGTCACCCTGTATTGCCAGGAGATGCCGAGTATACGCCGTAGGCTTCTGAGGTGGAAGGAATTGAGCCTTTTCTCCTGGCGAGCATGCGTGGTCCACGTCTCACTGCCATACAGCAAGGTGCTGAGAATGCAGGCGTTATGCACAGCCACACTTGTCTTTGTTGTAAGCTTGGGATTTGTCCACACTCTTTGTGTGAGGCGATCAAGTGTTATGGCTGCTTTTCCGATCCTCTTGTCAATGGAGAGGTTATCGGTGATGGTGGACCCAAGGTAAGTGAACTGATGGACAGCATCAAGCTCATAGTCATCAATGGTGATGGCTGGTGGTGACGGCGTGTCTTGACCCAGGACATTTGTCTTCTTTAGGCTGATAGACCGAAGTCTTTGCAGGCCTGGGAAAGGTGGTCCATTCCTGCGGGGGTTGGGTCGCAACAGCGGCATCATCGGCAAACAGCATGTTTTTGATGACGGATTCGAGGACCTTTGTCCTTGCTCTTAGGCGGGCCGATCTTTCGGAGAGCCCTGAAAAGACCATCTCTGCTAACTAGGTCAAAGGCCTTGGTGAGGTCAATGAATGCGACATACAGGGGCATCCGCTGCTCTCTGCACTTCTCCTGGAGTTGGCGAAGGGAGAAGACCATGTCTACCGTGGCTCTCCCTGCTCGAAAGCCACACTGTGATTCGGGATAGACACATTTAGCCAGCTTCTGCAGGCTGTTCAGGAGGACCCGAGCGTAGACTTTACCGACAATTCTAAGAAGACAGATGCCTCTGTAGTTATTGCAGTCGCTCCTCTCGCCCTTGTTTTTTGTACAGGGTTACAATCTTGGCAATTCTCATGTCCTGCGGTACAGCTGTCTCATTCCAGCACTGACGGAGGACTGCGTGCAAAGGGTGCAGAAGGGTAATCTTGCAGTGTTTTATGAGGCCTGGAGGAATGCCGTCATTGCCAAGTGCCTTGCCTGATGCCAGGCTGTCAATGGCCTTGCTGAGTTCGTCCACGGTCGGCTCTACGACAAGCTGTTCCATGACTGGCATGCACTTATGGCATCAAGGGCTATGGAGGTCACTGTGCTCTCTGAAGTAGAGGTCGGAGTAGTACTCCACCCATCCATTTCCTGGCTCGGGTCATTTATTACTTCCCCAGTGGAGGATTTGAGGGGAGCCGTCTTGCTCTGCGTTGGTCCCTCTCATGTTGCCTTTTGCAGCAGCTGTCTGTATCTCCTCGCTGAGCTCTGTCCAGTACACATTGGCACAGCGCCTGGCAGTTAGCTTAACCTTGCTCCTGGCAGCTCTGGGGATCTGCAGGTTCTTCTCTGTTTGGTGACCACTTGTACTCAGTGAGTGCGGTGCGTTTGACCTCAAAAACGGGAGTCATCTCTAACGATTTGGCCTCAAACCAGTCGTGAGACTTCGAAGTTTTCTCCCAAAGGTAGCTAGGGCAGTGCGGTACATGGTGTCCTCGTAAAGTTTCCTATCTCTCTGTGGCAGAGTCTCTGGGCAGCAAAGCATTATATTCTCTCTAAAGGCCTCGCGAACTGCTCCATAAGATCTAGCTGAGAAATCTTACTGACGTCGATGCGGAAGCTCCGTCGTTTCTCCGTGAAACGTCTTTGGTTGCAGCCTGATCCTGCAGCATACCAGGAGTGGTCTGTGTCGCAGTCCGAGCTGTGGTAAGTGCGAGCGGGGAGAAGTTTTTGACTGTAGAGCGTCTTACCATGATCAGATCCAGTTGGTGCCAATGCTTTAAGCGCGGGTGTCTCCAGAGACTTGTGTTTAGGCTTCGTCTTGAAGGAGTTTAGTGATGCGCAGTTCGTGACAGGCGCAAAACTCAAGCAGTCGCTGTCCGTTTTCATTCATTTTCCCCACTCCAAAGGAGCCAGCAAGAGGGCCACGAGTCGTTGTCTGCACCCACTCGGGCATTGAAGTCGACCAGAGAACAGGTTGTTCTGTGTTGGGGATGTTCCTTGTGGTAGATGCAAGATTTTCATAGAACTCATCCTTGGCATCCAGAGTGGCAGATAGAGTCGGAGCACATACGCTGACAAGGGTGACAAGCCTTCGGTGATGTTGAGGCGGAGAGTCAGGAGTCGTTCTGAGCCGCCGCTGCCTGGTTCCATCATACTTAGCAGGCTGTTCTTTACTGCAAAACCTACTCACACTCTCTTGGGGCATCGGAGTTCTTTCCTTGCCAGAAGAAAGTGTAGTCCCTCTCCTTTACTGTGCCTGTCTCAACCAGCCGTATTTCCTGCAGGCTGGCAATGGCCATATTCAATCTCTTGTGTTCATTGTTATGACAGATGTTTCTCTAGCATCGCTGATATCTTGAAGGTCTTGAGAAAGCCCGGGCATTCCAACATCCAGTTTTAGCACTGATCACTTTCTTCAAGTTTTCTTGTTGCCTGGTGCGGTAGTTTACGACCTGCTTATCGGATGTTCTCCTAATCTCCATGCACCCAGTGAAGAAGGCAGGTCGTGGCGGGACAGCACCTTAGTGGCGGGGACTGCCAGCTTAGGCGGGCGGTAGCTGTCCAGTAAGATGTGAAGATCTCTCCCACCGTCGGAAGCACTATTATGATCACTATTATTATTACCAAATACACACACACACACACACACACACACACACACACACACACACACACACACACACACACACACACACACACACATGCATGCATAATTGTATATATACATACATATTTTTTTTTTTCATCATCAATATATCTTTTGTTACAACTTCATAACTGTTACACGTTATATTTACTACTATCATTAACATAATTAGTATTCCTTACAATATTTCTTACATTTCAGCTTACCACTTTTCCAGCCTCCTGTAGCATCATTATCATTACTGTATGGTTTACAATCATGATTATTATTAAAACTATTAATATGCATATTATAAACTATTAATATACCTATGAGATTCCATCATTCCCATAATTTGTACCTTCCTTCTCCTCTTTGCTCTTCCTGTCTCCCCCCTCTCCCTCCTCCTTCCCCCCCCCCCCCCTCCCTTCCCTCAGTATTAGTATTAGTACTATTATTATCATTATTATTATCAATATCATTGCTATTATTTTTTTTATCCTTTTAAAAAAATATATTTCTGTATCATCAGTACTATTATTACCTTTACATTGCTATAGTTGTTAGCATTATCATCATTATAATTAATACGATTGTTATTATTGTTATTACCATCACTACCATTAACATCACCATTGCCATCACCACTAAGACCGTTGCCACGGCAACCATGTTGTTTACGAACCCCACTAACCCACTCTCCTTTCTCCCATACTACAACTGCTACTGTCATATTATCACCAAAAATGGTAGAAAATCCTGTCTTTGTTCTTCTTTTGAAAAAAAAATGATCATCATCATTATCATTATTCTTAACAGTATTATGATTATCATCATTACTACCTCAGCTCACACACTGTCTCCTTGACAGCCTCGTTTTCATTCTTGCGGTAAAGTTGATGAAGATAAATGATTGCTCGTTCATTTCGTTGTCCTGAGTGTTTTGTATCTTGCCTGAAGAAGAACTAAGATGTCGAAACGCGTCGTGTTTTGTCTTGTGATTCGTATGTCTATTTGTTTTCGGGGGGAGGGGGGGGGGGCGATTAATCACAATTAAATTTGTTTAGATTTCCGCCTGCATTCGCCTCAGTTTGCAACTAGACCTAGATCATGCAGATTAACTTAGAGTGAGAAAAACGAAGGAACGATCGAAATAGTTTGCGTGTCTTTCCTCATCTGGATCTCTTAAAGAAGATTCATGTAACACTGATTAAGTTTGTAACTTGTACTGTTAAAACAGAAGAGGGAAAAGACAAAAAAAACAAATAAATAGAGAGAAAAAGCAAAGCCCTTCAACGACTACAGAACATTTATTTATGGATTCTACTTCGAACAAAATAAGGCACACCCTTCTCTATACGTCCCTTTATACCGGTATCAATTCTTCATACAGTAGAGAAGAGAGAGAGAGAGAGAGAGAGAGAGAGAGAGAGAGAGAGAAGAGAGAGAGAGAAGAGAGAGAGAGAGAGAGAGAGAGAGAGAATAGAAAACAAAAATATGCTCGGAAAATGTCACCTCATCAACATACCTCATCACAACCTACGCACCCAAAGTAAAGGCCGCCTCGCAAAACACTGATTCTTCTGAAAATTTCATGGATTGTTTTCTCTGCTTTCAGTACTGTATATAGTCCCTAGTTTTCTCTCTCTCTCTCTCTCTCTCTCTCTCTCTCTCTCTAATTAAAACACTAGTCCTGGGCAACTTCATCGGTGGCTATAGATTTCTGGGGCCAAAATCTGGGTCCGTCGCCTCAAGGAAATCTGTAGTTTAGCTATCATGTTGATAAACTCTACCTTTCGTAAGAATTGATCGTTGCAGTGCGTGCCTGGGTGAGTGTGTGCGTGCTTTGGTTGTTTTTTTAAAATCTTTTTTTGTGTTTGGTTGTTTGTTCATCTTTTTGTTTGGTTTTGCTCTTTTTTTTTTTTTTAGATCCGTTCTATTTAATTGTTTGTTTCTGCGTGGTGCCAACCCTGAAAGGAACACTTGTGTTCGGCTGGGCAACAAAAATCTTGAAATTTGAACTCGTTGTCCTAGCTTTCATACAGTTGTGTCCTTGAAGATGTCCACTGGCACCCCACAAAGGACTGGTCTGTGCCCTCTTTCTATTCACCCAATTATACAGCGACCATGCCTTGTTCTGACGTTTTACCCTGTCAGACTTGCGCAATGAACATTGTAAACAAGTAGTTGAGTTTTCTTCCTGACGACAATGCAGTTAAATGTAAATACAAACTTTGTTTGCCTGCCTTCCGGGTATATGTAGTATGCTCTGGTCATATTCACTTCACTGTCTGTTTTCATACATGCCAATCTTGTACGTTGTAGTACACTTACATATGTTTCCCCAGCCCACCTCACTCCCTACCCCCGCTCTCTCCTTCCTCTTCATTATTGTTATTCTCGTTTTTTGTTGTGTTGTTATTATTATTTTTGTTGTTGTTTTTGTTTTTTATTCTTATTTTTTGTTTTGTTTCATTTATCTTCTATTTTCATTTGATTTCCTCTATGATTACATGACCGATTTGCTTGCTTCTTTGATTTCTTACATTAATTGATTTCACTGCATGTTGTAGTCCCTACTCAGGGCGGGGACTGGATGTAAAAAAGCACGTTAGTGCTTATCTATTATCCTCGTAAATAAAAAATTTTTGTCTTGTCTTGTCTTCTCTCTCTCTCTCTCTTCTCTCTCTCTCTCTCTCTCTCTCTCTCTCTCTCTTACTCTCTCTCACGCTCTTTCTCTGTGTCTCTCTGTCTCTGTCTGTCTGTCTGTCTGTCTGTCTGCCCTGTCTGTCTGTCTGTCTGTCTGTCTCTCTCTCTCTCACACACACACACACACACTCACACACACACACACACACACACCACACACACACACACACACACATACACTTGTTCCAATCTCTTGCCATTCATATGGCACACCACCACACAAAGTTTGACGCGACTCCGACTTTCCGTTCGGAAGATACCTTGGGACAGACAGGAAAAAGGTCATGACCTTGACCTTGAATATTGTTGTTGGGATCTCTTGCCGTTCATGTGGTACACCACCACACAAAATTTGAAGAGACTACGACCTTGATCGGTTTACAATATTTGGATGCACCATAAGCCAAATCACCTCCATGCTAAGTTCAACATCCTAGTTTTCGAGTGCTCGAGATATGGCTAAAATAGTTTTCAGTTTTTAAAGTCATTCGCCAAGGTCATGACCTTGACCTTGAAATATTTGTTTGGAATATCTTCCTACTAAGGTGGCACAACATCACATAAAATTTGAATTGCTTCTGTCTACCCGTTCAGTAGACATGATTGCAAAAAATAATTTCCCCACCCTGAAATTTTTAGGGTTCCAGCTATCTCCTCGACCTTGACCCTGATTGCCTACAAAGGTCGTACGTCAAGGGCATGACCTTCTTGTTCGGATCACTTGCCATTCTTGTGCCACACCACCACACAAAGTTTGACGCAACTCCGACTTTCCGTTCGGAAGATATCCTTGCGACAGACAGAAAAACAAACCCAAACCAAAAAAAAAAAGAAAAAAAACCAGGACGCGACGAATTTATACTTCTTTGCCAGTGGAACTGGGCAAAGAACAATTAAAAAATATATCGGACAAACGGCCGCTTACATAGAGCCAGCCGTTTTGTTCAACCAGCCGTTTTGTCCGACAAAAAAAATTGAAAGTCGGGCAAAACAGCCGGGTTCTAGCCGGCCGTTTAGTCCGATCCGGCCGTTTTGTCCAACCTCGGACAAAACGGCCGGGGTTTGGGCAAAACGGCCGGCTACAGCTGACATCATGCTCCCCTTTAAAGAGCACATGGATACAGCCTTTCCCTTATGAAAAAGAAAATCTCCAAGACAATGTATAGATTTCTTACCCATCAGAATAAATATATTACAGAAAACAGATTCTGCAAGAAGTTCGACGGAGTTTTACGGTACACATTTGTGATGAAAGTCTTGAATGCTTCGAAAACATCTGCCCAGAATCAGTTATCGTTTCTGAACTTGGAAACAAATTCTAGGCCATTAAAAGAACAAGTGGCTAGTGAGGAAAATTACTGTACAGAATATGCTTCCACTTGTGGATGGTAACGAATGTTGTTGTTGCTCTTGTTGTTTTTTGTTGTTGTTGTTTTTTGGTCCTCCAACCTCCAGCTTTTCCCACAGTTTTCTCTCTTCTTTATCCTTTTCTTTTAAGTAGTGGGGCCTCCACTCCTGTTTTTCACCACCGTCTTCTTTTACCCTCCCCTCCTTTTTTGTTTTGTTGTTTTGTTGTTGATAAAGACGAACTCATGCTCACCATGCAATGTCCTGTGTTGTTTACAGATGGACAGTCGCACGCTGATTTTAGTAACGTTTCAATGTTTGATACAAAGCGTCTGGTTTATTCGTGTACTAATGTATGGTGTACTGACACTTTCATACTGATATGTTTACGACACAATAAACGCATTAATCCATGTTAGTCTTTTAGCTGTGACATATATTTTAAACGCGAGAATACCAAGAACTCCTTTTAAACGCTTTCCGGCTTTTTTTTCAAATGATAACTTCAAAGCAAAATTGCTGGCACGTTTGGGGGAAAAAATATCTGGAGAGTTTGGGAACAGCGGCCACAAACGTGGCAGTTCAGATAGGATATAGATTTTAAAATTGCCACTCTGCCAAGAGGCATTCATTGGCATTTTACCCATGCTTGACACTCCTTGTTGGTTGTTGTTTAAGTCGTTACCGCCTGTTTTTGTTTAAACCATAAAAGTGGATCTTTCCTACAGAGTGTTGCTAAGAACAACTCTCTTGTTGCTCATGGAAACCCCCGTTAATCATCTCATCCGGAAGACTAACGGGGAAAAAAAAAAACTAACCCACCCTGGGCTCTGTACCCGACCGCTGACCCCAGGTCGTCTCGTTTCCTTTGAAACTGCTTTAATCCTAACGATGAAGACCACATGAAAGCTGCCCATGAGATGCCTTTGATTTCAGACAACTCAGAAAGGTCCTGGCCGGTGAAGTGGGGCATGTGACTTCATCACCGACGAGGAAGTCGGGAAGCGCTCTCAAATCAAACCCCAGTGTTCTCCTTCGTATGCAAAAAGCGCCAAGTATCACATCGTCCCACCACTACCCCACTCCCCGCCCGTCCAGCCAGCACCCTCTCCCCCTCCCTAACATGTGGCAAAACAAGTACTTTGGTTGACACTCGTAGGAAGAAGACGAAGAGGACTGCCCAAAACTGAACTGGCAACAGACTCGTAGGAAGAGGACGAAGAGGACTGCCAACACTGAACTGGCAACACACTCGTAGGAAGAAGACGAAGAGGACTGCCAACACTGAACTGGGAACACACTCGTAGGAAGAAGACGAAGAGGACTGCCAACACTGAACTGGCAACAGACTCGTAGGAAGAAGACGAAGAGGACTGCCAACACTGAACTGGCAACAGACTCGTAGGAAGAAGACGAAGAGGACTGCCAACACTGAACTGGCAACAGACTCGTAGGAAGAAGACGAAGAGGACTGCCAACACTGAACTGGCAACAGACTCGTAGGAAGAAGACAAGAGGACTGCCAACACTGAACTGGCAACAGACTCGTAGGAAGAAGACGAAGAGGACTGCCAACACTGAACTGGCAACACACTCGTAGGAAGAAGACGAAGAGGACTGCCAACACTGAACTGGCAACACACTCGTAGGAAGAAGACGAAGAGGACTGCCAACACTGAACTGGCAACAGACTCGTAGGAAGAAGACGAAGAGGACTGCCAACACTGAACTGGCAACACACTCGTAGGAAGAAGACGAAGAGGACTGCCAACACTGAACTGGCAACACACTCGTAGGAAGAAGACGAAGAGGACTGCCAACACTGAACTGGCAACAGACCATTCAGTTTGACCGACGAATCAGGGATAGCAGCAGGAGACGTCCAAACTGACTGCTGAGCGGATTGCAAAATGGTGATGACCGCATCATACGTAGGGGAAAGCAGGAGCTTCTACAAAAGTGAGGGTCGCCGCGCCGTTAATGTCCTTCATTGTCTTGAGAATGATAGGACCTTAATCTCACCATGCATGCATCTCTCCTGCAGATTTGTCAGCCTTCCCGCTCTCACAGATCTAGTGCAAAAGACTACTGTAAAGTAAGTTCAAATGATCTGACAGGAATCATTCCACTGTCTGAACTTCCTGCCATGCTCTCTGAGAAAAATTCTAAACTGAACTCCTTCAAAGCTGAATTCAAGGCTTCCCTTTTGCGTACAACTTTTGATTCAACGCATCAACCTTAGAGCAAAATGCACTGGACTCTTTCTCGATCATACTGCCTATAAAATTGTGTAAGTTTTGTGCGCATACAACTGGAGCGCTTCCAGCATGGTTTGTGGCGCTCTACTAAAACAGGGATTCATCTGACCGGCGTCCATCGCAGGCTGGACCAAATGATACCAGCTGAGCGGCGTCCCTCGCAGGCTGGACCAAATGATACTGAGCTGAGCGGCGTCACTCGCAGGCTGGACCAAATGATACTGAGCTGAGCGGCGTCCATCGCAGGCTGGACCAAATGATACTGAGCTGAGCGGCGTCCATCGCAGGCTGGACCAAATGATACTGAGCTGAGCAGCGTCCATCGCAGGCTGGACCAAATGACAGAGCTGGACTGAAACGTTTTTCAGTGGAATTTTTGTGTGTGTGTGTGTGTGCTAAATCGGACAAAGCTGTTAACACTTAAGTTCAAGCTGCATTTGGTATTCATTTATGGACTTAAATGTACCACTTAACTGATTTCAAATCGTCATGAATTCAACTTATTTCTCACTCATTCGGCGCTGTGAAGGAGATTTCACATGTAAGGGAACAAACTCCCGTCTATTCCAAACTTGTTGGAAAGGGAAAGAGGGCAAAATGTTCCATTTCTGACCGTTTTGAACAGGTGAAGTCAGTAAACCTTGGCTCCTCTATGGTCAGACACCAACATAAAGGGAATAACCACCTGTGCACCGCAGCATCATAATTATGTCAAGTCCAGTGCGTATCAACAGTCATAATGAGCAGTGAAATTAAGTCTTTAAAAGTTCAAATCTTACTTTAATCTATATCACTTTGAAGAAAAGTGATTTGATTTATTTCAGTTATATGCTAATTAGCCAATAACAATCCACATTTCTACGTGAGTGTTAAAACAAAATCCGTAAGCATATTGACATTTCGTCCTATAGATTGTCAGAAAAGTTTTACTTGTTTTCCTTGAGCTAGGACATGTCTTAAGATTCAGAATTAACAGATGAAACCGCTTTTAAAAGTTGTTGTTGTTATAATTATCATGATTGTTGTTGTTGTTGTTGTTATTATTATCATTATCATCACATCATCATCATTGTTGTTGTTGTTCTTGTTCATTTATTCATCTATGCAAGCATGCATACATTAACATCGTTGTATTAACACTAATACATACTCATAATAAATGAAGACATTCATCCACTTCTGCCTCTAAACTGCAAATTTTAACGCGTTCCAAGACAATGCTGCAACAACCACACTCGGCGGTCTTTATGAACACCAATCATCATTGCACCGCGAGCTAATTATTGCAATGATGGTGAGTATGAAAAAGTGGTTGTTGGCCCCCATCCTTTTCACGCCCTTTCCCCCTCTACCAAGAGAAATAATTCATGTAGGAACGGCTGGAACTAAAGGCCACCCAAAGCGGTCAAAAAACACCATCAGTATGAACACCGCACTTTTCCCGTCGACGCCCCACAAACTCTGCGTGTCACACTGTCACAGGTTTGACACTGGTCAAACTCCCACACAAGCCATCCACACGTAGGTCGGTCTGAGTGGAAGAGCTCAATGCAGCGAGAGAGGTT
>CM031622.1:16423503-16463503 GCA_018398815.1 Conus ventricosus | reverse complement strand
CGTTACCGGGTTCAAAGGTTTACGTAGCAGCAGGAGCAGGAGAGGCACTTTCTGTTAGTTCCCCAACATGCCAACATGATAAACTCGCTTATTTGTGTTACAGCTTTACTGGCTAAAAATGCCTCTCTCTCTTCATTTGGCAGCAAAATGTTTCTCTTCATTCGTAGACCGCAAATCGCAACCCAAATTATCCCTGTTAGGCTTCACACAGGAGGAGGAAAAGAAAGGGGAGGAGAAGGCAGTTTCTAGTCTTTGATACTTACATGTATAATGGGCTCATTACAGATGATATCTTTTTACTAGTCTCAGGGGCTTTGAGGTAAAGACATATGCCCTGAGACTGAGACGTCGGGGTTCGATCCCTTGCCTTGAAGCCTTGAATAGTGTTAGGGCTGCTTAGCTTGGTGTTAATATACTGTGGCAGGGTGGGTTGTTAAGCCGTTTGTGCATGTTTCATGTGGTAAATCAACATGAACTGTTTTCTTTTGCAACAATTTTGTTCACCAGAACTCGCTTGCTGACCAGGCTGATTGGACATGCAGAGTCTTCGGAGAGCGACTTCCAGATCAACCTGTTGGATGCTTTGCAGAATGTGAAAGCGTCATGGGATCAAGTCACTGCATCTACCATTAGAAACAGTTTTCGTCATGCAGAGTTTGTTTTGCCCAAGGATGCTGACGACTCGGCCAACTCAGACAGGGAATGCAAGGAGTCCCGGCTGCTGACAACATCCATCGAGCCAATACTTTCGAGGCTTTACAAGGACTTTGGTGTCTGTCTGGAGGACTGCTGCTCATGTGACAATGACGTCGCTTCATGTGCCCCACCGTCTTCAGAAACTGGGAGTATATCAACTCCAGACAAAGAACCTGACTCAGAGTCAGACTTGGATGATTGTGGAGGCCCATCCTTAGCCGTATCAACGTTCGAGGCAATGTCTGCTGTATGGAAGCTTGATTTGTATTTGATGCAAGGAGAGCATGATGTGAATGTCAGAGAAAGCTTTGACAGATTTAAAGTTCTTCTGCAGAACTTTATGCTGAGAAACTTCGGAGTTCAAACGAAAGTTACAGATTTCTTTTCTAGCCAAGAGAAACAAACGAGGTGTTCATTCAGAAAAAATGACTGGGAACAAGACAGGACGACAGGGGTAGAAATAGGGTCAGATATGAAATCAGAGAGATCAGGGATCAGGTCAGATTCAGGAATCTGGTCAGAAAGTTCAGGGATTGGGCAAGAGAGAGGACAGGGATCTGGTCAGACAGGACAGGGATCTAGTCAGACAGGACAGGGATCTAGTCAGACAGGACAGGGATCTGGTCAGACAGGACAGGGATCTAGTCAGACAGGACAGGGATCTAGTCAGACAGGACAGGGACAGGGATCTGGTCAGACAGGACAGGGATCTAGTCAGACAGGACAGGGATCTAGTCAGGCAGGACAGGGATCTGCTCGTACAGGACAGGGATCTAGTCAGACAGGACAGGGATCTAGTCAGACAGGACAGGGATCTAGTCAGACAGGACAGGGATCTAGTCAGACAGGACAGAGATCGGGTCACAGATGGTCACACGTGGGAGGGATCGAATTGGAAAGGAAATCAGAAAAGGCAGAGATGAGGCCACAAAAGCCAGGGGACATTTTGAATTTGATGTCAGATCTCCAAAACCCTACGCCAGTGAATGTTTATTGCCGGAATGATAATGATACAAGTTGGGACTTAAAAATTCAAGGCTACGAACCAGGACGTCAGCTAAGTTTTACCCCAACTGGATCGTGCTGGCGTAGAGAACAAGGCAGGCAACTGGGCTTGCCTGATCCTTTGCCGTTGCCTGAACGTCAAGCAAATGGGACATTGGGTGAACCGTTTCAAGTAAACACTGTCATTGGCGATGGAAATTGCATATATAGAGCCCTCAGCTTAGAAGTTTTAGGCACACAAAACTATCACGAGCGATTCAGGGCGAAAATTGTTGACATTATGCTTCAAAATCAAAGCACCTTTGAAGGGTACGTAGGAAGAGACACTGGCGATTACATTCTGGAGCATACCCTTCCGTTGCGCACTTGGGGAACTGATGCAGAGATTTATGCTGCAGCAACACTTCTCCAGACAAGTATTGTCGTGTACACATCGTGAATGAGGCCAGGAGGGAATGGACCCAGCACCCGCCTCTCTTCTCTTTCAAACTTTTTTGGCAAATATGTATCCCATTTTAAGATTTCCTTACTTTTTTAATTAACGTGCCTACACAGCTTGTAGAAAATTTAAAAAGCATTATTCTTGCTTAACAGCAAATTGTTTTTAGTTGAATATCATTTCATCCATTGAAAATTGAAATTGTTTGAATCAATGAATAGACATGTCAGTGTTTTTATCCAGTTAATCAATATTATTTTGGACATTACTTTCTTTATCATAAAAAAATTGAATGGTTACATATTGTATTTGTTAGCTGATGTTTGAAATTTTAATCCAAAGGAATGGATATTGTTTGTGTTAAACAGTATTTACTTGTACTTCTTTTTCATTTCACGCTGATTAAAGACTACAGTTTACTTTATAACATCTGACGATTTTGCTTTTAACCCTTATTTCTACCTCCCAAACAGTAGCCCCTCCCCATCTCTCTCTCTCTCTCTCTCCTCTCTCTCTCTCTCTCTCTCTCTCTCTCTCTCTCTCTCTCTCGGCCATTTCCTCCCCACTTCTCCCCCCCCCCCTCTCTCTCTCTTCTCTCTCTCTCTCTCACTCACACACACACACACACACACACACAGATTGTTAAGGCTCCTTTGGTTGAACAATTAAATATTAGGACGGGGTACATTAATTTAAACAACACAGGATACTGACATCGGCCGATCAATCGCTGTTGGATTGCTGATCTAAGTTTTGGCAACGACTACGCCTGGGATCGAACCCCAACCCCAACGTTAAAAGCATGGTGAAATTGACATCAGACGCACCAATAAACAAACAAGCAGGAGAAAGACAATACGCCACCTAATCTTTTGATTTTAGAGCATAAAGGAAGAGAGGAAAAATAGAGATTTTGGAAACAAAATTCGTTTCTTTCATGTTTCCTTTTATCACGATTTTGCTACGTCATCGTATGGTTAGTCAGCGTCACAGAAGAACACTCGCAAGCCTGACAAAGACAGCAAAAAACGTCACAAAACGAAATGAATCTAGTTTCCAAAATCTCCTTATTACTGCCTTGTGGATTTACCCAATGTGCCGGATGTAGCGATAAAACCTTGAAAAATATTACTACAACCGATGTGCCGGACGTAGTGATAAGACCTCGAAAAACATCATTACAACCGGAGTAGCGATGTACATGTATATAGTGATAATCCGGATGTAGTGATGGGAATTTTTGGTCCCCAGGGACTTCACTACATCCGGAGTTCACTGTATATATATATATCAAAATACTTGATACATGAAAAAAAATTAAAAAAAATTAGAAAAGACAAATTGGTTAAGTACATGAAAATGGGATGATTTATGCTTTTGAGATTACTTGGTATTACTTATGGTTTTTTATTTTATATTTTATTTTATTTATTTTTTAATTATTTTTTTACCGCAGAAGATGGGTAAGGTAAGTGTTTTTGAAAGTTGTGGTACAATGGATTTGTTTGATGTATTCTGGAAGGGAGTTCCACAAAGAGGTTCCCGAGTACGTTAGACTTGATTTAAATAGGTCAATTCTGGGGATTGGGATATGGAGTTTGTGGGAGTTTCTCGACGAGACTTTTGAGAATTTCAAGTTGTTGGAGCATTCCCGGTCAGAATCTTGTGCATCATTAGCCCTTTTTTGTATTTGAGTCTCTGGCTGAATGGAAGAATATGACGATGTTTATAATCAGAGCTTTCGAGGCTAGTTTTCTTCAGAAGGATTAGTTTGAACGCTCGTTTATGTAGGCTGAACAATGGTTTTAGTGTGTTTGCACTTGCAGAATGCATAATCAACATGAGACTGAATATGAGCATGGAAAAAAAGTTTTCGTGAATGAAGGTCAAGAAAGTGTTTGATTTTGGTGAGCTGATAGACTTTCTGGGAGAGCTTTTTGCATAGTAACGTTATGTGGGGATTCCAGCTGAGACTATTGTCAATTATTAGTCCTAATACTTTATGATGAGTGACTTGTTCCACAAGTACATTATTGAGGTGTATAGGAGGGAAATCATTGGTGAGCTTTTGTCTTTTTTGCCTAGTTGTAATGTACATGAGTTTTGTTTTTTGAGGGTGAAGTGACATATGATTTAGTTCGGTCCATTTTTACAAGGTCGTTGGTACTCTCTTGCAAATGTTTTGAAAGACTGGAAGGATCATTATGGCTGGTGTGAATTGTGGTGTCATCTGCAAAGAGGTCGCATGTAGATCTCACATGTAGGGGTAGGTCATTAATGTAGATTGAGAAGAGTAGCGGGCCTAAAATGGAGCGTTGTGGAAAGCCATACTTAAGAGTTGTTATAGAAGAGACAGCCGTCCCCGATAAGACGCATTGTTGTCGTTTTGTGATGTATGATTTTAGAAGGATAAGGGCGGATTTTGAAAGACCGTATATCTCCAGTTTTCGAATAAGGAGACTGTGGTCAATGACATCGAATGCTTCTTTAAAATCAACGAATAAGACACCACAATATCTGTTGTTATTAATATTATCAAGCCACACATCTGCAGAGAGAGAGAGAGAGAGAGAGAGAGAGAGAGAGAGAGAGAGAGAGAGAGAGAGAGAGAGAGAGAGACAGACAGACAGACAGACAGACAGACAGACAGACAGAGACAGAGAGATAATCTATAACTTCATGTGACTTATAAATGTCAGTGTGTGTGTCAACTACTCAATGTGTGTGTGTGTGTGTGTGTGTGTGTGTGTGTGTGTGTGTGTGTGTGTGTGTGTGTGTGTGTGCACTGTGCACGTATGTATGTGTGTGTGTTGTGTGGTGTGTGTGTGTGTGTGTGTGTGTGCGTGCGTGCGTGCGTGCTTGCTTGCGTGCGTGCGTGCGTGTGTGTGTGTGTGTCCAAAAGTGAGGAAAGTACTTTCAGAAGTGATGTAGCAGTGTGAAAGACGAAGACAGTTATTGAATGAATGTCAGTGAGTGTCAGCTGGGCAGCGGCCGACATAGGAAACTGAATTTTGGTATGAAGATTGTTTGGTTTATTGCTCTCCAAATATGTCAAAGCAATTAAGGTCAAGGTAAAGGTCACAGACAACGTCAGACTCTCAAAATTGAGGGTGCGTCAATTGTTTGTCCCAAGACCCCAACGGTTTGACACAGTCACCTCAAATGTTGTATCGTGATGTGCCACCTGTCTCTGTCTGTCTGTCTGTCTGTCTGTCTGTCTGTCTCTCTTCTCTCTCTCTCTCTCTCTCTCTCTCTCTCTCTCTCTCTCTTCTCTTTTCTCTCTCTCTCTCTCCTGCAGCCAAGTAAAGAAATCACGAGAATAAGACCCACTCGATAGTCATGGCCCCTGACGGCCAATGGTCAGCATAAGACGTCAAAATGGCCATCTGGGGGCATGACGGCGAATGGGTTTTTTCCACGTGATTTCTTTACTTGGGGATAGACAGACAGAAAGAAAACAACAACAAAAAGAAAAAAACAGAACGCCACGAATTTATACTTCTTTGCCGGTGAAATATCGGACAAAACGGCCGCTTATATAGAGCCGGCCGTTCTGTCCAACCAGGCCGTTTTGTCCGACAAATAATTGAAACTCGGACACAACAGCCGGGTTTTAGCCGGCCGTTTTGTCCGACCCGGCGCCGTTTTGTCCAACGTCGGACAAAACGGCCGGGTCGGACAAAACGGCCGGCTACATCAGCCTCAATTTTCTTCTCTAAGCCAGGATCGGCAAGAAGCGATTACAGAAAAGAAGTGTGGCATCACTATAAAAGATATTGAAGTCATAAATTCGTCAGTCTGTCGAAAGAAATTGTGTACAAGCTAAGAAGGCTCAAAACATGCTGCCACATCACACATTAATGGAAAATAACTGATACCGACAAGCTGTGAAATATGGGACCAAAAATTCTCAGTGCAACATGGCTACGCGTCCTGTTTTCCATATGCGCTCAAAGTAAAGGATGTTAATCTGAAATGGTTGAGTTGAAGATAATGCACAGGTGCTTCAGAAATGGAAGTTGTTGATAACGACAGATATGGTTCCTGTGGTTCACATAGTTTTGGCCATATTTTCTTTCATGATTTAATAGAGGAAATATGTACGAACAATAGGAAAATGCAACTAATGGAGTCTTTTTGTTTTACCAGACTTTGATGTGACAAAGCTTCAGACCATACCATACTGACAGCAAAAAGTTGTTTGTGTAAGTGCAGATTGGAGGGTAACCTCCATAAATAGCGATATCTAAGCTTTAAATTTTTTTTTTTAACAGACATGAAGTGAAGCAACATATCACCAACTTAGGTTTCACCATACAGACTTTTTTGTGCCGAATGCTGGCATTACAGGTCACGTTTACCTTCTCGATTATTTCATGACTATTTACGTGGTTTCCATTCCTTTTTATATGTGTGTAACATACCACACTTCACTTACTTCTGTTGATAACATAAAGTGCAAAATATGATATAGAGCAAAAATGGAAGAATAGAGTTAAGGATATTAAACCTATGACATAGTGCAAAAGTGGACGAAATAGAGTAAAGACATTAAACCTATGTTTTTGTGCTATTTCATTCGCTGCCTTTCTTTCTCTTATGTCGCCAAACGAAAGATCAAACAGAACACAAAATAAACACTTCACATTTCTATCTCGTTGGTCTTCTTGAGGCGAGACGAACAACATTCAAAACGAAAACGAAGGAGGAACACTCAGTCAGTTAGATAGGGCGCAAAATGGATGTGGAAATGGAAACGAGGTTGCTTGTAGGGGAGACAATACGGGTTGAAATAATGAAAAGAATAATGAAAATCTAATGAAGAAAATGTTACTACTACTACTACTTCCACTACTACTACTACTACTGATGATGATGGTGGTGATGAGCATGATGATGATCATGATGATGAGTATGCACCTCACTTTGAAGCCTGTTTTGTTTTGCTTTGTTATCATATTTCCCATTCAGTCAATAGTCTGTGCACCTGTCTGTCTGCCTGTATTCGTAATATGGTCTGACCGTTTTTCACATGTACAATATTCGAATAGATCTGTATGTATAGATACATTATTTTTATGTAAGGTGCACGCACATTTAGTCGAATGTATGGATATGTGCTGGATTTTATGTGCAAGTATGTAAAATATGCAGATTTCGACATATGTATTTGGACATGTATTTCATGTCTGTGTTTTGTTCCTTTTTCACCCCCCCTCCCCCCCCGAACAACAAGAACAAGAACAGGAACAACAACAGCAAGATCAGCAACGACCAACCAACGAATAAAGAAAGAGCCTACAATCCCAGTGACGATTGGATGCTATAGTACGGTAAAGATACAGTATTATGCATTAAGTTTTGTCGGTCTTTACGTTTGCTGCTTACAGGCAGGAAGTGACATATGCTCTCAAATATTTCAAGAAAAAAGTCAGATTCTTATCACGCTTTGAGTACCTATCTAGGTCAATCGCTATGGTATGAGGACAATTGAAAAACGGATTGCCGTTATATTTACTCTAATGTAACTTCAGCGATCTTTTTTTCTTTGTTTTTGTTTTGTTTTGTTTTGTTTTTGGTCTACGTTCACACACACACACACACACACACACACACACACACACACACACACACACACACACACACACACACACAAAAATTTTTTTCGGACACTGGCTATGGGCTATAATTCGAAATGGGAGGTGAGGAAGAAGACGGATGGAACGGATTGTGTCTGCGCCGATGAAATGATTAGGAAAAACTCAAACACTCAGGAAGAAAAGCACACATATACATAGCAAAATGTCTTTGAGGATGCTTAGAAGATTTTGAAATAGAAAAAAAGAAGAAAAGAAACAAGATGCGAAGCATATAAACGTACTCCCTGTTTTCCAAACCGCTTATAAATCGGTCTCAAGTGCTTTGTGAGATAAGAAATAAAGGCAAAATAACGGTTTTAACGGTTATTTAACCGATGTACACTTTTGAAACTGGTATTTTAGTCCTCACTGGGCTAAAGCCTGTGTACATACCAAATTTCATCCAAATCGGACAATATGTCAAGAAGAACGGTTTTTAACGGTCAGATTTTGAAACACTACATGGAAGTGCCATTTGTGTGTGATAACCTTTCTATATACAAAATTTCAGTAAAACCCACCAATATTTAAACAATAACGGCAAAATAACGGTTTAACGCTTATATAACCGATGTACACTTTTGAAACCGGTGTTTTAGTCCTCACTGGGCTAAAGCCTGTGTACATACCAAATTTCATCCAAATCGGACAATATGTCAAGAATAACGGTTTTTAACGGTCAGATTTTGAAACACTACATGAAGTGCCATTTGTGTGTGATAACCTTTCTGTATACAAAATTTCATTAAAACCCACCAATATATAAAAGATAACGGCAAAATAACGGTTTAACGCTTATATAACCGATATACACTTTTGAAACCGGTATTTTAGTCCTCACTGGGCTAAAGCGAGTGTACATATCAAATTTCATCCAAATTGGACAATATGTCAACGGTTTTTAACGGTCAAATTTTTGAAACACTATATAGAAATGCCATTTGTGTGTGATAACCTTTCGATATACCAAATTTCATTAAAATCCACCTATATATAAGAAATAACGGCAGAATAACGGTTTTTAACGGTTGTTTAATCCATTTTCAGCATTACATCACTTACATATGGACAGAGGCTCGATTTGTCACAAGATCATCCAAAGCGCTTATAAATCGGCCAAGTACTTTCTGAGATATTCCATAAAGAAGAAAAACCGTTACAGGCCGTTACAACCGTTAGTAACGGCTACAACGGGGCAACTAAAACATCAGGCATCATCCGTGACCCATAATGAACATACCTGCTAATTTTCATAAAGGTCGGCCAAGTACTTTCTGAGATATTCCATAAAGAAGAAAAACCGTTACAGGCCGTTACAGCCGTTAGTAACGGTTATAACGGTAAACTAAAACATCGGGCATTATTCGTGACCCACGATGAACATACCTACAAATTTACAAATTTTCAGAAAGATCGGCCCAGTACTTTCCGAGATATTCCATAAAGAGAAAAACCGTTACAGGCCGTTACAGCCGTTAGTAACGGCTATAACGAGGTAAACTAAAACATCGGGCATCATCCGTGACCCATAATGAACGTAACAGCTCATTTTTACAAAGATCGGCCAAGTACTTTCTGAGATATTCCGTAAAGAAGAAAAACCGTTACAGGCCGTTGCAGCCGTTAGTAACGGCTATAGCGGTAAACTAAAACATCGGGCATCATCCGTGGCCCATAATGAACATACCTACAAATTTTCAGAAAGATCGGCCCAGTAGTTTTGTCTGGAGCGAGTGGAACACATTGTGACCACGGACACACAGACAGACAGACACACACACACAGACAGCATTTCTTCGTTCCCATTCTAAAGTACTCCCTGTTCTATAAGAACTGGGAGTACAAAAACAGAACAAAATCAACGTTTCGGCCATGGACCACTTCAGGACTTGTGACATAAAAAGAAAAACAAATAAATACGTATAGGCAATGACGTATGAAAACGTATACGTAAACGGACGATTACGTGTGTAAAGGTAGGTGTGTGTGTGTGTGTGTGTGTGTGTGTGTGTGTGTGTGTGTGTGTGTGTAAAACAGGGAAAAGGAAAAAAGAGGCAGATAGAGGGAAAAGACAAACAGAACTAGAGATAGAGAGAAAAAGAGAGAGTGGTAGAGGAGGAGTCTTATGCTTAGAAGGGGGCGCTTGAGAGTGTGCAAAAGAAAGGGAGAGAGTGGTAGAGGAGGAGTCTTATGCTTGGAAGGGGGCGCCTGAGGGTATGTATGAGCGGAAAAAAACAATACGGGAGAGGAGGAGGGGGGAACTCCTATGAAAAATATAGGTGCATATGGATTGTTCACATGTGTAGGTGTCTACGAGTGTGCATACCTGGATGGTGGAGATGGTGTTTGGGGTGTATATTATTACGCTCTACATGTTATGTTATAATTATGCTGTATATGTACATGGGGTGTGAATGTAAATATAGTGGGATGGGGAAATTAGGGGAGAGGGTGTAGAGAGAAAGGGATGGAGGAGAGGTCGGGGAATCATTCCGATTCAAACTCAAGTCAGATGTGGGAGTTGAGTCCATCAGGGATTGTGGTGCCAAGGCGCGAGATGATCCTGGACTCCATTAATTTTTTTTTCGGAACTGAGGAGTGGTTTTGCCAAACAGCAGTGACGGAAATATGTGTTTGGCTGTGGCAATCAGCGTTGAAATGAAACCCCACTGGTGTTGGATGAGGTGACTGGATGGCTCTGAGGTGTTCCACAAAGCGTTTGTTGATGAGTTTCCCCAACGTACAACTTTGAGCAGAGGCTGCATCTCTGGACGTACACCAATTTGGTGAACTGGTAGGTGAAATGGGATTGGACACTGAATTTTCCTTTTGGGTCATTGATGCTGTGGATGTTGGCAATGAATGTGCAGGTTTTGAATCTAGGTTGATTACTGAGGTGTTTTTACTGAACTTGGTACGCCAGGTGGTCGCGAAGGTTTTTGTCTCTCTTGTTGGCGATGAGGGGAGGTTTGGGGAAGATCGATTTAGCTTTGGATCAGGTTGTAAGATTTTGAAATGGCGCAAGAGGATGTTTTTGACGGCAATATTATGGGGGTGGTAGAAAAGAGTTAATGGAATACAGTCTTTGAACAATGGTATGTGGATATTCACGTGTCTCGAAAAAGGATGACATGTCTAGTGCATTTGCTTCAAAGCCCTGGTCATCATTGCACAGGCGTCGGAGACGTAGGAACTGGGAGAAGGGAACGTTGTCCTTTGCAGCATGTGGATGGTTAGATGAATACAATAGGTAAGAATGAGAATCTGTGGGCTTGTAGAAAACAGAAGTTGACAGGTGTTGTGAGTCAGCTGAGATGGATAGTTGGATATCCAAGAATGAAACGGTGGTCTCCGAAATCTCGTAGGTGAAGCAAAGAGATGGGTGGAAATTGGAAACAAATGTTATGAACTGTAGAAGGTCAGATTTTGTACTGGATGTAGCTCCTACACAATCATCAGTAAATCGTTTGAAGAAGTCAGGAAATTTTCTTTGAAAGGTGCGAAAGATTTGTTCTTCTATGTATCCGACAAAAGGCATGCATATGATGGTCCCATTTTGGTGCCCATGGCCGCTCCACGTAACTTGTCGGTAGTGGTTTTCAGCGAAGCAGAATGAGTTTAACGTTAGCACCAGTTCTGCAAGACGGACTATGGTGGTAATATCAATGTTCATATGACTTTTTTTAAGAAGTGACCGACAGCTTCACGGCCTTCATTGTGAGGTATGTTAGTATACAAAGCTATTCAAAGTGAAGAGAAAACGATAAAGACTGTCAGGAAAGATGAACTGGTCGAAGATGTTGAGAGCATGGTTGGTATCTTTAACGTAGGTTGGAAGCGCTACAACTAGAGGCTGAAAGACAGAGTCCAAGAACTCAGGGATAAGACTAGTGGGACAAGAACAAGTTGAAATCATCGGTCGACCAGGATTGTTTGGTTTGTGGACTCTCTCTCTCTCTCTTGTTGTATCAAACTGTAAATAAGTGTGTTTAAAACCGAGTTGTAATGGTTAATTTTCAGTGCTGTAGGTGATATTTCTTAGAAACTTTCAAAAACGTCAGTAGAACAGTTTAGGTTCTGGTGTTTTGCCTTACTGGTCCCTGGCATTAGAAAAAATAAAGTTGAACACAGGTGACCCCCCTGAAAATTTGTCTTAGTCTTATAATTTATACACTTTGAATACACCTCAGGACAAGGGAGATGCTCTTGCAATAAGGAAACAATATTTTATTGTCTTTTGTGTATTTTGACTGTTTATTAAACACAGTGCAAAATTGATAAAATGCTATTAATAATGTCTCCCCAGCTCACAGGAGAAACAGCTTTTAAAATGTCAAAAACCAAGTTTTGGCCGGGGGCTTTGCCCCCCCTGGTCCCCCACCGGAGCTTTGCCCCTAGATCCGACAAGGGCCTAGGCGGCCCCTGGACCCCAGCCTAAAACATTTACCAGCAGTAGTAGGCATCCTTCAGTCTCGGAAGACTATGGAGTTGCGCTCTAGGTGTCTATTCTGGTACAGCGACGGGTGTGGCTGGCCAGTCCGATGCGGGAATGACAGTCCCTGTGGCAGAGGGCACAGATGAAGTCTGACGCTGGTCTGTCTGCCTGGGCTGCAGCCTTTCTTCTCATTCTCTTTTCCCCGTGCTGCTGAGCGAGTGTCTCTTCGAACTTGGAGACTTTTCTGCACAGTCTTTCTCCAGGCTGACCGTTCAAGGGCTGTTGCTTCCCAGTTGTTCTGGTCGATGTTCAAGGCTTTTAGGTCCCTCTTGCACACGTCTTTGAATCGCAGCTGTGGTCTGCCTTTGGGACGCTTTCCCTCCACAAGTTCTCCGTAGAGGAGGTCTTTAGGGATCCGTCCATTATCCATGCGCACAACATGGCCGAGCCAGCGCATACGTCTCTGTGTCAGCAGCGTGTACATGCTGGTGCATCCCGCTCTTTCCAGGACAGCGTTGTTTGGGACCTTGTCCTGCCAGGTGATGTTCAGAATGCGTCGGAGGCTATGCATATGAAAAAGCATTGAGCTTTCGCTCTAGTCGGTCATGCAAAGTCCAAGACTCGCTGCCATACAGGAGGGTGCTCACGACGCAGGCTCTGTAGATCTGAATCTTTGTGTGCTCAGTCAGCTTGCTGTTGTTCCATGCTTTCTTTGTCAGTCTGGTCATGGTGGTAGCTGCCTTGCCGATGTGCCTGTTGAGCTCTGCGTCAAGTGAGAGCGTGTCTGAGATAGTTGAGCCCAGATAAACAAAGTCATGGACGACATCCAGTTCATGGTCATTGATGCTGATGACTGGGGGAGAGTCAACATCCTGTCCCATGACCTGTGTTTTCTTCAAGCTAATGGTAAGCCCAAAGTCTTGGCAGGCATCGCTGAAGCAAGTCATGAGCTGCTGTAGGTCCTCGGCTGAGTGGACGGTTACTGATAAGTCATCTGCAAAGAGGAAGTCACGCAGGCACCTCAGCTTGACTTTAGTCTTGGCTCTTAGTCTGGAGAGGTTGAAGAGCTTTCCGTCTGTCCTGGTTCCGAGGTAGATACCTTCAGCTGCAGGACCAAATGCGTGTTTCAGCATCACAGCAAATAAGATTCCAAACAGGGTGGGAGCCAGGACGCAACCCTGTTTCACTCCGCTCCGTATGTTGAAGGCAGCTGATGTTGAGCCGTCAAAGATGACAGTGCCTTTCATGTCTTCGTGGAAGGATCTGATGATGCTGAGAAGTTTGGGTGGACATCCAATCTTGGGGAGGATCTTGAAGAGGCCATCCCTGCTGACCAGATCGAAAGCCTTTGTGAGATCTATGAAGGCAATGAAGAGTGGCTGCCTTTGCTCCCTACATTCCTCCTGAAGTTGTTTAAGGGAGAAGATCATATCTATGGTGGATCTGTTGGCACGGAAACCGCACTGCGATTCAGGATAAACTTGCTCTGCAAGTACTTGGAGCTCTTCAGTACTACTCATGCAAAGACTTTCCCAACGATACTAAGGAGGGATATGCCACGATAATTATTGCAATCGATTCCGTCACCTTAGAGAACGGAAAAAAGCTCATTCTAGCTCACCCGCCCTCAAACCAGTTTTCGGGCGGTTGACCCTAGAATGAGCTTTTTTCCGTTCTCTGATAAGTAAGACTTTAATAACGAATTAAAAATGATAATCCATCACACGTTTCAATAACCAAAAAATAACGATTTTTTACAAACAAACATACTGAGTAGGGTTATCCGTTTTCAATACTAATTTACTAAACTTTTCAGATTTTAGTTTTTGCTTAATCCTGTGTTTTTCCTGATCATTTTCAATAACATCATTTTCGCGCAGACATTCTTCAAATGAGTCTCTGTCTTTAATTGTTCTTTAAAGTCTTTGAAAATCCACACACTTATCCTTGCATGATAAATCTTATAAAACGAAGTAGATAGACAGACAGGCAGACAAACACTAAGCAATGGGGGGTGGGTAAGGCTGGCCTGATCACACCATGTACGCCACAAAACCCGCTATTATTTCTCCCTTTACAAGTTCTTACTGTCCGCACCAGCAATTAGGGCTGCGGGATCCCGCCATTTACCTTTCTCATATTACCAGTGACAGAGACACACAGTTGGTACTGCATAGGCATGGAAATACAGAGACCTGTCATTAGGCTGTCATCTGATTACTTAATTTGTGGTGTTGGGTCTTATGACTTGGCGTGGTGCAATACCACGTGACCGGACATGACGATCTTGAACCAACGCCCCCAACCAGCGCCTCTCAGTTTAGCCATGGATTTTAATGCAGACGGACGTGTTTCGTTCACAGAGGAACAGCTTCTTGCTATAAATGATCATGTGTTTTTATTACAACTGTATGGCGGAGTATCTAAACAAAAGAAAATCAGGCGGGCCCAGTTCTTTTACCTCCTAAGCCAAAGAGAAGTATTGCTTTTTTGGAAGGCGAGGAGAAAGAAAACGAGAACCTACTATTGATGAACTACACAAGCACCTTGAAAGCTTGTTGATTTAAGACAGAGATTTAGCTGATATATTTGAAAGAGATGTTGATAACTTTGATAAGCTTTTGCATTTTGAAGACAATGATTCTATTTCTAAAAATGGCGCATGAAAAAGAGGAGAGTTAAACTCTTTGTGAAACTCTTTGTGAAACTCTTTGTGAAATAGGCGAGAGGTGTGTGCTGACTGTTACTATAAATGGCTGTTCGCGCGTAGTTTCCAAGCCAGTGTTGTTACTGGTTAATTATAGTGGGTGTAGCACTGTTCGCTAATTACCAAGTCACAGTGCTTATTTGCTTAGGCCATAGAACTAGGACAGGCGTTCATGCCTGCCCGTTTGACATAGACTTGCAAGCCCTCTAACTGTGTCAAACGTGCATGCCTGCCCGTTTGACATAGATTTGCAAGCCCTCTAACTGTGTCAAACGTGCCGGCATGCCTGTTTGGTCTAGTTAAGAGTGGTGAAACTAGCAAGCCTCTTAACTGTGCCCTCTCTTATTACAGTTAAATTCCCATTCAAACATAAATAAGTATTGCACCCACCCCACCCCCATCCTTATGTATGCCCCACGCATGCACATACACGCACGCAAGTCTTACTCAAGTCTTACCAAGTGTTTAATCAAGTAACCTTTAAGTTCTTACTCAAGTCTTACAAAGTGTTTAATCAAGTGACCTTTAAGTTCTTACTCAAGTCACCTTTAAGTTCTTACTTAAGTCATTTTAAGTTCTTAATCAAGTAATTTTAAGTTCTTAATCAAGTCACCTTTAAGTTCTTACTCAAGTCATTTTAAGTTCTTAATCAAGTCGCCTTTAAGTTCTTAATCAAGTCACTTCTAAGTTCTTACTCAAGTTATCCTCAAGTCACTTCTAAGTTCTTACTCAAGTCATCCCAAGATCATAACTAAGTCATCCTCTAAGTTCTACCAAGTTCTTATTCAAGTCAACTTATAATTATTTATTAAGTTCTTAAAGTATTATTCCATTTTAAATGGATCAAAATGATCTTTTGTTGTTGGTGGTTCTGGCATGCTTTTTTGTTCGGCTTCTGTATTTAGTGGTTGAGATTTTTTTGACTGCTTCGGTTTTTGCTGTCTTTGTTTATATATTTTATAACCGTAATAACTACCCCCAGCAGCAATGCCGCCAAAAATGACAATTTGCTTTAAGAAAATTCCATGAAGACTTTGGCGATGTAGGCAGCCCTGCTGTTGTTGTAGGTCTTGAATCATCTTGTTCTGGTGTTTTTATAGCTGGTGTTGAAACAACTGGCTGCGGCTCTAGCACTTTTTCATTATGAGTTATATTATGTGTTTGTAACATTAATTTTGTTTTTTTGTTCCACTCTGCTTATCTTTTTCCTGCCGCAACGCGCCCAGGATGAGGAGGCTTTTTACTGGTCACTTTCTCCACCGGATTCAGTGTTTTCTGATTCTGCTGATTTTCTGGCTCGGTCATTTTTAAGGGAAACAAAATCTATATGATTAAAAGTAACTAATCCCACGATTAGCGGCGTCAATAATGTTCCAAATCTGTAATATAGATCACATCCTAGAGACTCTAATGACTTTGTTTAAAACTGGATCCTGCGTTAAATCATACATAAAGTCTTGTTCAGAATCAATAGGAGCAAATTTACTTACTAGTTTAGTGTACAAACTAAGAACCGTTTGTCCTACACTTTTTACCATTCTTGATCCTAGTTGCGCTTCATACCTGTTGTGATACTTTACAATGTCTTGCGGCGACATCTGTTGAATCTGTTCTATGCTGAATTCATTTCCGAGGAACTGTTTTGTTTTCCCACATGCTGCCAAAGAATACAACCTTTCCTTTTTGGGCATAATAGCTTGGTCATCAACTTGATCATTTGTAATCATAAGTTCAGGAAGGTTTAGGCTGTCCTGTAGCTGCAGTAGATCATCGCTGTTCATGTTTTTTTATTAATTATAATTATTTTTATTTTTTTAAAATGAGCACCGAAAAAACTGTTACCAACCTTGTATACCATTCTGGTGTTATTGGAGGCCTAAGTGTAGGATACACAATGCTTGGTAAAAGCCTGTTAAAAATAAACCGGCAGATCTTGGCAAACTAGACTTTGAAGACTCAGCAAAGCTAATTGCTGTTATTACAGCTTCATTTGCTCTGAAAGATTTTCTAGTTAAGCAAGGAATAATTCCTGACAGTATCAATATGTAAAATAAAAAAAATACATTTATAAAATGGCTTCACTCGTAATGATGATAGGCGGCGCTGTAGTGAATGCGCTTGCTTTTAGCGGAAGTAATTATGCATTTAGTAAACTGCGGGATGACGGCGAGAGAAAAAGACATAACAAAGCTATGGAGCAACTAGCAGCTGCACAAGATAACTATGAAAAGCAGAGAATTGAGCAGTTAGATTTTATTAACGACAAACTGAAAAAACAGGGTCATGCGGCTTACACATTTAAAGATGTTGACCAGGCAATAAAAGAATTTTCTTGTAACAGGCAAACCAATCGAGACATTGCCCCCGCCAAAATTCAGCGACTTTATCACCCATCAGAAAAACAAAAGATGCAAGAAATCGTGTTTATCGTCTTTGGTATGACCGTTGTGTATTTTGTTGCACATAATATTGGCTGAATAAAAATGAACAAAATCTATTATTCGCCAAAAGGATATTGGAAGGGAATCACGGCAATAAAAAAGCTAAGCCAAGCAGCGGGAGTTAGTGAACAAGCAGCAAAGGAATGGCTATCTAAACAAGCGATTGGCAAATTTATTTACCTGCCCCTAGACGAATACAGAGACCGCACTTTGTGAATACAATACCGAACGACACCCATCAAATGGATCTTCTATATTTACCCCACGATACGATTAGACGAAAAAGATTTAAGTACGCACTCACAGTCATTGACATAGCTTCAAGATACAAAGATGCAGAACCATTAACACAAAAGAGCGCTTCTGCTGTTGCTGTTGCCATACAACTGATATACCAACGAGGCCCGCTAATTTATCCTCGCATGATTCAAGTCGACGATGGAAAAGAATTTAAAGGCCAAGTGAATCAATTATTGTTAAAACATAGAGTTACCATTAAAAGAGGCATCCCAGGAGTTCACAGATCATAGGCTTTAGTTGAAAACTTTAACAAACAGTTATCTGAAAGACTTTTTTCCTACCAGTATCACAGAGAGCTGATTGACAATTCTCGCAACACAGAATGGGTTAGAAGACTGCCCTCAGTTTTGTGCGCAATGAATAATGAAGAATTTAAATTAACAGGGCTAAAACCAGTACAAGCAATCAAAAAACAAACAATAAATGTTGCTGGAGACTCCAGTACAACCAGCAAACTATTACCGTTTGGTTTAAAAGTAAGGCACCTTTATTTACCGGGGGAAGCAGAAGGGGACACTCGCATCAGGGCAACAGATCCAGTTTGGAGTGTTGATCCGTATGAAATAAAAAGAATTGTAAAAATGAATCCGCCCGTGTATTATTTACGAGAAACTGACACAACAAAACAACCAGCTCCTCAAAGATCTTTTGTGAAGGAAGAACTGCAGATAATCCCACCAGATACAGTTCCAGTTGCTTAATTAATTTTAATTTACATAAAATGGAAGCTCAGAATGAAACAAGAATGATAAAGGAAGAGACCTTGGAATTGATACGGGAATCATATGATACGAGTTCTACTATTAAGGAATTATTTACGAGGATTCATCGTACATGGCAATGCATCCAGATCACCTACAACCCAAATTCCCAAATTTTGATCATCAGATATGGGGAAAAGAATATGTTGAAATAATAAAAAAAATTCGAGCGCATCAAGCAAACATGAAAAACGATTTAGCTGAATTGGATGATGATATGAATGAGCTTATAACAAAACTTGAGGAAAAATATGAAGAAGGTATGTAATTATGCCGTTCTCCAGTGCCCAATTGCATATGAAAACTCTGGATTAACAAATACTCGTTTTGTGTTTGTTCTATCTAATGACTTCTTTGTTACAACAGTTGTGTTGATCTCATGTGGATTAGATCGTAGTTTTTACGTTGTCATGATGAAAAGTCTGTTTATTGAACAATGCTTCTTTGTAGTTGTCATGCGATATGTTTGACTGCACAACACTGCGAGATATTCCCTTTGCTTTCTTAATGGTTTTCTCCTGGCTCGAAAGACTGTACATTTTCGACCTTAAACCAACAAACTCCTTGATCACCCCTCCAGATAATTCATCCTTCATCTTTCCTAAAACCTTCTTGTTAACGGATGAATGCAAAGGCGAATCTTTAGGATAATCAGATGTGTCATACCATCCCGCATGCCCTTTAGCTACTTCTAATTCCATGTCTTTATAGATGTCTTCAGTAGGGATATCTATAACAAAACTATCTGTATCTGTGTAAAGTACTCTGGACTCTGGATACAAGGGCTTAAAGTAGTCATAAAGAAATTCTAACATCAAAAGCTTTGATAATTCTAAAACAGTAAACCCAATAAAAACGGGCTTATCCAATTTGACTTTTTTTTTTTTCATCATTATGCCAAAAAGCCCATCATGAAATCTTCTAAAGTCCTGATAATTAGGTTTTGAAGTCAGCTTAATTGCCTCGTTCTCTTTGGTGACCAATCTGACATCTTTACACTTGTGCGGATTTTCCATAGTCTTTCCGAAACAGCTGTTGTTCATCAGCTTGAAAAAGTCTTTTTCTGAAGCATCTGTGGATTTAGTTCTGAGATCAGTGTTCTTCATGATGTATGGTTTCATGAACTGTTCTTGACCAAAAGCAATTATACGATGAACTGCTGTCAACTTTAAACCATGTCTTAAATAAAATTGTAGAAGTCTGTAATGGCAGACATAATTTTTTTTGTCTCGAAGATTAGGCACAAGTTTAGGCGGCTCTGTTTTTGCCATCTTTAGACTTTCTGCTGCTAATGGATAGTCATTATGCAGGTCATGGAGTTCCTGAGGATATTCTAAGTCAACTTCTAGAATGTATCCACGCTGTTGATCTGGCGTTAAACTGCTCAACCACTTTAATGCTCCTTGAATGTCTTTAATACCACCAGTGTGCATTTTAAAGTTGCGTAATGGAAGTGATTGCGCCATAGCCCAACCATACAGATTGTTTGCATCTAAATACATGAGATAGTTAGACCTTTTACTTGGGTCATAATCATCTAGGTATTTGTTGTTTGCTTTACAGTAACGATGCGACGCCATACTAATTCCTCCACGCAATCCGTTTTCAACCATCTGAATCATTGGTAAAACTGACAATAAATCAATCTGTACTCCAGTAAATTTTAAGAAAGCGTCCCAACTCATCCCGGGCGCAGAAATGTAATGCGCGGGATCCAGGCTATAATGTTTCATGCAGGTCTTTCTGTAATTTTCAAAGACGTCCGCCAACAAACATACATCAGCCATCAAGTATGAATCATGATAGTCTCCCATCGTTTTACACTCTAACTTCTGCCATGCTTCTTGAGCATGTTGGTAATCAGAATCACTAATGCCCTTTCCTCTAAGACTAGAAAAGAACGCGTCTTTAGGTGGAAGTGTATCTTCGTCAAACCTTTCCCAACTGTTCATGTATTCATAAGGGTAAACGCCCTTTCTAACAAGAGTGGGGTCAAAATATTCTTTCGTTATTGGGCAGGACTTTAAGGACATAGCCAGTGACTCTAATGATCCCATCAGGTGTTGCATAGAGTCATAAAAAGACATGTTATTTAAAGTGAAACACATGTACTTTTCTGATGACTGTGCAATGCATGTTATCCTGAAGGCGTTGGAGTCGCTGGAGTCGCTGGTGTCGCTGGTGTCGCAGCCTACTGCTTTCATTATAAGATGAGAGTCGTAACCTCGCAAGTTATGAAAGAAGATGGGCAGCTTCCATGTCTTTGGTACAAACTTTAGTTGAAGATTGCATTTACTGTGCGCTGCTCCTCTGAACTTTCCGCTAATGTGATCATGGTCTCTTACTGTCGGATTCGCTGCGCCTGATGAGAGGCCTAAACCGCAAATCCAACAATGTGTGGCTGAGTCATACTGTTGTTGGTCTTCAGGCGTCATTATGATTTCAGATAAGTTTAGATTATTAGAACAGTCATTACGCAATTGCTGCATGCGTTTTAAGAAGTATTTTGCAGCATCTGGTCCTCTATACAATTCTGGTTCCGAATGGGCGCCATCCGACCTGACAACGATAAAAGCAAATGAACAAATCTGATGATTGCTCACTAAGGCAGTTTTAGGAAGTCTCTGTGGCGCCGGCCCTTCATAGGGAACAATAAGCGACTCGAAGTCTGCGTAAACAACTTTATATGGACTCGTTTGCAACCGTTTCCAGTTCTTAAAACTAACTTTAGATCCAGGTGGGGGCGTAATTAGTTCTGTATTACAGTCTACAGAACTTTTACAATGTTTTTTATGTTCAAGCGCGGCTGGAATGGATGGCATTCTTGTTAAACATTTTCTACAGAATTCTTGTTTGCGCCTTTGTTTTGAAGTATGTTGCATTAGTCTACTCATTGTGCGTATCAATGTGTAATGCGGTAGCCCTGCTGGTGAAGACATTAGGAGTAAGTCAACATGATTTTTGTCTGGATCGCCTATTGTTGGGCTGTCTTTAGACACTCTAATAGGCACCAAATTTGTTTTCTCATCCCATGTGTATACATTAACAGTTATTGGTTTGTTTTGTTCTTCAAACTGATCAATTTTGTCCACGCTAACAGGAAAGGATATTCCACTAAAGTTAAGATCATTGATGTAAGGCCGATAGTTATCCACTCTCTCTGCGTTTTTGCGGGCGTAATGCAGCCTTGCAAGAACACACCACATAAAACATTTGTTGTCTGTATTCTTTATGTTTAGAACTGCTCTTTTCGCGACTAATGCTGGAGGTAGTGGAAAGTAAGACCTGCCTACAATCGGCTCATACTTAGCCTGTTTTAATCTGATCTCTAGGACTTCGCCCTCTGCCCAACCAGAGCCTCTCATTTTAGCTTCTTCAGCAGCCGCATCAAACTGTGCAAGCAGTTGGTCTGCCCAACCAGGTTTTAAGTCATTATGAGAAAGAATAACCTGTTGTTGAGTCGAGACCCAGACTTCTAGATTTTCTTCATTTATTGTTATATAATCGATTAAAACAGCTAACATTACTTTAACTGGCGGGTCTATTGTTAGTTTACCTGGAACTTGAGAAATAGCATGAGCAACACTTGCCTGTACGTTTGCTGGATCAATGACTTCTAGATTAATATCATTTAAAGCTCTTGACAAACGCTCTTCCTTAAGCATTCCTTCAAACAATTCGTCCAGTCCTTCATATATCTCAGCCATGTTGAGTTTTCTTTTCTAACTCAAAATATTTATTAAAATTAAAAAAATAATTAATCAGAATCAATATCAACGGTCTTTTTGTGCTTGGACTCATAAACTAAAGTATAGACGCCCTTTGGTGTTGTTAATGTGAGCTGTTTAGAACAGAGTTTAATGTTTCGTTTACTTTTTTTAAACATTCCTTTTTTATCTGCTCGGTGTCTGGCTGTTGAGAAAAACTTGCCCTTGCCTTTTTTTGAAGATCAAACTTTTGTCTTTTATAGTCATCAAAATCGGCCTGTAAACGACTAAATTCTTCATTCGTGATGTTTGAGTCAACTAGCGCTTTATTTATTGTCAGTTTGAACGAACTAAGTTTAGCTGTTATTAGTTGAACCATAGCTGTGTGCTTTTGGAGTTTAGTTTTTAATTTTTTGCCAGCAGCACTTACAGCTAATGAACACAGGCCGAGAGTTAAAGATAAACCGGCTAGAGGTAAAGCACCTACGCCTGTTGCTAAGAGGCCCACACTCGTTCCTGCTGATAGACCACTCAAAGCCGATGCTCCAGTATTAACATATGTAACAGCATTAAAGGCAGCAGAATACCTTCGTTTGGTTTTGCTGTATTTTGAAAGGTCCTGCTCTAGTTTTTGTTGCATTTGTGTAATGTTTGTTAATCTAAAGGTTTTTATGTCAGGGGTTTCTACTATCCCTTCTTTGGCGACTCTGGCGCTGTAGGCGCATTTGGATAAACCTGAACGGACATGCTTTTTAAAAAAAATAAAAAATAATTTAGTATTGTATATCTTTTAATCTGTTATCTTGAATATTCAGCTGCGCATCATATATTAAAAACAAATGTACATTAACTGGTTTATCGCCATCTTTTTCTTTATCAATTTGAATGTTTATTCCGTCTTTAACAGTTCTCCACTTCCATGCAACTGATTATCCTCTGTTGACCTTAGGTCAATCCATAAACCGTATTTTGTTGTTAAATAATCATCAAGCCTAACACTGTGAAGGTGTAGATCTTTAGACACAAGGTCTACTGTTGGACTTCTACACCTCCCACCCCCAAAAAATTTTCTTATTTCGTCAAAATAGCGGTTTAAGCCCGCTAGCGTAGATTTGGTTAGGACTACCCTCAATCGAACATTGTACTTTCGTTATTTTAGGATTAATAAACTTTTCACTTCCTCTTTTGAATGGTTCTTCATCTTCACACAGCAATAAAATACCTTTAAGGGATCTTGCTGCGGCACTAAAGCTAAAATTCCTATATAGCGTCTGCCCTGCTTCTGGGATATGTTGTATGATGAATCACTCTTTCGTAATATATTGCTAATTTTGACTGATATTGTTGCTCAATCAGCCTTGCTAAATTAGGGTTGCTAACAACGTCAAACTCTAACGAGATGTCAGAAATGCTGTACTTTGCTTCGGTGTCTGATGATCTGATAACACGTTTGTATTCATTAAAAGTTAGTTCATATGACAATCTGTCTTTTAATGCTCCTTGAAAGTATGGTGCATGCGCTTTTAACAACTCAAAATCTAAGGGAATAGAAAAGCGATTTCCATACGCAAAATTTACAGCTACATACTTTTTGCCGTCTTTAACATCTGCGGCGCCTATTCTATGTTTTAGTGCTTCTTCATTTTCGATTCCTTGAAACGCAAAGTCAGCCCTTTCATTCGCGGTTAGCCATAGATCAGAATAGGTTAAAAATATGTCTGCATTGTGTAAAGAAAATATTTCTTGCCCCTCAAGTTTTATAGAAATTTTCTTAACGATTGCCCGTCCCAAATTCTGCACAACTGTCCTGTTTGTGTCTGTTGCTGATTCGAGTTCTATTTTGAAAGTAAGTCGCGCAGAGCCTGGCACAATCACTTCATCCTCTCCTAGGTCTGGAAATTTGACAGTAAGAATTTGATCTGCATCAATAGTAGATGGATTATTTGGAACAGTAATATTCCGTTTATTTCCCTTCACGCCAAAGGGCTCTTTCAGTCTTCTATGCGGGTCAAGAATTGAACCATATGTTTGCGACATTTTTATAAAACAAAATAAAAAGTTAATTATTAAAGAAACATGGCAGGCATTGAAGGTGAAGAAGATTATGATGTTTTTGATCCTGGAGACGACATGAGTGAAATGACTCCTTTGATACAGCATCGCTCAGCGCCCTCATTGCGACGTGAATTAACAGAAAGTCATGTTAGATCATTGTACCAAAATTTAGGCCTTGAACCTCCCGAAGTTTTAGACCCTAATGATTTTGAACGAGATGATGATGGCCATTTGTTTGTAAGAAACGACCAAGGACAACGTGTTCAGCTTACAACTAAACGAGACCCATTAAAGTTTTTAGCCCTGAGTACAATTAGACAAAAACTCAGTGTGAGCGTACAAAATCGCCTTGGCATTTCTAAACCAAAATTAGATAGGGATGCAGTTGCTAAACTTCAAAACACTCTACAAGAACTCCCAACAGATAACCAAATACAAAACATGGAACTTAAAGATTTAAGTCATACGGCGGGTGAATTAATAAATGTAATGGAAGCAGAAACCAGTTTATCAGAAGAAACAGTACCAAAAACAATAGATGCAAAAACCAGTTTTTCCGAAGAAACAGTACCAAAAACAATTGGTGTTTCTTCATTGCCTATGCGAGAAATAGCGGCCCTTGATCATGCTTTGAGAACCATTAGGGGCGAATTAACAAACAATTTAGCAAAACTGGGTGAACTAGATGAGGATATAAAAAGAGAAAAAGAAAAACTCGTTGAGGCTAATGCCGCCAACTTAGGGCCTGGGGATAAAGAAAGAATAACCCAAAGACTAAAAGAGCTTGAAGAACTGAGATCATTAAGAATAGAAGCGGCGTCTACTGACCGGGAACAATTACGAACCCAAGTGAGCAGAATAAGAGAAACTATCCAAAGAATTTTATATGAAGACACAACGCTAGCAGAAAGAATACGAACGTTGTTTAGAGAGCAAGGAGTCACATTAGTAAGCGTTATAAACGGCCTTAGATTTGCAATAAGTACACTGGTGATGGCTATTACAGCGGCGGTGGTCAAATCCCGGTGCCCCCACCGCCATCGCCTCCATCACCGCCTGATAAATCATGGGTAAAAAAACAGCTTGATCATCTTGCGGATTTATTAAAAAATTAGCCAGTAAAGCTATAGACTCTTTACCGGTATATTAGGAGGTGTTGTTAGCGGCTTTTGTCTACTTCAAGCAAAGTAGTTGGCTTTATGGCCGAGCACTTATGGCATTAGTTCTCTTAATAGTCGGGTTAATTTTTAGTAAGATAAAGACCAAGTAATCCTAGGCCAGTTAATCCAAGAACAAGCGCTGTCTTTTCATATTCATGGTCATTATTTTTTTTTACTTCTTCAACGCCTTCGGTCCTTTGGGCCACGGGGATTGGATGACTTATTCTTTTATTCTTGGGGGGCCATCTTGTTTGTTACTGCTTGCAATATTACAGGCTCAGAATTTATTTCGTTTTTTCCCGACCTTCTGTTCATTGCTGCCACAAGGATTTCATTATTGTAGTTTATTATTGTTCCTATCTGGAGTCTGAGGTCAGAAGGCAGCATGTATAAACCAGTGCCAACAGCAAAGTCTACTTTCGATCTTGCGTATTGTAAAACATTTGGTATCTTTTAATACTTGAAGGTAAATCAACTGTAGAATTAATGGCGTCCTCCTAAATTTGCTAAGTATATTATTTTTGTGCATCAAAGCCAGTAGAAGGATCAGTTATGCTCGATCTCGTTTGTGCTTGCGAACCTAGCAAACACCAAACGTAAGTACGAACAGAGTCGTTTATTCGTTCTATTCCTGCTTTAGTTAGGCCCTTAGAAGTGTCTAAGATAAATGTTGTCCATGCTGTTTTATGCTCTTGCTCTATGGACCCGAGGTGAACAGCTGTGTTTGAAGAGAAAGATGTGTAAGGAGGCTTCTAGTCATAGTTTATACTTTCTGTGCACGCCCCAAAAATAAGGGGTGCCTAGACCTTGATTAAGATCCAACTTTTGTCTAAAGTCTGTCTTAGCCTTAATATTGAATTCGTTACAGATCCTTTCAAAAGCCTTCATGTCTATTTGTTGCTGAATGGATTAAACGTTTTATCATTTGGCAATGGGGCTTGCAGTTCAGTCAAAATACGTCTGAAGGTGTAATAGAAATGAAATCTGTACACTGGCCTCACCAAAGGATCAGGATGATTTAAGTGATCGGCATACGACACTCCACACCCAGTTTGATGCACAAAACACAGCAAAGTTTAACTGGTTCTGGTAAAACTGCATCGGATGACTAAACCACACTTTCGGAATGTAGTCTTTTTTATAGGGGGGTTAAGATATCTGTTTAATGGAGTACTCACCTTTACTTGAAAGGCGTCAGACTGAGTCACAGAAATGTCAAGAGTATCAGTTGTTATATTTTTAAGATTGTAGTGCGGCCCAACAGAATATTTTGCATCAGTATATTTAAATGCGCTCATTTTTATTTCGTTTAAAAATGTTTGTAACAATAACAACCCAAGACCGTCCTTCGTTTTTAGAACATGCTATTGATAACAGTTGCGGAACCAGAATGGTTGCACTTCATGAAATATTTTACAAAGTTGTATGGTTGTATATAAGTGAATCGAAGAAGAATAATAAGATTAAAAAAGTTGATAATAGAGGACAATTAGTTAGCCAGTTAACCATACCTGATGGTTATTACGGGTTTTGCTCACTAAAAGAAGCAATGAGTAACTTTGACATTACTCTCAAACTTAACAATGCGAATCTGAAAACAATGTTGACCTTCAAACCTGAAGAAGAAGAAGTAGGTTACTATTTTGATGGAGAGCTAGCTAAAATGTTGGGCTTTACAACTGCCAATCGGCCTATTCATAGTTTTAGAGTTGCGTCAAACAAAACTACTTATGAGGGAGAAAATCCGCTCGATCTTGCATAACATTCATTACTCTATGTTCATTTGGATGAGCTGAGCACTGATGAAAACTTGTATGATGGAAGGCCCTCAACAGTTTTAAGAGCTCTTCCATCAGGGAAAGCTGCATATTGCGATTATGAAATTATACAATTCCCTAATTTACAGTTTAAACGATTAGCTTGTGGAAGGGTCAGATCATTTAATATAAAAATTGCAGACAAAACAGGGAAAGTCGTGAAATGTGATAACCTGCACATTGTTTTGGAAATAAAATAATAAGCTGTACTAAAAAATGTCGCGTGGACCAGAAGAGTCAGGAGTTACATTAGCGCCTGTAAGGTGTATAACTTTAGAATTAAAAGACCTTGCAGACGTTGCGGACTTTGAACAGAATGGTGAAATAGGTGCTTTGTATGGTTTTGAGTACACTAAAGATGGTGATTATAAACGCAAAGAGGTTGGCGACAACAAAAAGTTTCCTAAACTAGAGCAACTGCGCAATGTAGAAGCAAATAATGCCGGCCAGTATGAATAAAAATAGTTAGAAAACCTGACAGCAAATGGCACTTAGAACCATATTTAGAATGGGACATAAAATTTGAATTCATAAGCCCTTTTACATTTTTTAGCCGTCAAAAAAGTTTCAGAAAAGCACTCAACTCAGGTCCTTTACATGTAAGTCTTATGCCAGAGGACAATAGTCGGAAAGAGATTGAAATAACGCCGTATGGGAAAAAACAGTACATCCTCCACAGAAGAGAAACGGTTTTAAAGGAAGCTTCTACAAAATTACAGTTCATTCCACGCAGGAAATTAGGAGACACGTTCACAATGATATTTGAAATTTCTGTCTTAAAAGATGAGGAGAGGGATGGGGTTGTGGGCGTTAGTGACGTCCTTATAAAAGGAATTAATATTAGCTGGCAAAACTTAGACGTTAAACGCCTTAAAGTTACCATCGTCGTTCTTCACAATGGTGAGGATATTAAGGTCATAACAACAAGCAACAAAATCAATGTTGACTTAAATAGAAACAATCTTACAGAACTGAATTGGATTAATCTTACACATTTAGGCCTCATAGGATTTTATTATACTGAACAAGTTTTGACAGAAAGTTTAATAAAAACAATAACTGGATTAAATTAAATTCTGTTATAAAACTATGGAGCAGACGACTTTGGTGTCAATGCCGATGTTAAACTTTATGATAAAAACCCCTCATTGTTCACTGATTTGTGGACAGACTGGTTGTGGAAAAACAATATTTATCCTCGACCTATTACAAACAGTTTATCGTTATAATTTTGATCATATAGTAATTTTCTGTCCAACACTTAAATGGAACAAAGCATATCATGATAGAAGGTTTATATGGACAGATGATGAAAATATTTAGTTGATCCTAGCAATAAACTGAGTGAGGGTTTAGAACACTTTTATAGACTGTTTGAAGGAACGCAGACACTATTTATTATAGATGACTGTTCGGCAGAAAGAGACATAGTTAAAAAAGAAACTCTTTGTCAAAACTTGCTTTCAGCGGAAGACATGCTGGGATAAGTGTGTGGATTTTATGTCAAAAATATAACTCAGTTTTAAAAGACTTTAGAGAACAGTTAAAGACTGTAGTTTTATTTCACATAAAAAGACAGAGACTCATTTGAAGAATGTCTGCGCGAAAATGATGTTATTGAAAATGATCAGGAAAAACTAAAATCTGAAAAGTTTAGTAAATTAGTATGAAAACGGATAACCCTACTCAGTATGTTTGTTTGTAAAAAATCGTTATTTTTTGGTTATTGAAACGTGTGATGGATTATCATTTTTAATTCGTTATTAAAGTCTTACTTATCAGAGAACGGAAAAAAGCTCATTCTAGGGTCAACCGCCGAAAACTGGTTTGAGGGCGGGTGAGCTAGAATGAGCTTTTTTCCGTTCTCTACCTTTGTTTTTGTACAGTGTGACGATGTTAGCATCCCTCATGTCTTGTGGTACTTCGCCTTCACTCCAACAGAGGCAGAGGATTTCATGCAACTCGATGATAAGTGTCTCTTACGGCACTTCAGTACTTCAGCGGGAATACCGTCTTTCCCTGGTGCCTTGCCAGAGGCAAGAGCGTCCAGGGCTTAGTTGAGTTCGTCTATGGTTGGTTCTCTGTCAAGCTCTTCCAGTTCTGGTAGGTGCTCTACGGCATTCAGGGCATCTTCTGTTGTCACACTGTCACTCTTGCATACCCGCATTCATGACAGCATTTACTCCATACGCACACGCAATCTTTCCAATCACCCAAAAGGAGCACTACCGAATGTTTTTCTTCTCCCCCTCTCCTTCAGGAAAACACTTTACTAAGTCACAACAACAACTTGTAAACAGATTTTACACCTGTATCTCTCTCCGCACTGAGAGACAAATAAATCCGCACACATGTATCTCTCCTCACAACCGAGAGACAAATCAATCTTCACACATGTATCTCTCTTTACACTGAGAGAAAAAAATAGTCTTCACACTTGTATCTCTCTTTACACTGAGAGATAAAAATAGTCTTCACACTTGTATCTCTCTTTACACTGAGAGATAAAATAGTCTTCACACTTGTATCTCTCTTTACACTGAGAGATAAATAATCTAGTTCCGCTTCTATAAAGCTATGGCCTTCACATTCCTTTAACCCAAAATTCCGGACCAGGAGAATACATAACTCCCGTAATCACTGAGGACCTGCCTGCCTCAAGTAAAAGCTTCCCTGCTTTCTCAATTCCCTGTCTCTCTGAGACAATATACTGCCCCCTCGAACTCTCCCGTCCTGGAGATACGAGTCTCGACTTCTCTTCGCGACTTCTTCTGTCTCTTGCGAAATGACGAGCTTCAACTCCTCTCCCTGGAGTTGGTACTGGCTGGGGCTGAACTACCGGTGTGTTCCCCACACCATGGCCATCTTCAACCACCTCACGGGGTGAAAGATAAAGGGGTGAAGGGCGAAGGGTAAAGGGTGACGGGTGAAGGGTGAGGTGAAGGGCTGAAACACGAATAAGGTTCGTGTAAGTAACCTGCTTCTCAATTCAACATATGAATTCTTTCTCTCTTCTTTAAGTTTTCCCCTGTAGCTTTCCCCAACTATCTATCGCTCACCTGGTAATGACTGGTCAGCAACGAGGACCCCCGGGTCCTGACAGGTTCGAGTCTCTAGGCCATCTGCTGGGTTAAAACTGACTCTTTCCCCCCTTCTCCTAGTGAGTGCATACTCAGTGTTCAAAACACATGACCAGCACCTTACCTTACCAGCCCTTGTTAAACTATCACTCAGTGGTCACTTTCACCCAATGACCACATTCGTTTCTTGAATGAGTCATACTCACAATTATTTTGGGGACGCCCGCTACACTAGTCAAGCCACATGAATATTCTTCCTTTAGTTGTGGCACGGGGAAATGATTCATATCACTAACTACATGTGATAGAGCGTCACATGCCTTGATGTGAGGCTACGTCACATGACACCCCCCCATCCTGGGATGAAAAAATTTTCTCCAGAAAATTTTTTAAAGGATATACAACTTCACTTAAACACATCTTCAGCCATGAATCTCAAATGTGTAACCATCACACATGATTCACCAAATTAATAATCAACGTATAGAATCAATCACCATGATCCACCATAAATAGCATATTTCAAACTTTCAATCTTTCTAAAAAAAAAAACAGTCATAATTGATCACCATATTCCACAAGATACATTTCACAAATTACATGGATAAAACAATTAGGGATATCAACAATTCAAAGCACCAATTGTGTTCATACATTAAGATGTGAAGCACATTTTCCCTTGATCTTTGTCTCACATCATATGTTTCAAAACCCTCATGAAAATGAGAATATTTCCAAGTGTAAATGTTCCTCAATAGACATGTAAACAAAATAAACATAGTTTAAACATAATTTCTTTTTCCCCACATGTAATGTTATAGTCCATTGAAAAGTCACATGCTTCCATTGTTGACAATGACAAATGAAAACAATTGGTTTGTCTCATTGCACAATCAAAACATGTATATATACATTTCTAAAGAGTTATATTGCTCATCACACATACATATAGATTCATCTTCACAAGCAAATTAGACATAAATAGTACTTGATTTTTTTCCATTGTTTACCAAAGAATAAATATGTATTACATCAACATCAAGTAGTTGTTTGCTTGCAAAACATATAGTCACTTCAATAAGCAAATTATGCATAAATATCACTTGATTTAAATCGTCAGTAGCATACAATGCACCGTCAAAAGTGATCACACCGTAATCATTAAGAAAGACAAAAAACAGGAATAGTCTTTCCCTTGAAGACAGTTACATTTGTCCATGAATATTCACGCACGTGACAACAAATCTGCCATGACATTTGTGTTCCAGGCACTGGTTCAACAGTAAACTGGAATTCCTTTAGTCAAGTCTATTTTCACAAAATAATTTCCTTCTGAGAGCTGACACAGAAGTCTTCAATGTCTGGGATGGGCTCGGCATCGAACACAGTGATCTTTTTTACTTTTCTGTAATCAATGCAGAAACGCACCGATCCATCAGGTTTTGTCCACCAATACCACTGGTGAGCTGTACGGAGATGTAGAAGGTTCTATCACCTTTAAATCCAGCATTACATTGATTTCCTCTCAACCACCTCTTTTTTTGCAAATGGGAGGGGGTATGGTCTGGTTCGCACTGGTATTTCAGAAGTTAACTGAATACTATGGGGTTCAATACCAGTTACTGTACCTGGGGTATCCGTCAACACATCCTGAAAGTCTTTCAAAATGTCTTTGAGCTGTTCTGTTTGACTTGTAGACAAATCATTCGACAGAACCACATCCTCATAGGTTTCACCTTTGATAGACAGAATAGGAAGGGGTACAACATCATCTGCAATGGTAGATGTTAACACTCCTACATTTGCTGTTTTCATAACCTTTGATCTGTCCCTGTACGTTACATTGGGTACAAATTCATCACTGATAATGTCTGTCATGTTGACATCAGTTTCTGACACAGGACATATCCACTCAACCGACTGGTGATGGCAACATTTGTACGTTCAACATACTTCTTCAACATGTTCACATGAAATACCTTCTCAGTGTTTGCCATTTTGATCTTATAATTTACTTCAGAAAGTTTTTCGACCACCTGAAAAGGACCCTTCCACATAACACGAAGCTTGTTATGTTCATCAGTTAGTAGCACAAGGACTTTATCCCCTACACTGAAGGAACGTGCCTTTGCTTTTCTGTCTGCAAAGACCTTGTACACATCTGTTTTTCTATCAGCTGACTGTTGAGCAAGCTCACATGCATCCTTCAAACGATTATGCAGTTCATAAACGTATTGGTAAACAGTTTTACTGTCAGGTATGTCCGTCTTTTCCGTCCATTGTGACATCAACAGATCCAAAGGTCCCCTTGGTGAGTGTCCAAAAAGAAGCTCAAATGGAGAGAATCCCAGCGTTTCGTTCGGCATTTCCCTGTATGCAAAAAGCAAAGCCGGTATGAAACGATCCCATTCCTGGGGTTCCTGCCTTGCAACCTTTCTCAACATGGACTTCAACGTTCCATTGAAACGTTCAACCATGCCATTCGATTGGGGATGATATGGCGTGGTTGAAATGGAAGAGATTGACAACAGTCTGTAAATTTCTCTCATGAGATCAGAAATGAATTGCGTTCCACAATCCGAGAGAATTTCGTCTGGAAGACCCACTCTGGAAAAAATTGCAAGTAAGGCTTCAGCGACAGATACTGTATCAATTTTCTTCAGTGGAATCGCTTCTGGATACCTTGTTGCTGTAATCCACCAAAGTCAAGATATAGCGATATCCCGAAGAAGACAGTGGTAGCGGTCCAACAAGATCAATAGCAAACCTTCCGAAATGGAACGGAAATGAGAGGCATTTTGTGCAAAGGTGCACATGGGACGCGACCTTTCTGAGATGTCTTTTGGCAGATGTCACATGAGCGGCAGTATTTCGTAACTTCCTTTGTGACACCCGGCCAATAAAAGAATCAAGAACTCTCTTTAATGTTCTTTTGATTCCGCAGTGACCAGCGAACAATGCATCATGAGCCGTGTGCAGCACTGTTTCTCTAAGTGGTTTTGGAACCACAACTTGTCTGTTGTCCTGTCCAGGTACACACCTGTAGAGAATGTCAGAGTCCAGTATGTACGTTGGTTTGTCCGTTTGTACGTCAGTGACAGTCTGTTTAGCAGCAGAAAGTATTGTCGTCAGCGTCTCGTCTTTTCCCTGCATTTCTTTTAGATCATCTGGGGTAATCTGGAGTTCATCCAGTTTTGAGACTTTTAGCGGCTTTGTAGCCTTTCCCTGCTCTATGACGTTTGATCTAGTACTCACAAGACAAGGAACAAACGATCCTCCAGCACCACCATGTACTGTAGCGACAAACCTGGCAAATTGCCCAAGATCAAGTCGCAGACTGGGTTATCAATAACACAGGCGGTAAGAAAACCGGAGTAGTACGGTGTATCGACTGAAATTTTCGCCAGCGGAAACGTTTCAATCTTGCCTCCAAACGACCTACACTTTTGGACAGTGTTGAGATACTGGTCTTGAAGCACGAAAGACTTCCGTACACCAGCAGTAGTGCACCCAGTGTCTCGCAAAACCGAAGCCTGCAAACCATTGATGGCTCCGTTTTCTAACACCAGTCCATCAACAGATTGATCTGGTGCCAAAACAAGGCCTTCTTCACAATCAGTGGAGACTAATGCGGGTTTTGAATCATTTGGTTTGAAAGGGCAATTTTCCTCAAATGGAACTTGCCATCACAAAAGAAACATCGCATTGTCTGATCGGCAGCCGACTGATTTTGTGAACTTCTATTCTGTCCACGAACTGGCCCAAAAGGTCTACGTGGTGGTCGTTGTCCACGACCTCGGAACGTTTGCTGAGGAGTAACGGGTCTTTCCGGCGGTGAGTACTGGTATTGACGAAAGTCACTCGAACCGCGGAAAGATCCCTGTCCGTTCCTAGATAGGTATATCCTTGAGGACTCAAAAATGACCCACGATTTCCTTTCCTGTAACTTCCCTGTCCTGATGGGATAGTACATGACGCATGAGACTCAAAGATGGAAAATTCTCCTTTCCTAGCCACGCCTTTATCTGGGTGAGCGATACAATACTGATCAGCCATCTGACACATTTCCTCCACGTTTTCAAATTGCCTTTCTTTAAGGAAAGTGGCCAGATCTTTGCTCACGCTCTGGAAAAGTTGTTCTCTAAGAAGGAGATCTCGCAGTGATTGAAAAGTTTGTTCGTTTTAGACAAATCGATCCATCGATCCAAACAATGACTCATACGGATCAGAAACGACGGAAACGATTCTCCTTTTTCAGGGCGCACAGAACGGAAAACGTTCGTGAAAACGATCAGCAGAACATTGAAATTTCTTGAGGAGTTCTTCTTTCAACTGATCCCAAGTTAAATTTTGTTTCGCTGCAAGTGAATGGTACAGTGTCCAAAGCGCTACCCTTAAACAACGACGCAAATATACAATGTCCACTTTTCCTTTGGCCAACCACAAGACGTTGCATGACTTTCAAATCGGAAAAGAAAACTATCAATGTCATCCGTTTTTTCCTCGAAAGGTGGCAACTTTGGAATATATGCCGCTTTTGGTTGAGGCATGGCTGCGGAACCGACTGGTGGAGGTTCTCTCGATGCCTGGATTCTTTTAATTTCAGCATCAGTCTCTAGTTCTAACTGCCTCAACTTAAATTGACGTTCTTCAGCTTCAGCTTCCCTCTGTAATCTTTTTTCTTCAATTTCAGCTTCCCTCTGTAGTTTATTTTCTTCATCTTCCCTCTGTAGTTTATTCTCTTCAGCTTCCCTCTGTAATCTTTTTTCTTCAATTTCAGCTTCCCTCTGTAGTTTATTCTCTTCAACTTCAGCTTCCCTCTGTAGTCTATTTTCTTCCCTCTCTCTTAGCCTGTCTGCCCTATCTGTGCATTGTTGCACATAGTTAGTAAGTTTTTCTCCATCAAAACCCAAGCGTTCCGCTTGTTTAACATATTTATCAAAATCATCCATAATGAATCGTCAACAGATATAAACACAAAACAATCTCCAAGTATGAATAAAAATAAGGCGATATATGATGATATTATGTTTCACAAAACCGTAATTATAATATATGCAAATACAGAATTCAATTTCCGGTGTAAACAAAAAACCACTTACTAAAACAGGGTAGATATGAAATCCAAGAAATGTATTTTTCCAAAAATAATTTGCAACTGTTATCAATTTGGAATTTACAAAACAAAATGAAGTTTAATACAAAACTGTTTTCCCTAAGAAAGAAAAAAAAATAAACACAATAAAGTTTTCTGAAAATAAATTCTTTATAAAGTTTAAGTTCTCAAATGTTCTTGTTGTCAGTCTTTCTTTCTTACTTAATTTCAAATGAATTTACAAAACAAATGTACCGCCTTATCCAAAAAATGAATATACATTTACAAAACAAATGGAATCACAAACAATTAAAAAGAGGGAAGAGACACAAACTAGCGGAAATCCTACCTAAAATATGAAATGTTGAAAAGAAAACTAGATAGGAGCCTATTGAGGAGAAGGTTTAAGAGATTTGAAAAAGGGTTGAAAAGGAAATGAAAGGATACACAGGACCGGAACAGTAAGAGGAAATCAAGAAAAGCAAAAGAAGCCCACAGACAGCACCCTAGTGGTCACTGTCTCCCGTGAAACTGGAGACGGGAAAAAACAAATCACTGCACAATATACACACACTACAGTAATAATACAAAATACTAAACAATCAATCAATAAATGCACATTCACCCAAACTCAAAGAAAATCTCGCACCACACCCAGAAAAAAAATAATCAAAAGATAAAGATGTTTATTTGGGCAGAGCGGTAATCAACTCCACCACCTACACTATTAGCGTGACGGAGGAGAAGTTGATCCCACACTCTGAGGGGCAAGGGGAAAAATCAAACTGAAACAATAGGAAAGCGAAAGAAATAGATATTTATGAGAAGGGAAAGACTATTGACTCCCCAACGCCATGTCCCCCTGCTAAACGCAGGAAGAGGTTGGGGCTATCAGTCCTGGGAAAGGGGACAAAATTCTAATCCTCTAGGGGAAGGACAGCGATTCCTCAACGCCCTGCCCCCTTGCTGCCAGGTTCGAGCAAGAGGAGGTTGAGGCTATCGGTCCTGAGGTGGGGAAGGGTCAAAAAGAAATCCTACCAAAAAAAAAAACCCTTAACGGAGCAGAGCAACCAAAAGAAATGTCAACCACCCTAAACACATAGAAATAGAAAAAAAAACCACAACAAATGCAAATAATACACAATAAATAATCAAACTAATTTCTTTTTTTTTCTTTCTTCCCTCAAACCCTTGAGGGCACAAATAGAAATCTTTTTTTTTCTTCCTCAAACCCTTGAGGTACAAATCTTTTTTTTTTAAACCCCAAGGGCACAAATAGAAATCTTTCTTTTTTTTTTTCTTTTTCTTTCCCGGGGAAACAAACGGCAGCTACGCCGGTGAAGCTGGAGTCGGGGTCACCACTGTCACACTGTCACTCTTGCATACCCGCATTCATGACAGCATTTACTCCATACGCACACGCAATCTTTCCAATCACCCAAAAGGAGCACTACCGAATGTTTTTCTTCTCCCCCTCTCCTTCAGGGAAAACACTTTACTAAGTCACAACAACAACTTGTAAACAGATTTTACACCTGTATCTCTCTCCGCACTGAGAGACAAATAAATCCGCACACATGTATCTCTCCTCACACCGAGAGACAAATCAATCTTCACACATGTATCTCTCTTTACACTGAGAGAAAAAAATAGTCTTCACACTTGTATCTCTCTTTACACTGAGAGATAAAATAGTCTTCACACTTGTATCTCTCTTTACACTGAGAGATAAAATAGTCTTCACACTTGTATCTCTCTTTACACTGAGAGATAAAATAATCTAGTTCCGCTTCTATAAAGCTATGGCCTTCACATTCCTTTAACCCAAAATTCCGGACCAGGAGAATACATAACTCCCGTAATCACTGAGGACCTGCCTGCCTCAAGTAAAAGCTTCCCTGCTTTCTCAATTCCCTGTCTCCTGAGACAATATACTGCCCCCTCGAACTCTCCCGTCCTGGAGATACGAGTCTCGACTTCTCTTCCGCGACTTCTTCTGTCTCTTGCGAAATGACGAGCTTCAACTCCTCTCCCTGGAGTTGGTACTGGCTGGGGCTGAACTACCGGTGTGTTCCCCACACCATGGCCATCTTCAACCACCTCACGGGTGAAAGATGAAGGGTGAAGGGCGAAGGGTAAAGGGTGACGGGTGAAGGGTGAAGGGGTGAAGGGCTGAAACACGAATAAGGTTCGTGTAAGTAACCTGCTTCTCAATTCAACATATGAATTCTTTCTCTCTTCTTTAAGTTTTTCCCCCTGTAGCTTTCCCCAACTATCTATCGCTCACCTGGTAATGACTGGTCAGCAACGAGGACCACCGTCCTGACAGGTTCGAGTCTCTAGGCCATCTGCTGGGTTAAAACTGACTCTTTCCCCCCTTCTCCTAGTGAGTGCATACTCAGTGTTCAAAACACATGACCAGCACCTTACCTTACCAGCCCTTGTAAAACTATCACTCAGTGGTCACTTTCACCCAATGACCACATTCGTTTCTTGAATGAGTCATACTCACAATTATTTTGGGGACGCCCGCTACACTAGTCAAGCCACATGAATATTCTTCCTTTAGTTGTGGCACGGGGAAATGATTCATATCACTAACTACATGTGATAGAGCGTCACATGCCTTGATGTGAGGCTACGTCACATGACATCTGTGACTACATTTTCCCTTGCATATAGCTCAGTGTAGTGTTCTACCCAGCGCTCCATCTGTTGTTCTCTGTCCTGAATCACCTCCCCTGTAGCTGATTTCAAAGGGGCAGTTTTCTTTGTGTTGGGCCCAATGCCTCCTTGATGCCGTCATACATCGCCTTAATGTTGCCTGTCAGCTGCGATCTGAATCTGGGAGCAGAGTTGAAGCAAATAATCGTTGGCGCATTGCCTGGCACACTGCTGGACTTTGCTGCGAGCAGCACGGAGAACCTGGAGGTTCTGCTCACTGGGATTGGTTTTGTATGCTGTCAGGGCATTTCTCTTGGCCTCGATGACTGGTGTCATTTCTTCTAAATGGGCTTCGAACCAATCAGCTGACTTGCTGGTCTTTTTGCCAAAGGTGGACATGGCGGTGTTGTAGACAGCATCTCTGAAGTGCATTTGTAGTGGGTGGGCCAGGAGAGAATCCTCCAACATGCGTGCGAACTCCTCCACTTTTCTTTGATCGCGTGTTTTGCTGGTGTCGATGTGAGGCCGGCCCTCCTTTCTCGTACTGTGCAGTCCCTTCATGCGGAGCTTCACTTTGCTGCACACCAAAGAGTGGTCAGTGTCACAATCGGCGCTCTGGTAGCTGCGAGTGATCTTGATGCTCGAAAGGTTGACACGTCTGGTGAGGATCAGATCGAGCTGATGCCAGTTTTTTGGATCGAGGGTGCCCTCCAGGAGACTCGATGCTGAGGCTTAGTGTTGAAGAAGGTGTTACTGACGCACATCCCATGATGACAGCAGAGCTCTAGCAGGCGCTGGCCATTCTCGTTCATTTCCCAGTGCCGAACTGACCCAAGCAGGTGGGCCAGGAGTTGTGATAAAACACCTACTCTGGCGTTGAAATCGCCTGCGATGAACAGTAATTCTCTGTCGGGAATTCTCCTTATAGCAGCACTGAGGTCGCCCATAAAATTTTCTTTTGCTTCTGCGTGGATGCCAATTGGTGCGTAGGCACTAATTAGACTGACTGGTCCCGATGATGTCTGGAGTCAGAGAGACAGGATTCGTTCTGTTCCCTCTACTGGGGGTGTTATGGATTCCAATAATCTGTTTCTGACTGCGAATCCCACGCCGTGTTCCTGACCTTGTCTGATGGTTTTGCCCTGCCAGAACAGGGTGAAGTCCCCTCTCCCTCACAGATCCCGTTTCTGGAGCCCTGAATTTCTTGAAGGGCGACAATGTCCATCTGCAGTCTGCTCAGTTCTCTGTCGATGACGGCTGTCTTGCGAGCATCGTTTACTTCCTGCAGGTCGTCAGAAAAGCGGAGTCATGTCCTTTCGTTCCACATACCATTTCAGGGCGGAAGTTATCATTTTCTGTTGCCTGGGGCATAGTTATCGATCCGCTTTTCGGTTTTCACCCTAAACCCCACGCACCCAGTGAGGCTAACAGACCGTGCGGGGCAGCACCTTACTGGCTGGGGACTGCCCAGCTTAAGTGGGCAATAGCTGCCCAGTGAGATGCGATGACCTCTCCCACCGTCGGAAGTAACCCCTGGCTTCTGACATACGCCAATTGACTATGCAACTTTAACCGTAGACTGCTACTTCCCGTCGCCGTGTTTTGTAGACGCTGTAAAGCGAAGCTGGAGTGACCTCTCCAGAGCGCAAAGCCTGGGTAAGTAAGTATGGAGGGCAAGCTGTTACCCATGCAGCAGACCCCCCCTCTCCAAGTCGCTGGAATGGTCCATTGGGAAAGCAAACGCCGATCACATGGTTTTCCCGTGCCATTGCAGGAGTTGCCAGAACGTATGCTGTATACAGCCTCGGACTGCCTTGGGGCTCCAACCCCCGGGTTTTTCCTCAGGGTTGACTCCCGAAGCCTTTCGTAAGAGTGGGTATAGCCGCAAGGCAGCGGAGGTTTGAGATCAAGTTTTCTTCTTAGGTGGGGTCTTCCCAGACTTCCACCCAGCCCGCCCCTCTGCCAAAAAGGTTGCCAAGAAGTCTTACGGGGTCGAATT
>CM031622.1:16411518-16422503 GCA_018398815.1 Conus ventricosus | reverse complement strand
CCAGCCTTTTCTGGAATGCTCTCTAAAACGAAAAGCAGAGGAGTCAAGTCACCACTTTCCGCGTCAGGGAGAACAATCAGGTTCGAAATACGGTATCTGACTATAGGATTATATGTTTGAGTTTCCTCCCTATTTAAGATTGTCTCCTCCTTGGAGACCATAAGCTTGCTGAAGGCTCATTTTGAGAAGCATTCTATTATTCATCCTTTCAAGCACATACTGTTAAGCAAAATTAATTTAGCACTGCAGATATGAATGCTTATCTCCCCATATTTCTTTAATCTAAGACATACGAGCAAGTTTGTTTTATAACTATATATATATATATATATATTATAATATATGTGTGTGTGTAGTGTGTGTGTGCGCGCGCGCGCGCGTGCAATAGTCGATGTGAGTATTATGTATGCGTGTTTGCGTGCGTGTAAGTGCGAGAGAGAGAGAAAGAGAGTGTGTGTGTTTCTGTTGGTTGTTTGATAAGCACAAAGGATCTAAATTCTTACCCAGCAACACACACGTCATAGGACACTTCATTTTGCTCTTTTGTGATAACAATATGACATGGCGGCGCATAAATACAAGTGTCATAAACTTAAGATGCTAATCATTCATGCCACTAACTTCCACACAGTCACATGTACATACGCTTATTATGCACGCACCGTCTAAATAAAGAAATAGAACCACCAGTAAGTGAGGAATACAGGGGAGGAAAAGCTTAAATGTCAATCTGGCGAGTGCGTGGACGGCTTGAAAGGGGAGGAAGTTCGTGGGGTGGGGGTAGAGCGGGGAGGACGAGAGATAAAATGAACACACACACACACACACCACACACACACACACACCGAGCGCACTTACTTATCTTGCGCGCGCGCGCCACACACACACACACACACACACACACACACACACACACACACACTACACATACGAGCGCACTCGGTCATACTGCGCAAGCGCGCGCACACACACACCAAACACACACCACACACACTGACTGAAACCAATTTATTGTCAGATTAACTCAAGGTTGTACTGACACACACACACACACACACACCACACACACACACACACACACAGTATGCTTAGGCTACTCCAACGCAGAACCAGTGTGAGGGAGAACCGCTTCGCACGGCAACTCGCTCGGCACAGGCCGAGGAAACTGTCCGGACGATTCCAAACATCTCGCTCTGTTGATTTTCACTGAAAATCCACGCGATTTCAACGGTGTGAACGACAGTCATTTTCATCTGAGAATAACTATTTTCATTGGTTTTGACGCTGTTAGGATAGACAATCAGTCAAAATACAGAAAACAACATTATCATCCCAGTAATAAGTCGTCAGCCGTGAAAACAGTTGACTATGGCAGTTTTCCGCCTTCCTGCATTATCCGCCAATGGAATGCTGTCTTTTAGGGATACAGTCTATGCAGTGATAAGAATGTCACCAGCATGTACGATTAGTGACAGTGATGTTTTCATGAATCGTTATTATCTGTTTTCACCCGTCTCAATTACTGTTTTTGAAGATCACGCGTGAGAGCCAACTCTGGCCGAGAAGTAATTAAGAGTAGCTCTGAAGCAGAATATCAGAGATAAATACTGCTGTCATCGTGAGAACTGTCTTCATCACGCTGTCCTTGAAGATAGATGATGTTTTCGGGAGGAAAACTGCTCATTTGGGCTTCTAAAGCTTTGAAATTTTTCTTTCTTTTGTGCGCTGGGTTTTCAAAAGAAGCAGAAATAGTAACAGAAATCAGACCTAATTGACGACAATGTTTCCGGGTGAAACTCAGAGTTTCCAATGTGGTATACACCCACAGAAAATAAAGGAATGATACAGTGAAGCCATTTAATTTGAGACGTGTCACACAATAAAATGCCCACGGAAAACACCACAGGTCAACGCTTTTGTATTGAACCGCCTCCTGCCCGACTAGTGCCAGAGAATATAGCGACCGAGCTCCGTCTGCCTGGGTTTTGGTCTTTGTTCTTTGGGGTCACCTCTCTTGTCACGGGAAAACAGTTGTTCACAGCCAAACCTTTGCACTGGAATAAGTCAGTTAGAAATTAAGCTTTCACTGCGTTAAAAATATGGAGTGAGCCCACCCAATGTTGTCTGCTTTCTGATTTTCAAGCGAGATTTGGTGACGCGTGTACCAGATGCATCGTTCATGACTCATGGTACCTAATGCGCTGAACAGGTTTCGCCGAACTTAGCACGCCGAGCAAAATAGCTTATAAATCTATTTCTTACAAATGTATGTCATACGGGAACACATAATAACGCTTGTTTTGCATGAAACATATTCGATGAGTCCCGTGCGACATAGTTCAAACCCAAATACACCAGAAACTTTGATACTAGGAGCGTGAAACATGTTTCATGAGTTCCATGCGACATAGTTCATAACCCAAATACACCAGAAACTTTGATACTAGGAACGTGAAACATGTTTCATGAGTCCGTGCGACATAGTTCATAACCCAAATACACCAGAGACTTTGATACTAGGAACGTGAAACATGTTTCATGAGTCCGTGCGACCATAGTTCATAACCCAAATACACCAGAAACTTTGATACTAGGAACGTGAAACATGTTTCATGAGTCCCGTGCGACATTGTTCATAACCCAAATACACCAAGAGACTTTGATACTAGGAACGTGAAACATGTTTCATGAGTCCCGTGCGACATAGTAATCAATCTACTAGAGACCTGGACGGCATCCCATGACTGAGTCCACGATGTCTTTGTGGACGAGAAAGTCCACGCCTTCTTCATGTCTGTCTTGTTTACCACTGTATACACTTTGTGACCTTCATTCGTTGTTGCTTCGCCTATATTTTTCCATCTATTTCACATAGGCCCAGGAGGTTCCAGCGGTATCCGTTCATTTCCATGAACCAGTTCTTCAAGTTTTCCATCTGTCTTGTTCTGACATTCCAAGTGCCAATAATGATGTTATCTCTGGTACGGAGTCTAGGTTTTGAGGCACCAGAAGCATATTTGTCACCTCCGTCCTAGTGGTCAGCGGTAAGGTGCAGCCCTTGGTAACCCGGGCGACGGCCGAGCCAGTATGGGTTTATGGTGGTTTGCTTTCATCATGGTGAGTTTTGGACAAGGTGACCTGGCGGCGCCCATCCCTCTCCAGGCCGTTAGCCACAGCCGAAGTCCCCCGTAACTTAGAGGTTCGCCTTGGCCCTGGACACATGGCCATTGAACTTTCAGAAGGTCCTTTCGCCCTGGCCGTTGACTTCAGGTGACTTCAGGTGAAGTTCGTCCACCCACTGATGCAGTGTCAACATCACCCCCTCATGTGGTTTAGCCCGCCAGCTGAAGCGGTTTACCGGGTGTGGCGTTTGGAGCCAGCACTTAAGAGATTTAGGGGATGGATGAAAAGACAGTGATGCCTGTCCACCCTACCAGGTAGGGAGCAGCGTGCCAGAACACCAAAGGTACTACCTCTATCCAGAGCCCCCTACACCCTCAGGATGCCGTCCTGTCTCTAGTAGATTGATTACCATTCGCCTTAAGGCAGCTCCATTAACATCACAGTGGTGATCCTCCAACGACTGACCATGCCTGTGCTCCAACGACTGACCACGGCGACGATGAAATAGAGGACTTGTACAACCAACTGCAAGATGTCATCGATGAAACACCAAAGAAAGATGTACTAGTGATACAGGGTGACTGAGCGCGAAAGTAGAAGATGCGCAAACACATTGGAAAAGTACTTGTGGATCATCCTGCAACCTAGGTTGAGCAACGAAAGAGGTCTCCGTCTTCTCGAGTTTGCCACCACAAGCAACCTGATCATAGCAAACACTCTTCAAGAAGATGGACATGGCACAACCCTGATGGTCAACACCACAACCAGATTGATTACATTCTGGTCCCAAGCGCTTCCGAACAGGAGTGAACGCGACACATACCCGTACCTTTCTATGGGCAGATATAGGAAGCGATTACGATCTGGTGCTGATGACGTTCAGGATACGCTTGAAGAAGCTCAGAAAACCAAAGTTCACCCGACTACGTTTCAACCTAGACAAACCCAAAGACCCAGCAGTAAGAGAAGAGTTTCAAGCAATGATTGGACGAAAGTTTGCACCCCTGACCACAACTGGATGAAGAAGACACAGACATTGAGGACACAATTAACACATTCAATGCAGCAGCAGTGGAAACAGCTAATGAGATTTTGGGGAAACACCAGCGCCCCAAAAGTCCATGGGTCACCACGGACATCTCACAGCTATGTGACAAAAGACGGGAAATGAAAAAGAAAAGCAACCCAGAAGCGCCGAAAAGACCAAGCTCATGACCAACACTACCACAGGCATTAAAGGCAGAGATCAGAGTCAGCGGAACAACCCTGGAAACCGTGAAGACCTTCAAATACTTTGGATCCATCATATCTGATGAAGGCTCAAAGCCTGAGATTGTGGCAAGGACTGCACAAACAGCAGCTGTAGTGGCAAAACTAAAAACTATATGGAGAGACAAAAACCCCAGTCTTAGCTCCAAGATCCACCTAATGCACTCCCTTGCCCTCTCCGTTTTTCTGTATGCATGTGAAACTTGCACTCAGAGCAGAGTTTACGAAGAGGAATTCTGGCAACTGAAATGAGATGCCACAGAAAGATCTTGGGTATCCACGTGACAAATAAAGAAGTCCGTAGAATAATTCAACAAGCAATTGGACCCCATGAAGACCTACTGCGGTCGTCAAGAAGCGGAAAATGAAGTGGTACGGACATGTGTTCCGTTCAGCAGGCCTTGCAAAGACAGTCCTGCAAGGAACAGTCAGAGGAAGCCGCAATAGAGGAAGACAAAGGAAGACGTGGGAGGACAATATCCGAGAGTGGACTGGAATGAGCCTGGCAGAATCTCAGAGAGCGGTGGAGGACAGGACGGATGGAGGAGAGTAGTGGCCAGATCATCAGGGGTGCCCCAACGACAACAGACGATGTCAAAGGATAGGTGAAGGTGAAGGGTGCGACATAGTTCATGACCATATTAACCAGAGACTTCAATACTAAAAAAAAATAATGTGTGTACTTTACGTCTTTTCTTCCACATTAATTCTCTCTACCTGTCTCATCGCCCTCCGGTTTAAAAAAAAAGTCTTAAACTACGAATACACCTCTTTACTAAGGGATACACATGCAGTGATTTTCGATATTAAAATTACGGTAATTTTAATCGATGAAAATATAAATTACGAATAGGAAATGCTTCATGACTATATAACGAACGCCAAACAACAACAAGAACGTACGATACAAACAAACAAAACAAAAATAGCAAACAATTACAAGAAAAACTAACCACGGCCGTGCCAATACCTGGAGTTCCTGCGACTAATTTAATACGTTTTCAAAAAGAGGAAAGCTGGAGATTATTATGAAATTAATTATTTGTTATTAAAAGTTGAAGACAGCAGCGCATTTCCGATTCCTGAGCGTGAAAGCCAACGTTCAAGACAAAAAAGAAAGCATGGGAGAAGTCACACACACACACACACACACACCACACACACACACACACACACACACACACACACACACACACACACACACACGTGCGCGCGCACGCGCGTTCGCACACACTACACACACACGAGAGAGAGGAGAGAGAGAGAGAGAGAGAGAGAGAGAGAGAGAGAGAGAGAGAGAGAGAGAAAGTCATTATTTAACAACAAAGTATTGGCTTACTTAGCCATTTTCCCTACTTGCCAATACTGTTCTAGTTGATTAGCACTAGTCGCTAAAAAATATGCCTGAAAAACACGAGTGCATGTTTATACTGTATTAACCTTAGTAACCATATCAATAATAAAAATCGAACATGAACAAGCAAACAAGTCACCCACAAAGAAGCAAATAAAACGAAAATGCAAAGCCCCAGCCCACCCACAAAAGTTAAAACAATAGCAACATCAGAAAGTTTATGTGGATATAGTGCAATTTTAACACACACACCACACGCACACACACAACACACACACACACAACACTACACACACACACACTCACACACACACACACACACACACACACACACACCGAGAGAGAGAGAGGAGAGAGAGAGAGAGAGAGAGAGAGAGAGTTGATGTTTTACTGCATTACTTTTATGAGTGTGATCAGGTTTCTTGTACTAGCAACAAACAATGTATCCTTCAAAACCTGAACTGCTCAAGGGAAAGTGACTGCCATTAGATATTACCTCATCCCACCCCACCCCTCCTCACCTTCCCCTTCCCCCCACCCCCCGCCACCCATTCTAGCCCCACCCTCCGCCTCCCTCCTCTTCCGCTTACTAATTAGTTGCCTGCTCTTACGCCGTGTTTGGCGACAGCCCTCATTACTGTGATTGGATCACCGCCACAGTGACCACGCCCTCACCAGGGGTCAGTTGATTAAGGAGCGAGGTCAGGGGCCTGGCTGGCCGGGCAGTGGTCGGTGACTCAGTGAAAGTGGCCCACACAAAATTGTACTCTTTATTACTTCACTCGTTTTCTTGTTGTTTTGTACAATAATGCTCTAAGGTGTCACGCTGCTACGCCGTATGCTGACTTTCAGATCTAACACAGAAAAATAATCTTAGATCTAACACAGAAAATAATCTTAGTCACCGAGGATGTTGGAAGTCAGATCTTGTTGCACAGGCATAAAAACATGTGCACAAAGATAAGACTGTCCTGCTTGCCGATAGAAAAAAAACACACAACATTGATGCGTGTTCCTATTCTATAGGAGAGAGAGAGAGAGAGAGGTAGACAGGCAGACAGCCAGCCGGAGACGGAGACTGTGAGACAGAGAGAACGTGTGCGAGTGTGGGCTCGCGTACACGCCAATTTGTATACAATGTGAGTCACTGCGATTTCGAGATCGTCTTCATTCTAAACGGTCATTGAAAGTCCGCAGGACAAGCTCTTCGTTCGTCATTAAAAAGCAGAGAGAGAGAAAGACAGAGACAGAGACAGAGAGAGACGAGAGAGGGAGACCGAGAGAGAGAGAGAGACAGAGACAGAGACAGACAGAGATAGAGACAGAGACATTCTTTCTGTGGGTAGACGGCCTTCGGTGGGGGGGGGGGGGGGGGGGGGGGGAGGGGAGTGGGGGACAATTGTACACGGACACCCTATCCAGGAAAGATCACAGGCTCTATGGTGATGACTTGCCAGTGACCGGGAGAGGGATCACGGGGTCAAATCGAGCCAGCCAAGGGACGTAATGGCTGGAAAGATGACCCAAAGGGAGGGTCAGGCCATGGGCGAGGGGACGTAATGCGGTTTGCTAATGACCGGAAGGCAGGGCAACGAAGGGAGGTGAGTCGCCGGGCAGCAGCGCTGCTGACAAATGTCTCTCCAAGCCACAGTCCCGCTGCCCAAATGATCCGAAGCGCAGGCAAATGCAGGACAAAAGACGCATGGCATATCGGGGTTAAAGGTGACGGACTGACGACTGGAACTTGAAGCTTCCTTCCCCAGCTTGTGCCATGTCTCCCTCACCCCGCAGCTTCTCTCCCCACCCAACCCTCCCGCTTCGAGCCTCAGAATTCAATTCAATTCAGTTCGTGTGTTGGTCATCGCCCAGACGACCGCAAGGGGCCATATCAGGGCTGTCACCTCATTAGTCAATTCCCAACACGGAAGGACTCGTACCTAACGTCGAGTCTACACGGTCAATAAAGAGTCGACAAAAAGATTGTATAATTACACACAGTTTGCATGTAGTCTACTCCAGGAATGAATTGATGAGAGTGGGACGGGAGAGGGACAGTAGGAAGGGGGGGGCAGAAGAGGACGGGAGGAGGGGGACAAATACGCATGCACCTTCATCACTGTGCAATGGCTAATTCCAGGATACAATATAAAAGGGAATGCATACAGTGCTAAGCAGAACGGATCTTCATAACGCCGCCATTTTGTTCTCTCTCGCTCTCTCTCTCACTCTCTCTCTCTCTCTCTCCGTCTGGAGATGGTGATGGTGATGGTGGGGTGGGGTACAGAAAACGATGGGGCGGAAGGATAACGATAACAGAGACAAGTAAATTAATATTCAGTAAGATTTTTCCTTGTTAAATCGCCACGGGCAATAGGAAGACAGTGATTAATTTTAAGAATTCTTTACACACACACACACACACACACCTCTTTTTCTATATCTATCTGTGTATGTGAAAAAAAAAAAATATTAATATATATATATATATATATATATATATTATATATATATCAGTATATTTAAAATGCCTAAAACAATTTTTTAAGTGCTCAACCCCTTGGGGAGCAACATTAGTTAAAACAAGTTAAAAGAGGAATCTTAAAACTATCTACAAATTTGTTTCGAGCGTGTTGCGCTGTCATCAGGATCCTGATGACAGCGCAACACTTGTTAACCTGCACTTGTTTTCTCCCCACTATTTAATTGTTCAGCGAGTATATAATATATATATATATATATATATATATATAATATATAGTTAAACAAGTTAAAAAGAGGAATCTTAAACTATCTACAAATTTGTTCGAGCGTGTTGCGCTGTCATCAGGATCCTGATGACAGCGCAACACGCTCGAAACAAATTTGTAGATAGTTTTAAATTCCTCTTTTAACTTGTTTTTAACTAATGTTGCTCCCCAAAGGGGTTGAGCACTTAAAAAATTGTTTTAGGCATTTTAAATAACTGATATATATATAAATATATATATATATATATATATATATATATTCACATACACAGATGTGCAAGGAGATGTAGTTGCATCGGTTTCCTGAAGAAGCCTTTTGGCGAAAGCTTGAAAATGAACTCCGTGGCGGTGCTGACTACATATTTTTCATCACTATATATATATATATATATATATATATATATATAATATATATATATATATATATATATATATATATATATATATTCTCCTCATTTTCTCTCCCGGCCAGTCTCCCTGATTTTCCTATCCGCCTCTTTCTCATAAACAGAATATTGCATGACTTGTACTAATACGGAGTAGAGTCCCTTTACACCCGACACCCTCTTTCGTCAATGGACCTGCCCGGGGGCAGGCGGGACTGGAACTCGGCACCAGCAGGCCAGCAGTGACCCGTCCCCCGGGACTCCAGGACACAGAGAAGACAAGGGAGGGGACAGTCGCTCCCTGACAAATGGGTATACTGATCATTGAGCCGGCAGGAGCCGCCCCTCCCTCTCACAGCCAAGACCCCTCCCCTGCGGCATTAGTTCACACATATATGTTCAAGTCAGACTGTTTATAGCCCAGCCGATCGCCGTGGCCGCATTATGGCGGCGAGCGAGTTGAAAACAGAACAACTGTGCAAATTCAACGCTAAGACTTAAAAAAAAGTCCTGAAACTGAAAAAAAAAATATAAAAAAAATTAAATTACGACCCAGTAACATACAGGCCGACTTAAATAATCACATTTGTTAATGCAGATCCGTACAGTTGGGTTTCACCTTGTGCTTGTTTGGTTTCATGTGAGGTCAGTTTACCAGATGACATATTGCGAAGTAGCGATATGAAAGTGTTGTCGTTGTCGTATTGTTGTTGTTGTTAGATTTGTTGTTTGTTTATATAGTCCCAGCATCGTCTGGAAAATGCAAGAAGTTTCAAGAAATTGTTTCTTGATTGCTCTAGCATTCTTACTGGTTTAATTATGTTATGGTTCCCGAATTTTCCAGAAAGTTGCATGCATTGTGATTGTTTAATCTACGTTATAATTCTCGAACTTTCCCGAAAATTCCATGTTTGTTGATTGGCTGAGATACGCCATGCTTTTGTACACCAGTTCTTATAGAACAGGAAGTACTTTACAATGGGAACGAAGAAATGCCGTCTGTCTGTCTGTCTGTCCGTGTCCACTCGCGTCCTGACAAAACTTCAGGGCCGATCTTTTTTAAAATGTGTAGGTATGTTCATTACGGGTCACGGATGATGCCCGATGTTTTATTTTACCAGAATAGCCGCCACTAACGGCTGTAACGCCCTAAAACGTGTTTTCTTCTTCACTGGAATATCTCCGAAAGTACTTGGCCGATTTCTTATCTCAGTGACGAAATACATTGTGACGCATGTTGATGATTGTGACGTTGTTGTTTTTTTTTGTGTTGTTTTTTTTTTTATACGCGTTTTTCAAGATAAAGTGGGAGTACGTTTACATACAGCGATATTTGAAATCAGTTTTTACCTAGAAAATTTACATGTACAAAGTCCATATTTAACTATTGTCGTTTGTTTTGTGATGGTAAGAAAGTGTTGCTAAACTTAGCGAAGTTTTTAGAACTTAGTAAAGTTGTGTAACATTACATCAGTGTGTTAACTATTGGGAAAATTTGGATGTTTAATTTGTTTCATTTTCTATGTTTTGATTTGTTTCAAGTCCTCCATGCCCCAAAAGGGTCACAGGATTAAAATCTTTGAATCTATATGCTTGCATCTTGTTAAACTTTTGATTTGAGAGAGTGAAGGACAGGTCACCAGTTTTTGTTTGTATGTTCGTTTGTTTGTTTGACTGTTGTGACGGTCAATAAAGACTGACTTGTGAATCATCTGCTTGACGTAAAGACTTTGAAACTGTTACCGGAATTGATCTTTTGGGTCTGATTCAGGGGAGGTTAAAATCAGCTCATGTCGATTCACCTCATGTCAACGTTCCACACCCTATGACGTATTAAAGGACATGAGTTTTGAGTCTTCGTCGTAACACCGTATTTCGTCGACTCAAAACGAAAAATGTTGATCTGTTTACAAACAAAAACAAAAACAAAAAAAAACAGCGTCGGGTAACCTAATGTGCTTTCTCCGTTGAGAATAAATCGCCTTCTTGGGACAAAGATTCGTAGATCGTTGCAACAGTTTAACAAGTCGTGCGAAAATGGTCGTGACTACGGTCCATCAAGAAGAAATTACGGACCTATGTCCGCGATGTTTGGTTAAGTTTCAA
>CM031622.1:16407644-16411418 GCA_018398815.1 Conus ventricosus | reverse complement strand
GTGTGTGAGTGCACACATTTTGCTGCAGATGTAGAAGATACAAATTAAAGCTGGAAGCATGGAATATTTGGTCTAAGTAGATCTGTAAAAGGTTTGTTAGCTCTCTTTTTGTTTTAATCTGTATTGCATTTTATTCATCCTTTACAGAGATGAAACAAAGAAATTGTCAAAGTAATCAGACCTGAAGTGTCATACAACTTAATGAAGACTGTTCAGTTTGGCCTACATTAGTACGTACACAACTTGCTGGTGCAGGCAATGATGATAATTGTGTTATTTCTGTTTGTATCTGTGTACAGTTGTGAACATGCGTGTGTGTTCGTGCATGTGGGTGTGGGTGTGGGTATGTGGAGAAATGGTGAGGATGATAATTGAACGGTCGGTAATGGGAAAACAGCAGAATGGGGTGAAGGGCAGGGACGAGGGCAGGTGGGTGCCCAGCTAAAGTCGACCATTATTGGACAGGGATATAACCCGAGTGCAATCAGAGGGAGACCAAAGAGAATCATGTATTACTATTTCACCAGCCGCCGTGGGCGAAGTGGTTAGCATCGCGGACTCCAGCCGGGAGGTCGTGGGTTTGAATCCCATCAGAGTCATGTGGGTTTTTTTGCCCCGACTGGCTCCTACCAAGAGTTGAGTTTGCTGCAGACTCAGTTGGGGAAGACTGGGACCACACAGTCGAGTTTCATCCACTTAATGGATGCGTTTCTGAGAGTGTTGCTCAAATTTCCTGACCAACACTGCAGGTGCCTGTATCTCTCGGGCTGGTTGACACCAGGATATATTATGAAAGGAAGCGTGAGAGTACAGCCCTGTCATGTAGTCTCAGACCGAAATGGAAGTCCGTAGCATCATCTTAATCATCCCCATTCTCATCGATCAGCATTTAAAAAAAATGTCTCAAATTCTGTGGCCCTTCATGCCCTGCTCTCATGGTTACCTCATTTCGATGTCTCCAATCTGTGGTCTTGGTTTGGTTCCGTCAGGGTCACCGGTATTGGTGAGTCCATGGGAGCTGTCATTGGACGGACATGGTGGCACCCTCCAGAGGGAGAGCTCACTCACGCGGCTCCATGACTAAGCGTTATTGTTGTCAGTAGGGGGCTTAGTAGGTGACTCGGCAGCAGTGCAGTGTCTCCTCCGGTGGGTTGCTCTGACGACTTTACATTGACTGCTCCCTGTCGATTGCTGGTGCCGGGGCTGTGGCGGGGCGACCAGGCTGTGTCTGTGGACGGGGTGTCGGAATGAGCGGCGTGGGACTGCACTGCCTCTGAGGTGGCGCAGAGGTTGGGACAGCAAAAAAAAAAAAAAAATGCATTACTAGTCTATTCCTACTCGAAGAAAAAAAGTCTTCAGTTTTAGATATACCCCACCCCCTTCCCTCATCACCTACCTGTATGTAATTTCCAACTTTCTTGGCACCTGTTCCATCTACTTCTAACCCACTTCCCTTCCACATGTGCACACCCACACAACACACACACACACACACACACACCTCTTTTAACAGTCAATTCTGTGCAAGTGCCACTACCTTAATCCTTCCAGGATTTAGTTATGATAGAAATTTCTCAGAAGTCTTCCTGCCAATGGTGGGGAAATGATGTAGCAAGACTGACAGGTATCTGAAAACTCCAAACACCAGAGATAGTGAGATGGAGACATGTGCGCATAGGCATTCCCTGCACCTCCTCCATCCCCTGAAAGATTTTTCAAACAATTATTACACGTCATGACCGGGTCGCTTGTGGGGCAGTGTTTATGATGGAATGGATGCCCCTACAGTGTGGGAAAGTGGTCGCGCTCTATTCTGGCGGTTTGCTACTGCATACGTGGCATTTCTGGCGTTTACACTTTTTTTTCTTCTCTGAATCCAGGATGAAGGGAATACTCTTATTATAAGAATCTAGGAACAAGAGGAAGTAATGGTTCATAGAAAAGTAGGAATGAAAGAGCTAAGTGGGAGGATGCGCTCAGACATAATAGTTATTGAGGACAAAAAGGGAACAGTGGTAGTCTGCTGATGCAACCCACACGCCATTGGACATTTTTACTGTATTGTCTGTCATCTTTCTCATTGTCATTATGCTGTTGTTGTTTTTGTTGTTGTTTGCAATCATCATATGTATATTTATGGGCATGAAGTGGAGAAAGATGATGAAAATGAAGACTTACAACTTGTGCTGTTCACAGGCTGATGAACCAACAGATGTGTACGAGGCTATCACACAGCAAGACACAGTGAGAGCAGAGCCAGAGAAACTCCGTGTGTGGAGAGAGGAGCACGCCAAGCGGCTGGAGATGAAGGGTGGGCATTTTCTCCCTTTAGTTTGCTGCTTGCTATTTGTCTTTGTAGGTTGATGTCATTGTAGGGAGGTAACTCTTTCAGAATAAACAAGCGATCCAGAACAGGCCGACTGTTTGACTATCTCCAGATCAGTGATATCCTTGTTTGGGTGTTTTCTTGATCAGCTTGTCTTTGTCAGGTAGTGTATGCTTCAAATATTGGCCAAATGATTTTTTTTTTTACTTTTTTTTTTTTTTGCATTGCATTGCATAAATATCCAGTACATGGATTGTGAATGTCTTTTCCTCCACCATTTAGTCTGTTTATGGGTGCTAATTATTGAACATACTGTTGCGCTTATTGTAAGCTCTCAAGGCAGAAGAATTACAAGATGGTTCTCTAGGCAGGAGAATCACAAGATGGTTCTCCAGGCAGGAGAATTACACGATGGTTCTCTGGGCAGGAGAATCACAAGATGGTTCTCTAGGCAGGAGAATTACAAGATGGTTCTCTAGGCAGGGGAATCACAAGATGGTTCTCTAGGCAGGAGAATCACAAGAGGGTTCTCTGGGCAGGAGAATCACAAGATGGTTCTCTAGGCAGGAGAAACAAGATGGTTCTCTAGGCAGGAGAATTACATGATGGTTCGAAAAATGTCTCCCTCACAAACCATATGTCCATCTGTATCAGTGATAATTATTTCCATATGTCCATCTGTATCAGTGATAGTTATTTCCATATGTCCATCTGTATCAGTGATAATTATTTCCATATGTCCATCTGTATCAGTGATAGTTATTTCCATAAACTTAGGGGGTCTCACTTGGTGCGAAAAACTTGTTTCCAAATTTTCAGGGGGTCACAGAAATATTTAGGGGGTCACCATTTATAATTGTTTGGAAATATAGTCACACAGACACACGCAGGCATGCTCTTATTAGCTTACACATATAAATACACAAAGAGACAGAGAAATTGTCATAGATAAGCAAAGAGGTACTAATAATAAAGTTAATAGAACATTCCAGGTTTTGCTAAATTATTGTTTAGATTCCTGTTCTAGTGTAAGTTAAGTATTATCAACTAATATGAATAAGTGCATGTACCTGCACAATCAGGAGTGTAACAGTGAAGCTTGATTTGTGGGATGTCCTCTTTGCTTATCATCACAGAATTTCCACTTCCTTCAGTGCTGAAATAATTTATTGCTTGACCATATTCCAATCACAATGCAATGATCGTCGGAAGCCTGGTGACACAGGCACATGATGAATATTCATGGAACCTTCGACGAAACCATGTAGACTGTCCACTCTTGTACAGTGGGCAACACATTCGTACATCCATAATGGAGCCATATTAATTATCCATGATGCATGTATAGTTTTTCGCGACTTTTGTTCCATTGGCTGGATTATCACCCGCAAGCCACAGCTGACCTGTCGATTTTGATTCTGAAAAGCTGAACTTCATATGATTTTCCA
>CM031622.1:16377644-16405144 GCA_018398815.1 Conus ventricosus | reverse complement strand
GGATGTGGATGAATGGTGAAAGTCAAAGCTAAGGGGATGTGGATGAAAGGTGAAGGTCAATGCCAAGGGGATGAAAAACTCTCTGGACATTTTATTCCTGCATTTGGATGACAGGAGGTGACAGAAGAAAATGTTACACATCTCTCACCCAAGAATACATCCATGGTACATCTTTCAAGTGCTTATTGTTCAAAAACACTTGGACATAGCTTGTTCAACTCTACTGTGTCTGTCAACACATTGTCTTCATGACACCACAGGCACCAGCCATGTTTTCATCATTGTCAATGTCTGAGTCAAGCTTTCCTTACTGATGTTGTTACCATATGTGACCTTCCATCACAAAACCAGTCTTAACTCGAGATATACATATATTTAAAATCTACAAATTTTTCTGATTAATTTGATATAAAAATGAACGCTATAGGGCAAAAAATAAGAAAGTTGTGGTCATTTGAAGTGGGTTACTGTGCCGACGGCCATTTTGAGAAAACGGCTTTTAAAGTTTTTGCTATCATCTCCAGCATATTTTCCTTAGCAATGGCATCTTACTTTTTACCATACTTATTTTTAGATGACACACAGAGAAACCGGGAGAGCGTCACACACGTTTTCGAACGGTATATAACACGATGGGGTTCTGTAAGGGTTGCGTTAAGTTTTAGGCGAGTGAAAATGGGTCATTTTGCGTTAAAAGAAGTTCATTTTGATTCGAGGTTAGGCTTTTAAATCTAATTTTAACTAATGTATTGGTTGTTTTGGAGCAAATGGATAGTGCCACATGAAAGTTTAGGGTGTAAGGAACACATTTCTGCAAAAAAAGTCACAATGCCCCAGGTAGACCCTCACAAGCTATTTTCAGCTGTAGCCATGAAGTAGGCCGCGCGAGTTAAGACTGGTTTCGTGGTGGTGGGTCACATATGCAGACTCTATTTCAGGAACTCTGCTACATTGAGGGGTGGAATATACAGTAAAACACGAAGCAGTTGCACTATTTGGTCACGGAGAAACCACCAGTGCCAAACAAAGTGCTGAAACTCATACATGTAAAAATGGTGGGCGCTGATGTGGGATGTTCTCTCCCTTGTGTTGATAGTTTCTGAGGGACACTATGATTGTTTTGTCATCTGCTGCCCAACACAGCCAAGTCATGAATGAGTTCATCCTTTCACCTCAGCAGGGAAGGAGTGAACAGAATAAAAACAAACTCATCTGATTCACTACAAACCTGAACAGAAAATCCTTTTCAGTAAACAAAGTAATGGTCCACGAAATCCAGTACACACACAAGTAAATTACACACACAAAAAAAAGAATCCTGTGTTGAATGCGCCCAGGGAAAGAGAAATATCAAATAAAGCAGACAAGCACACCAAATGCTTTGAAATAGAAGAAGAATGTATCTACCCTTTGAAAATTTCTCCATGCTAGAATGTTGTGTGTGTGTGTGTGTGTTGTGTAGACATATCGACATATTTAATCAAAATACACCATGTCGTTCATAGTTCCAGTGCTGAGGCCATACCCTGGAAGAGCCTTGAGTGGTTGGTTTGGTGGTGATGTAAGTGGTGATCAATGAAGGAAGGAATGCACAGTTACATCAGCTCCACTGGGGAGGAACGAAATTAAACTAATACACACAGAAACATTTAAATAAATAAAAAAAAACAGTTCTCAAGAAAAATCAGTACCCACCCATATACAGCATAGGAAGCCAGCAGAACATGCGATAGAACAATCAGTAGGAAGTAAGCAGAATATGTGATATAAACAATCAGTACCCACCCATATACAACATAGGAAGTAAGCAGAACATGTGATAAAAACAATCAGTACCCACCCATATACAGCATAGAAAATAAGCAGAACATGTGATAAAAACAATCAGTACCCACCCATATACAGCATAGAAAGTCAGCAGAACATGCGATAGAAAGTCAAGAACATTCACACATTTTGTTTTGTTTTGAAATCATTATTTCATTTTTGTTGTTGCTACTATTCTCATATAAGGTGTACCAATCAGAACTGAAAATACAGGTAACATAACAATGCTCTGATACCCTGGAGTTGTCATCTAACTCCCTAGTTCATTCTATACATCACCACTGTCAGTAGACCTGTCAGGTTTTCTGTTGGACAGTTCAGGAGTGAAATCACTGTTGGTGTCACCAGCTAGTGTCGAAGTAAGGTGACTGCAGGTGGAAACTGAAACATTGTAATTAAAAGGAATTTAAAGTAAACCCAGCAGTTAACAGGGACAGACAAATTACAAGACAAAACACGACATGTTTCAACCTCTCAGGTCTTCTTCAGGCAAGATAAACAAATATTCAAGACAATGGAAATGAAGAACAAGTAGTCACTTACCTTCTCAAATTCACAAGATGGACGTTGAATGCTGTATCTCCCCATCTCACTTTTGACATCAAAATGATTGTTGTGAATCAATAACAAAACCAAATGTCTGACTGATACAGTTTGAGGTGTTTTTCATACGAAGGAGAGAGTCACTTTCTGTGCTTTGTCTGTCTGTGTTTATTCGCCAACCCAGTTATTCCACCATTATGTGACATCAGCGGCAGGTGACATAGGGAGGTACCCTTGGTAGACAGGTGACATAGGGATATACCCTTGGTAGACAGGTGACATAGGGCGGTACCCTTGGTACACAGGTGACATAGGGAGGTACCCTTGGTACCCAGGTGAAGAGGTGAGTCGTCACCCAGATGAAAAGTAGACTTGTAACCTGAAGAGGCAACAGACACCGCAACACTTTGGTATGAAGAGTACTGTAGGGGTGTTTACTTCAGGACATTTTCAGGAAAACTGCATCCACATCTGGGGATATCAGTACCAAAGACTTGAACATATCCAATCTACTTTAATATGTCCAATCTACTTGAATATATCCAATCTACTTGAATGTGTCCAGTCTACTTGAATATGTCCGATCTGCAGATGTTAGAATGGAGCATGCTTTTTTTTTTTTTTTTTTTTTTTGCTGTCCCAACTTCTGCACCACCTCAGAGGCAATGCACCCACACCGCTCATTCCGACACCCCGTCCACAGACACAGCCTGGTCGGCCCCGCCGCAGCCCAGGCACCGGCAATCCACAAGGAGCAGTCAGTGTCGAGTCGTCAAGAGGCATCCCACCGGAGAAGACACTGCACTGCTGCCGAGTCACTTCGGTGGTGTTCAGTGGCGCCTGTTCTGATCTAACATACGCAGGACACCACCTACTAAGCCCCTACTGACAACAATAATTGCTTAGTCGCGGAGCCGGCGTGAGTGAGCTCTCCCTCCGGAGGGTGCCACCACGTCCGTCCAACGACAGCCCCCATGGACTCGCCGATACCGGTGACCCCGACGGAACCAAACCAAGGCCACAGACGTGGAGAGGACATCGAAACTGAGGTCACCATGAGAGCAGGGCATGAAGGGCCACAGAATTTGAGACTTTTTTTTTAATTCTGATCGATGAGAATGAGGATGATTAAGATGATGCTACGGATTTCCATTTCAGTCTGAGACTACATGACAGGGCTGTACTCTACGCTTCCTTTCATAATATATCCCGGCATCAACCAGACCTGAGAGATACAGACACCTGCAGTGTTGGTCAGGAAATTTGAGCAACACTCTCAGAAACGCATCCATCAAGTGGATGAAACTCGACTGTGTGGTCCCAGTCTTCCCAACTGAGTCCGCAGCAACTCAACTCTGGGTAGGAGCCGGTCAGGGCAGAAAAACCCACATGACTCTGATGGGATTCGAACCCACGACCTCCCAGCCGGGAGTCCGCGACGTTAACCACTTCGCCACGGCGGCTGGTATGGAGCATGCTTAGAATAAGACAAGGAGACGGGGAAGGACATGAAAGTGTATGATGAATGCTGTGAACAATAAAACATGAAAAAAAAAAAAAAAAAATCAGACAGCCGAGGAGATTGATTTTTACTGTATACATGATGATTCATTTTATTTGATAGAATGTTGCATGAAAAGCAATCACTTTCTTTCACCATAGGTAGGAAATATATAGCATGTAACAAGTATTACAAAAATAACAATACTGCTGTATATACACATTAATGATTCGTGTATATTTTTGTGATTCTCTCTCTCTGTCTCTCTCTCTGTCTCTTTCTCTCTCATTGTGCACTGCTTGCATGAAAAGCAATCACTTTCTTCCACCATAGGTAGGAGAATCTAGCATATAACAAGTATTACAAAAATAACAATACTGCTGTATATATACATTAACGATTCATGTATATTTTTGTGATTCTCTCTCTCTCTCTCTCTCTCTCTCTCTCTTCTCTCTCTCTCTCTCTCTCTCTCTCTCTCATTGTGCACTGCTTGCTTCACTGAAGAGCAAAAAGTGAAGGATTTTGGAAGGAGAGGTAAGGGATAGAAAAGCTATAAAGTATGTATTTGCTTGCTTTGTTCTGTGTACAGGTGGCAAGGTTTTCTGTCAAAGCTTTTGTGTGTGTGTGTATGTGGTGCTGCATATACCTATGGTGATGGTTATTGTTACTTTCATTTTGAATCCCCGATTCTTTATCCAATTAGTGTGATCTGGTTGAAGAAGAACAAAATACATGTGAAAAAACAGAATCCTTCTGTCCTTGATGGAACATTCTTGAACAGCTTTGCATGTTTGACATCATTGTGGATATGCTGTGCTAGAAAAAATAATAACAGTGCATAAATATGATGTAGTGAATAAATAACAGGCTGTGTCATACCTCTTATAGTGCATAAATATGATGATGTGAATAAATAACAGGCTGTGTCATACCTCTTATAGTACATAAATATGATGTAGTGAATAAATAACAGGCTGTGTCATACCTCTTATAGTACATAAATATGATGATGTGAATAAATAACAGGCTGTGTCGTACCTCTTATAGTGCATAAATATGATGTAGTGAATAGATAACAGGCTTTGTCATACCTCTTATAGTGCATAAATATGATGTAGTGAATAGATAACAGGCTGTGTCATACCTCTTATGGTGCATAGATATGATGTAGTGAATAGATAACAGGCTGTGTCATACCTCTTATGGTGCATAGATATGATGTAGTGAATAGATAACAGGCTTTGTCGTACCTCTTATGGTGCATAAATATGATGTAGTGAATAAATAACAGGCTGTGTCGTACCTCTTATAGTGCATACATATGATGTAGTGAATAGATAACAGGCTGTGTCATACCTCTTATAGTACATAAATATGATGATGTGAATAAATAACAGGCTGTGTCGTACCTCTTATAGTGCATACATATGATGTAGTGAATAAATAACAGGCTGTGTCGTACCTCTTATAGTCAGGGGTGGGAATTCTCCTCGGATTCGCGGAATTCCGCGGTGGAAGCAAAAGATTTCCTCGGATTTGAAATGTTATTTCCTCGGAAAATGAAATTCGCGGAGATAGGGCCTACCTCTTGTTCGGTTACGGTCGATTTCGGTAATCAGATGGCCTGTCTAGCAGGATACAGTAGGCCTATATCCAGCGCTAAGAACTGTGGGATACATTCAAAAATGGCGTACCGACGAGACATCGTAAAGCGCGGGCTTCAGAAATTTGACGAAAGCAACATAAAAAATCCATGGAGATGGGAGTGGATGGAGAAGACAGCAGACAACGAAAGGCTGTGTACATTCATGAGAAAAATTCTGGCTCCTGGACTCGCTTTTTGTTCTCTGTGTGAAAAAGAAGTCAACTACTCCAGTCGTGGGCTTGTTGCACTGCAAGACCACGTGAAATGTGCCAAGCACCAGCAAGGCAGCAGTTAGCAAACCACCACAGAGGGCAGCACCACAGTCCAGCTCAGGAAAGGACTCATCCGGATGTGAATCACAGAGGGCAGCACCACAGTCCAGCTCAGGAAAGGACTCATCCGGATGTGAATCACAGAGGGCAGCACCACAGTCCAGCTCAGGAAAGGACTCATCCAGTAAACGAAAGCAGGCATCCATTTCAATGTTCTTTTTTTCGAAGTAGGGTGAGTATTTTTGTAATGTTTGCATGTGATCTATAGATGAAACCGTGCCCAAAAAAAACATATTTTATGCTCTCTGAATGTTTCATTTATTTGCCCAAAATACACCAGATTGCACAGATATGCATCCTTAAGAAAAAAAATTTTCCGGGGGGGGGGGGGGGGGGCATGCCCCGGACCCCCCTAGATTTCCTCTTTTTTTGTCTGTTACCAGTTCCCCCCTGTATAGTGCATAAATATGATGTCGTGAAAAAATAACAGGCTTTGTCATACCTCTTACAGTGCATAAATATGATGTCGTGAATAAATAACAGGCTGTGTCATTCCTCTTATAGTGCATGAATATGATGTTGTGAATAAATAACAGGCTCTGTCATACCTCTTATAGTGCATAAATATGATGCCGTGAATAAATAGCAGGCTGTGTCATACCTCTTATAGTGCATAAATACGATGTAGTGAATAGATAACAGGCTTTGTCGTGCCTCTTATAGTGCATAAATATGATGTTCTGAATAAATAACAGGCTCTGTCATACCTCTTATGGTGCATAAATATGATGCCGTGAATAAATAGCAGGCTGTGTCATACCTCTTATGGTGCATAGATATGATGTAGTGAATAGATAACAGGCTTTGTCGTACCTCTTATGGTGCATAGATATGATGTAGTGAATAGATAACAGGCTTTGTCGTACCTCTTATGGTGCATAGATATGATGTAGTGAATAGATAACAGGCTGTGTCATACCTCTTATAGTGCATAAATACGATGTAGTGAATAGATAACAGGCTGTGTCGTACCTCTTATGGTGCATAGATATGATGTAGTGAATAGATAACAGGCTGTGTCATACCTCTTATAGTACATAAATATGATGTAGTGAATAAATAACAGGCTGTGTCGTACCTCTTATAGTACATAAATATGATGTAGTGAATAAATAACAGGCTGTGTCGTACCTCTTATAGTACATAAATATGATGTAGTGAATAAATAACAGGCTGTGTCGTACCTCTTATAGTGCATAAATATGATGATGTGAATAAATAACAGGCTGTGTCATACCTCTTATAGTGCATAAATATGATGTAGTGAATAAATAGCAGGCTGTGTCATACCTCTTATAGTGCATAAATATGATGTAGTGAATAAATAACAGGCTGTGTCATACTTCTTCCTGGTTAGAGCAGAGCAGGTCAGTGTCTTTAGGGTTTGCACAGGACATAGGAGATTTAAAACTACAACAGCCTGAAGATTGCCCCATCAGGTAAGGTCAGGTCAGGTTGCTTATAGCCCAGTCAGCCGCAAAGGGCCATATCAGGGCTGTCACTGTGTTGAAGTCGACTCACAAGTCATATAAAAAAATAAAAAAAATTTAGATACATACAAGAAATTTAGCAAAAAAATCGTTTCTCTGTAAGATCTTAGATCAGATGAAAAATGTCAAACTCTTTCAGATACTCAAAGATCACATCAGGTGGAACATCTGATGAACAGGGTTTTCATGGAGTCTGCTGTAAAGTGTTCATGTCTCACATCATGCCAGTCCCAGCACTCTAAAATAACCTGGTTCACTTTGAGTGGTCCATGAGTGATGAGACGGGGCAGCCTTGTGCTGGAAAAGAAACTGGTTCACTGTGAGTGGTCCATGACTGGGGAGATGAGGCAGCCTTGTGCTGGAAAAGAACCTGGTTCACTGTGAGTGGTCCATGACTGGGGAGATGAGGCAGCCTTGTGCTGGAAAAGAACCTGGTTCACTGTGAGTGGTCCATGACTGGGGAGATGAGGCAGCCTTGTGCTGGAAAAGAACCTGGTTCACTGTGAGTGGTCCATGACTGGGGAGATGAGGCAGCCTTGTGCTGGAAGTGATGTGGGGGTGGTCCATGACTGGGGAGATGGGGCAGCCTTGTGCTGGAAGTGATGTGGGGGTGGTCCATGACTGGGGAGACGGGGCAGCCTTGTGCTGGAAGTGATGTGGGGGTGGTCCATGACTGGGGAGATAGGGCAGCCTTGTGCTGGAAGTGATGGGGGGGGGTGGTCCATTGCTTGGGAGACGGAGCAGCCATGTGTTGGAAGTGATGTGGGGGTGATCCATGACTGGGGAGACGGGGCAGCCTTGTGCTGGAAGTGATGTGGGGGTGATCCATGACTGGGGAGACGGGGCAGCCTTGTGCTGGAAGTGATGGGGGTGGTCCATGACTGGGGAGACAGGGCAGCCTTGTGCTGGAAGTGATGGGGGTGGTCCATGACTGGGGAGACGGGGCAGCCTTTGTGTTGGAAGTGATGTGGGGGTGATCCATGACTGGGGAGACGGGGCAGCCTTGTGTTGGAAGTGATGGGGGTGGTCCATGACTGGGGAGACGGGGCAGCCTTGTGTTGGAAGTGATGTGGGGGTGGTCCATGACTGGGGAGACGGAGCAGCCATGTGCTGGAAGCAGGGTTCGTACCGAGTCCTGGAAGTCTGGAAAAAGTCTTGGAAAAATGGGAAAGGCGTTTCCAGGGCTGAAAAGTCTTGGAAAATTTGCTTTTACCCTGCAGGGTTTGGAAAAGTCATGAAATTTCCAGAGTTCCATCATGAATGTTCAAGTCATGAATTGAAACAAAATTGTTTACATCAAATTTCGGAAAAGGTCGATGCGATTGCCACCCCGTCAACACTCGCGCATCCGAACAGCAGACTTATTTATTTTGCCGTCCGAGTAGTCTCCTTGTGTCGAGTGCGCATGTGCGCCATTTTCCAGCCCCCAACTTCCGTTCTATCATTTCTTCTCCGTGGTTTGCGCCTGCAGCAAGAATTAAAAAAATGGGGAAGTGTGTATTCAGCCAAGCGTGGCTGACCAATAGCCAGTACCAGAACTGGATCGGAAAAGCATCGGACGGCAGTAAATTTCGAGCCGTTGTCGCTCGTGTCAAAAAGACTTCGATGTGTCCAACATGGGTGAAGCAGCCTTCTTCTTCTTCTTCTTCCTAAAATACTGGTTCACTCAAAAATGAGTAGGTCACCAGCGCGCATGTTAAAAAGTAAAATAAAATAACATAAACAGTGCGACTCAGACTGTTGGCCCTGGAGCAAATTTGGCAACAAGGGGTCGCACTCGATATTCAAGAAGTTAAAAGCAATGGCCAAATTCAGGCCCAGGTAATAGTAAAATATCTGGGGAAGTAAAAATAGAAAATCGTCAATATGCAGATCTCAAAACTGTCGAATCAATTTGTTTTTTAAATGAGATTGCATTTGTGGCAATCTTGATGGCACCCGGCAGTGAGTTCCACAGCCGTACAGAACTGGGATAAAAAGAATGTAAGTGGCTGTCAATATTTGATGCAGGTATAGTATAACATTGACCGCCACTCCTTGTGCTACTTTTATTCAGTACTAGTTGTTCCATTGGAATATCAATTACTTTAGCTCTGCCTTTGAAGAAGATGTTAAGTTTGATAAAAGCTCTTCTCTTTTCTAAGGGTTTCCATTCTAATTTCCTCATGTTCTTCCTAGTATTCCCCTTTTCTCTGATGTGGTTCCCTGTTACGAACCGTGCTGCTCTCTTCTGAATCTTTTCAAGGTTATCAATGTCCTTTAGATGGTAAGGATCCCAAACTGAGCAACCATATTCCAGTACTGGTCTAACCAGTGTTTTGTAGCAGTCGTCTTTAACCTTTTGGGGGCAGTCATTGATATTCCTGTATAAGAAAGCTAAGATGTTATTTGCTTTCTTACATACTAAATTGTAATGTTCTTTCCATTTGAGACGACTATCTATAATCACGCCTAAATATTTTGCAGCATTAGTTTCTTTAAGAATAGTATTATGGATAGAATAATCTGATCTAATTGGTGAGCGTTTGTTACATATATACACAACACTTGGCACTTTTGGGGATGCAATTCCATTTTCCAAGTTCTTTCCCACTCTTGTAAAGCGTTTAGATCTTCTTGTAGAATGCGTGTATCATTCTTGCTTCTGATTGTTCTATATACTAAGCTGTCATCTGCAAAAAGCCTTATAGTAGTTCCAGGAGAGAGATTTCTACTTATGTATTTTATATAAATTAAGAAAAACAAGGGCCCCAGAACAGTTCCCTGTGGTACACCTGACAAGACTGGTTTACAATGGGATGACGACCCTTCCACAACAACTTTCTGCGTTCTCCCAACGAGGAATGATCTAGCCCATTTTAGCAAAGAACCGCCAATGCCGATGTGTTCTAATTTAAGCAGCAGGCCCTCATGGTCAACCTTATCAAAGGCTTTAGAAAAATCTAATAAAATTGCATCTATTTGCTGTCTGTTGTTAAGACAGTTATTAAAATCATTGAGAGTTGTTATAAGTTGAGTCTCACAACTCTTTCGCTGTCTAAAACCATGCTGGTTAGTTTTTATACACTTCCAAAGGTCACTGACATTATCTTTAACACTATGGGACCTCAAAAAAAGACGACTGAAATCATGAGTATCCCTGCGCAATTTTGGTAAATCTGCTTGGTTCCAGAGTCTGATGGTACGTTTAGGGGGTTTTCTTCGAAAGGGTTGAAAGTTGCTCTCTAAGAGAATTATGTCATGATCACCCAGGCCTGCAATTAATTCCTGATTGCCTAAAGCGCCTGGACAATTGGTAAAAAATAAATCCAGGAATGCCTTACCACGAGTTGGTGCTTCAACTGACTGCACTAATCCAAGGTCTTTGGTGGTATCAAAAAACTAAGTATTAATATTTTTACTGTATTGATTACCAAGTATGGCATCTTCACCCCAATCAATATCTGGTAAGTTAAAGTCTCCACCAATCCATAATATTGCCTTCCTATTGGCCAAAACAATGTTAGAAATGTCTCTGCAGATAGACGAACATACATTTTCATCTGACTCTGAGTCTGGAGGTCTGTAAACTGATCCAACAATGACAGGTCTCTTATTCTTAAAATTAATCCTACAAAATAAACTTTCACTATTTTTGCCTTGATTATAAAAACTCACTCGCTAAGTTCTTCCTATGGCAATCAAGACTCCCCCACCTCTTTTTCCAAGTCTGTCCTTTCTATAAATATCAAAATCCTCCATTAGAAGTTCACTGCTGGATGTTCCAGTTTCTAGCCAGTTTCTGTTCCAATTACAACATCAATGTGCCTTGAAAAGCCAATGTGGGGAAGAAACACGTGCTTCTGGAACAGGCTGCGAGTAAGTCGACAGGCTCGACGATGACGTTGAATGATTTTTTTACAGCCAGTGGGAGGTAAGTTTGAAGACAGAATGACCTCTCTCTCTCTCTCCTCTCTCTCTCTCTTCTGTCGTGCGGGGGGGGGGGGGGGGGGGGGGGTTCCCCTAGCACTTTTTTTTTTTTTTTTTTTTTTTTTAAAGTGGGTATTTGTACTGGGAATAGGATGCATGGTTTTGATTAGCTCGCTCTCTCTGTCTATCTCTCCCCCTGTCTCAGTCTTTATCTTTTTTTTTCTTTGTTGTTGTTGAAAGATCAGTCTTTATCTTTGTGAAGTTTGTCTGTCTCTGTCTGTCACTATCTCTCTGAAGTTAGGAGAAAGGGACAGAGGGGCAGGGGAGGGAGAGAAGAGTTAGTTGCTAGTTTCTAATCAATCTGCAAAACAAGACGCGTGCTGATGCATAAGTAAACACACACACGCACATGCGCGCACACACACACACACACACACACACACACACACACACATGATCAGTATCCATTCAGGAATTGTTTGTTTGGTGAGTTTTTTATTTTATTTATTTTTTTTAAAAGAAAATACAGAATTTAAAATAGTGTTTTTATCAAAAAAGAAAAACGGAGTTAGTGTGTAATTTTTTTTAACATCATGCAACAAAATAAAAATTTATCTCATCTGTCCATTTCTGTCTGTTTCTCAGTCTCCGTCTGTCTGTCTGTCTCTCTGTTTCTCTCTGTCTGTCTGTCTGTCTCTCTCACTTGGCTGCTTTGTCTGTCTTGCTCACTGATACAACACACACACACACACACACACACACACACATACACACACACACACACACACACACACACACACACACACACACAGTATGTATTATGAAAACATGTATACAGTTACAAATGGCAATGAACTTTTTTTTCTGTTTCCAGTTCAGGTGTTCAGCAGTCCACTTCAGCATCAGGATGTGAACCATCTACATCTGCAAGTGTTTTATCCATCCAGAGCACACTAGACAAGGCTGTCACTAAGAATGACCTGCTTACAGCTGAGGTGTATTGGACCATGTTCGCCATGGAAAAACATTTTTCTTTCAAAAGTTTTGATGGGGTAGGAGACATTTTCAGAAAGATGTTTCCAGCATGTGAGATTGCACAACAATTTAAGTGCAGTGAAGCCAAAGCAAGGTATTTAGCGACTTTTGGAATTGCACCTTACTTCTCAGAAGTATTAACATCCCGGACCAGAACTGCAGAGGAATACGTTCTTCTGTTTGATGAAACTCTCAGTCATCAACTACAGCAAAAGCAGTTGGACATGCATGTTCGGTTTTGGGATGGAAATGAGGTAAAAACTCATTATTTGATTTCACGATTCCTGGGACATGCCACAGCTGATGTCCTGTATACTGAACTTGAAGATTGCTGCAGCATTTTGGGGAAATCAGGAATTTTGCAGTTATCAATGGATGGCCCTAATGTCAACTGGGCTACTTATGACAAGCTGAAAGATGACATAGAGAAGGAGACAGGAAAAGGCCTGTACAACATTGGCAGCTGTGGGTTGCACATTGTGCATAATGCATTTAGGTCTGCCTACAACACACAAGGCTGGGACATTGCACATATATTAAACTCTCTTTACTGGATGTTTAAGGACTCACCAGCTCGGAGAGAGGACTTCACACAGCTGACGGGATGTTCTGTTTTTCCAAAGAAATTCTGTTCTCACAGATGGCTTGAAAATGTGAGCGTTTGCAATAGAGCGTTGGAAATGTGGTCTCATGTTATCACATTTGTGAATGAAGTTGCGAAAAAAAAAAACAAATGCCCACAAAGTCATTCAGTGAGGTGAGAGCCAGCTGCAGTGATCCATTGTTCACGGTGCGCTTGAACATCTTCATCTCTGTTGCCAGTCTCATTGAACCTTTCCTGACCAAGTATCAGACTGACAAGCCCATGCTGCCATTTTTGGCTGAAGACCTGAAATTGGTGGTGATGAACATTCTGGAGAGGTTCATGAAGTCAGAGGTTGTTAAGAGTGGAAAGTGTTGGAAGTATGTTAAGGGAGATCAAGGATCTTTCGGACAGTAAACTGCATTTGGACATTGCAAACATTAATTGTGGATACATTCCAAACAGAGATCTTAAGGATCTCAGGAGAAAGGGAACAATTTCAGAAACAGACTATGCGAGAATCAAGCTTGATACCAAGAGGTTTCTGATCCAGCTTGTGACAAAACTGCTTGAAAAAGCCCCTATTCGCTATGGCCTTGTTCGCTTTCTTGATTGGTTGAAACCAGCTCAGATTGTGGCAAGCAAAACAGCAGCAAAACAGAACTTGATGAAATGCCTTGATTATATGGTGGACAGAGGAAGCATACAGAAAAACGACTGCGACAGTATCCTCAGCAACTATGGAGACTTTGCTTCTGAGATGGCAGGAAATGAACATGTTCTGTCATTTGATAGAGATAGAGACAGACTTGATACATTCTTCTTCTCCGTCCTGTCAGCTCGCAAGGAGTGGAAGAATCTTTGGAATGTTGTCAGAAAAGTGCTGGTTTTGTCCCATGGTCAGGCGTCAGTTGAGAGAGGCTTCTCTGTTAACAAGGAGGTTGCAACTGACAACATGAAACAGAGGACTGTCACAGCTCTAAGAATAATTGCTGATCATTTGTCAAGTGTTGGGGTGCAAGCAAAGTGACAATCAGCAAAAAAACTTCTTGCTTATGCAGCCAGTGCTAAATCAAGGTATAATTCGTATTTGGCAGAACAGAGAGAAGAACAGGAGAAAAAAGAGGCTGCAGGGAAGAGAAAGGCAATGTGTGATGAACTTGAAGAAGTGACAGCAAAGAAGAGAAAACTTGAAATTTGTGTCAAAGACCTGCTTATGTCTGCTGATGAGTTTGCTGAGAAAGCAGAAAGAACACAAAACTTCACCTTCATAGCAAAGTCAAATGCTCTCCGCAGATCAGCTAAGGACAAGACAGCTGAAGTTTCTGTTCTTGAGGCCCATATAAATGAGAAAATGGAAGAAATAAAAAACTAAAACTGGGATCAAGGTTCATTTTTAGGTGTGAATGGAATAGTGTAAATTTTACATTAACGTCTAAATGGCTGCTCTTTGCATGGTAAAGGAACTGTGACTGTTAAATGATAGTGTGATTCAAGTGCTGGCAGTGTGAGCAAAGAAGAGGAAACTGGAAATTTGTGTCAAAGACCTGCTCAAATCTGATCAGTGAGAAAGTGGAAGAAATCAAAAAGTAAAACGGATCAAGAAACATTTTCAGGTGTGAGTGGAATTGTGTAAATTTTAAATTACATCTAATGGTAAAGGAACTGTGACTGAATGATAGTGTGATTCAAGTGCTGGCAGTGTGACCATGATTCATTGATTGGTAAGTTAATTGTTAATTCTGTTGTGTTCACTTGCATTTGTGTGTGTGTGTGTATATAATGTGTGTGTGTGTGTGTGTGTGTGTGTGTGTGAAGCATGCATATATAATATGAAGGTTGCGGGTGAGATGGGGGGTGGGTTTAGTCCTGGATTTTGGTCCTGGAAAAATATTGCTGAGGTCTTGAAAAGGTATGGAAAAAGTATGGAATTTTGTTCTGACTAATTGGTATGAACCCTGTGGAAGTGATGGGGGTGGTCCATGACTGGGGAGATGGGGCAGCCTTGTGCTGGAAGTGATGTGGGGATGGTCCATGACTGGGGAGACGGGGCAGCCTTGTGCTGGAAGTGATGTGGGGATGGTCCATGACTGGGGAGACGGGGCAGCCTTGTGTTGGAAGTGATGTGGGGGTGGTCCATGACTGGGGAGACGGGGCAGCCTTGTGCTGGAAGTGATGGGGGTGGTCCATGACTGGGGAGATGGGGCAGCCTTGTGTTGGAAGTGATGGGTTGGTCCATGACTGGGGAGACGGGGCAGCCTTGTGCTAGAAGTGATGGGGGTGGTCCATTGCTGGGGAGATGGGGCAGCCTTGTGCTGGAAGTGATGGGGGTGGTCCATTGCTGGGGAGACAGGGCAGCCTTGTGCTGGAAGTGATGGGGGTGGTCCATGACAGGGGAGACGGGGCAGCCTTGTGCTGGAAGTGATGGGGGTGGTCCATTGCTGGGGAGACGGGGCAGCCTTGTGCTGGAAGTGATGTGGGGATGGTCCATGACTGGGGAGACGGGGCAGCCTTGTGTTGGAAGTGATGTGGGGGTGGTCCATGACTGGGGAGACGGGGCAGCCTTGTGTTGGAAGTGATGTGGGGGTGGTCCATGACTGGGGAGATGGGGCAGCCTTGTGCTGGAAGTGATGTGGGGATGGTCCATGACTGGGGAGACGGGGCAGCCTTGTGCTGGAAGTGATGTGGGGATGGTCCATGACTGGGGAGATGGGGTAGCCTTGTACTGGAAGCGATGTGGGGATGGTCCATGACTGGGGAGACGGAGCAGCCTTGTGCTGGAAGTGAAGGGGGTGATCCATGACTGGGGAGACGGGGCAGCCTTGTGCTGGAAGTGATGTGGGGGTGGTCCATGACTGGGGAGACGGGGCAGCCTTGTGTTGGAAGTGATGTGGGGATGGTCCATGACTGGGGAGATGGGCAGCCTTGTGCTGGAAGTGATGGGGGTGGTCCATTGCTGGGGAGATGGGGCAGCCTTGTGCTGGAAGTGATGGGGGTGGTCCATGACTGGGGAGATTGGGCAGCCTTGTGCTGGAAGTGATGGGGGTGGTCCATGACTGGGGAGATGGGGCAGCCTTGTGCTGGAAGTGATGTGGGGTGGTCCATGACTGGGGAGACGGGGCAGCCTTGTGTTGGAAGTGATGTGGGGGTGGTCCATGACTGGGGAGATGGGGCAGCCTTGTGCTGGAAGTGATGTGGGGATGGTCCATGACAGGGGAGATGGGGCAGCCTTGTGCTGCAAGTGATGTGGGGGTGATCCATGACTGGGGAGACGGGGCAGCCTTGTGTTGGAAGTGATGGGGATGGTCCATGACTAGGGAGACGGGGCAGCCTTGTGCTGGAAGTGATGTGGGGGTGGTCCATGACTGGGGAGATGGGGCAGCCTTGTGCTGGAAGTGATGTGGGGGTGGTCCATGACTGGGGAGATGGGGCAGCCTTGTGCTGGAAGTCTGGGGGTGCCAAGGGGGAGCTCCAGACAGCAGCCAAGCTCATTTCAATCAATATGAGAACAAACTTTTTCCCAGTTTGAACTGTTTGCAAAGAAATAAAGGTGAATTTTGTGAGATAGTGTGCTATTATAATGAAGCATTAAAATCACAGTAATAAGTGGATTGATAACATGACTTGAAACATGACTAGATTTGTTTTGCATCAGATGTCGTACATTCAGAGTTATGTTCTTTGAAGTGTTTCTGTTAACAGAATTGGGATGGGTTATGAAACAAGTTGGGGAGTTTCAGTGATGTGACAACTTCTTCGTTCAACTGCTTTGGCCTGGTAATCAAGGAAAAAGATGGGAATTGTCCACTACTTTAGACAAAAACCATACTCAGTTTATTGACTGCAAGAGACACGCTTTGATAAAATGATGGGAAAGTGTATTGAATCAAAGTGGCGATAGAAATAAACCATTGCTTCATAATGTTCAAAGTCTAGAGGAGTTTTGGTTATTTAAGATAAATGTAGAATTTCATTTTTTTTAAGTAGAAAGATTCAGATGGGAATGTTCATCTTTTCTTTTTCCTTGTCCATGAACATTTACCTACTGCTTGCAAATATAAATGGCAAGCATGACATTTCATTTTATGGAAATTAAAAAAAAAAAAATTAAAACTGACAAGCAGAAGAAAAGAGCCTAGAAATGATGATATTATAGTGGTAATGATATCATAATGGTGACATCAGTCTTGTATTTGAGCAAGGTACTGACTGCTGTAATTATGAAAAAAAGAAATGTCAAGAACCAAAGTACCAAAAACCAATGGAAGATGTGACACTGGAAGTGACTTCAACTAATAGTTGTGGAAGATATATGTGGCAAACAGCTGATTTCTGAAACCAAGTCGACTTGATTGTTTTTTCCTTATCTCTTTGGTCTTGCACTGTGAAGACACTGCTGTTGTTCCAGGACATCAATTGATGCCAGAGATTTTGGGAAGTCACTGGGCGAATCACTGAAGGAGAATTCTCCTGTGATAGAAAATATTTTATTTGCTTAAAGCTTGAGTTATTTTGGGCAGACAAGACTTACATAATGACACACATACATGCACGCATTAACACATACACACTGATATGTGTGTGTGTGGAAGTGTTCAGAACTGTTAAAAAAAGCCATGTACTCTGGAGGGGAGACCACATGGCAAACTCAGAACTGAATCAAATTAAGTTTGACATGAGCTACAAAAATAATACAACATTCAAGAAACCGCTGCCTGATATCCAAAGCATAGGCGCAGTGTCCTACCAAGGGTTTTTTGTTGTCTTTTTTTTTCATTTGTTTGTTTTGTTTTAATATCAACTTATATCAAATCTTGACATTTTGTCAATGTGTGAATTATTATTGGTATATGAATATGTGTGGGTATACATGTTCATCCACCTGTAGATGTGTGTGTGTGTGTGTGTGAGAGAGAGAGAGAGAGAGAGAGAGAGAGAGAGATTTTGTGTACATGCTAGTGTGTGTTGGGAGGAGGTGGGGGCAGTAGAAGGTGATGTCTTATGTGTTGTGTGTGTGTGTGTGTGTGTGCGCGCGTGCGTGTGTGTGTGTGTGTGTGTGTGTGTGTGTGTGTGTGTGAGAGTGAGTGTATGTGTGTGTGAGAGTGTGTGTGTGTGTACATTTGTTGTGTTGTGTGTGTGCCTATAGACTGTGGTACATATGTGAGTGGATTTTACATTGTTAAAGCATTGAGGTGTTCAATGGTGCTTGACATTTTTTCCAGTCATTCATGTTTATTATATATTATTATTTGTTTGTACATCTATTTATCCAAGTATTCATGTTTTTTTTAAATCTTTCTCTTCCCCTCTGCATGTTGTCCTTTTGTTGGTATAGCGGTTGATTGATTCTCTGGTTTTAATGAGTGACTCGGCTCATACATTCTCAAGTGGGAAATCTAGATCGTAGCCTTGTTCAACAATTCAAGAGAATTGTCATAATCATTATATTTATGTATGTATTTGTAGGCATAATAGTTTCCTTGTTTATTGGTGACTTGTAAGTTCATGCTACATTTTTGTTTTTCTTAACCATATTAAGATGAACAGTAAACAAGTGGGGTATGTCTTGCTCCCATAAGGAAACCTAACACAGAGTAACTTTTATTCAAGACTGGCACAGCCTTTTAAACTTGAATAAAGTCAGACAAATACATAGACGAACAATCTAATAGTGGGGGAAAAACAAGCGCAGGCCAACAACTGAACTGTCTGGCAAAGATTTGGACTTGAGGGGAGGGGAGAGGGGAGTTTGAAGATGGAGAAACGGGATTGCGATGGTTCCTTATGCAGCTAGTGAAGAGTTTTCATATCTGTAACTTTTTTTTTTTTACTTTTTTTTTAAATTTCATTTTCCCAGTTTCTCCATCTTCAAACTCCCTCTCCCTCCCCTCAAGTCCAAATCTTTGCCAGACAGTTCAGTTGTTGGCCTGCGCTTGTTTTTCCCCCACTATTAGATTGTTCGTCTATGTATTTGTCTGACTTTATTCAAGTTTAAAAGGCTGTGCCAGTCTTGAATAAAAGTTACTCTGTGTTAGGTTTCCTTATGGGAGCAAGACATACCCCACTTGTTTACTGTTTATCGTTTACTGTTCCCTACCTCATTTCATTCCCATATTAAGATGGTTATGGTCTGTTTTAGTGGGATTTGAGATGGGGGGGGTTCTATAATTAAGCAGATAATTTCTGGAAAGAGAAACGTTAAAAGGGGGTGAGTTTTAGTTAAGTTCAGAGGTGAGTGTTGCAGAAAAATCAGTCTTAAGATTTAGGGTTAAACTGGAACTGTCTGTTTATGTGTGTTCCCTAATTTGAGTGGTTTGTATACGGGTGGTTTCATAATTAGGATGTCTGTGTATGCGAGTTTCATCATTAGGGTGGTCTGTATATAGGTATGTAAGTTTTGTAATTCAGATGGTCTGTATATGTAGATATCATTGTGCTAGATGTTGGTTGTGGGTTATTTGTTTCTATATTTGACCATTTGTTGTTAATTTACTTCTTTGTACATGTGCTTTTTTTTTTTGAGAAAAAAAGGGCAGGTGAAAACCATAGTTTTTGCCTGTTTCTTGTTGAAAAGTGTTACCAAGATGTACCTCAAGGATTTTCAGACAAATGGAGCATGCTCTTTTTGTGTGCTTGTCCTACCTAAGTAGTATATGGTGGCTAGGGAAAGAACTGGTGATAACATATTCTTAGAAATGATTTACCAAATGTAACTGCTGAAAGTGAAACTGCACACACACACACTCACACACGCTCGCACGCACACACACAAACACACACACGCACGCACGCACGCACGTGCGCTGGGGGCCGGAATGCTCAGTTGGTAGAGCGCCGGACTTGTAATCTTGGTGATCCTGGAGTTGCGGGTTCAAATCTCTGCCAGGCCGTTTCGGTACAGGGGGACTTTTCCCTCAGAGTTAACATTGGTTCCAACTCCATTTTCCATACAGTCCTTTGATTGAGACCATAAACCGAGGTTCCATGTGTGAACGCATGCATAACATCTTGCACACACGTAAAATCCCATCACCAAGTTTTGGAAGAGAAGGCCAGTTTGGCCGTTGGTGTGGATAACATGTTATACATAGCATGCACCCTGCATGAAAAATGGAAAGAATGAAGAAAGCAAGGAAATTGAGTGAACGATATTGACTGGATGACACGGGAAACGACTGAATGAAGCACCAGCTGGCAGCTCTTCAGTCGGCACTACCCAGGTAGGCAGCCCATTGTGTAAACGAGTGTGGATTGTAAAGCGCTTAGAGCTTGGTCTTTAGCCGAGAATAGGCGCTGTATAAGTATTCATCATATAATAATAATGCGTGCGTGCGACCGCGCACGCACACTCGTACACATACTCGCGCTACTCCTGATACCCCTACTCACCATGCACCGACCAATGAAATACATCCTAAAACACCCAAAACATATGTGCATGGCAATATAACTGATACATAAATAGAGAGAGAGAGAGATGTAAATATTTTTTTGATTGGTTCAATTCAATTCAATTCAACTTTATTGTCCATCGCAAATTTTTCTTCTGCTCCACATTTCACAGGTACATAAGACATTGCAGAAAGACATAAATCATTACATAAAACCCTGTGTTAGTATATTATGTATCTATATATACATCAACACTCCACACACCCCACCCCTACACACACACACACGCACAAACACACACACAACATACACACACACGCACACACGTGCGCGCACGTGCGCACTCGCATACACACGTGAAATAAACATTAAATCCATAAGACATAAAACATTACATAGATTTATAAAAACAACACATAAAAACACAAACTTACCCGCACCAACACCCAAACACACCCACACACACACGTGTACTCACACCCAAACACACACACACACACACACACACACACACACACACACCACACACACACACACACCACACACACACAGTCGTAGTCACAGTAAAAGCATAATATTGCAGACTGAATTGTTCATGTATTCTCATATGACAGTCGATCACAGGCTTTAGAGTTTTAAAATGCTAATGGCACTTGGTATAAAGGACTTCTTGAAGACATTCTTCTGTGCTTTGGGCAGTCTGTAGCGTCTTCATGATGGAAGTTTGTCAAAGTGGCAGTGGAGTGGGTGTGAGGGATCAGAGGTAATATTCACAGATTTCCTGATTACAGAAACGTATTGACTTCTCTGAGAGCAGATTGCTTTTTCCTATAACCTCACTTGCCTGATTGACAATTCTGGCGAGCTTTGCTCGATCTTTCTCTGAAAGATTTCCAAACCAGACAGTGATGTTAAATGACATTAGACTTTGTATTAAACTTACATATACCTTTCTAGTACATATTGACTGACATTAACACAGTCAACAGTTTCTATTGTCTGTCCATTTGTCACAACTGGTTGAAATGAGCTATCTGATGTTGAAAAGTTTAAAGTTCTTTGGTCTTTACACAATTAAGTTGCAAGAAGCTGGAAGAGCACCAATCCTGTAGTTCTGAGATGTGACTGAAGTATGCTTGCTCAATTATAGAGCCTTCTTTAAACAAAAGACGTACAAGAGCCATATCATCAGCATATTTAAATAGGTTCAGAAGTGCACCCTGGATTTTCATTCCATTTGTGTAAATTGAAAATAACAGAGGAGATAGAACACATCCTTGAGGAGCACCTGTGTTTAAAGCAATTTCCTTTGACAAACAACCATTCATTAATACTCGCTGGGGACGGTTTTCAAGAAAATTTGTGACCCACTTAATACCCCCCCCCCCCCCCCGTCCACATATATTTATATATTTGATATTTAATCTACCATGCCGCTCATTTTTCTGAGCACATCTTACATAGCCCCATTTCACCTTGCCTTGTCACAACCCCAACATCACCAACCGGAGCCCTCACCAGCTTGCCAAGGGCAGCCCACCAGAAAAAAACGCTGCAATGCCATCCATTCACCTTGATGATGTCCAGTGATGCCTGTTCTCATCCATCATATGCAGGACACCACTTACAGAGCCTCATGTCGAGTCCCAGTGTGAGTGAACCTCCACTGCTGGTGAGCACCACCATGATCCATCCGACCGAAGTGCCCCTGGAATAGCTCACATTGAAGAGCTCTCTGCAAAGTCATCCTGACATACATGTGGAGTGGTAGTCAACACTTCACTGCAGTCATCCCTGACATACATGTGGAGTGACAGTCAATACTTCACTGCAGTCATCCCTGACATACACATGGAGAGACAGTCAACACTTCACTGCAGTCATCCCTGACATACATGTGGAGTGACAGTCAACACTTCACTGCAGTCATCCCTGACATACATGTGGAGTAACAGTCAACACTTCACTGCAGTCATCCCTGACATACATGTGGAGTAACAGTCAACACTTCACTGCAGTCATCCCAGGCTTACATGTGGAGTGACAGTCAACACTTCACTGCAGTCATCCCTGACATACATGTGGAGTGACAGTCAACACTTCACTGCAGTCATCCCAGGCATACATGTGGAGTGACAGTCAACACTCACTGCAGTCATCCCTGACATACACATGGAGAGACAGTCAACACTTCACTGCAGTCATCCCTGACATACATGTGGAGTGACAGTCAACACTTCACTGCAGTCATCCCTGACATACACATGGAGAGACAGTCAACACTTCACTGCAGTCATCCCTGACATACATGTGGAGTGACAGTCAACACTTCACTGCAGTCATCCCTGACATACACATGGAGAGACAGTCAACACTTCACTGCAGTCATCCCTGACATACATGTGGAGAGACAGTCAACACTTCACTGCAGTCATCCCTGACATACATGTGGAGTGACAGTCAACACTTCACTGCAGTCATCCCTGACATACATGTGGAGTAACAGTCAACACTTCACTGCAGTCATCCCTGACATACATGTGGAGAGACAGTCAACACTTCACTGCAGTCATCCTGGCATACATGTGGAGTGGTAGTCAACACTTCACTGCAGTCATCCCTGACATACATGTGGAGAGACAGTCAACACTTCACTGCAGTCATCCCTGACATACATGTGGAGTAACAGTCAACACTTCACTGCAGTCATCCCAGGCATACATGTGGAGTGACAGTCAACACTTCACTGCAGTCATCCCTGACACACATGTGGAGTGACAGTCAACACTTCACTGCAGTCATCCAGGCATACATGTGGAGTGACAGTCAACACTTCACTGCAGTCATCCCTGACATACATGTGGAGAGACAGTCAACACTTCACTGCAGTCATCCCTGGCATACATGTGGAGTGTAGTCAACACTTCACTGCAGTCATCCCTGACATACATGTGGAGAGACAGTCAACACTTCACTGCAGTCATCCCTGACATACATGTGGAGTAACAGTCAACACTTCACTGCAGTCATCCCAGGCATACATGTGAGTGACAGTCAACACTTCACTGCAGTCATCCCTGACATACATGTGGAGTGACAGTCAACACTTCACTGCAGTCATCCCAGGCATACATGTGGAGTGACAGTCAACACTTCACTGCAGTCATTCCTGACATACACATGGAGAGACAGTCAAACACTTCACTGCAGTCATCCCAGGCATACATGTGGAGTGACAGTCAACACTTCACTGCAGTCATCCCTGACTTACACATGGAGAGACAGTCAACACTTCACTGCAGTCATCCCAGGCATACATGTGGAGTGACAGTCAACATTTCACTGCAGTCATCCCTGACATACATGTGGAGTAACAGTCAACACTTCACTGCAGTCATCCCTGACATACATGTGGAGTGACAGTCAACACTTCACTGCAGTCATCCTTGACATACATGTGGAGTAACAGTCAACATTTCACTGCGTCGTCCCTGACATACATGTGGAGTAACAGTCAACACTTCACTGCAGTCATCCCAGGCATACATGTGGAGTAACAGTCAACACTTCACTGCAGTCGTCCCTGACATACATGTGGAGTAACAGTCAACACTTCACTGCAGTCATCCCTGACATACATGTGGAGTAACAGTCAACACATCACTGCAGTCATCCCAGGCATACATGTGGAGTAGCAGTCAACACTTCACTGCAGTCATCCCAGGCATACATGTGGAGAGACAGTCAACACTTCACTGCAGTCATCCCTGACATACATGTGGAGTAACAGTCAACACTTCACTGCAGTCATCCCAGCATACATGTGGAGTAACAGTCAACACTTCACTGCAGTCATCCAGGCATACATGTGGAGTAACAGTCAACACTTCACTGCAGTCATCCCAGGCATAATGTGGAGAGACAGTCAACACTTCACTGCAGTCATCCCTGACATACATGTGGAGTAACAGTCAACACTTCACTGCAGTCATCCCTGACATACATGTGGAGTGACAGTCAACACTTCACTGCAGTCATCCCTGACATACACATGGAGAGACAGTCAACACTTCACTGCAGTCATCCCTGACATACATGTGAAGTGACAGTCAACACTTCACTGCAGTCATTCCTGACATACATGTGGAGTGACAGTCAACACTTCACTGCAGTCATCCCTGACATACACATGGAGAGACAGTCAACACTTCACTGCAGTCATCCCTGACATACACATGGAGAGACGGTCAACACTTCACTGCAGTCATCCCGACATACACATGGAGAGACGGTCAACACTTCACTGCAGTCATCCTGACATACACATGGAGAGACAGTCAACACTTCACTGCAGTCATCCTGACATGTGGAGTGACAGTCAACACTTCACTGCAGTCATCCCTGACATACACATGGAGAGACGGTCAACACTTCACTGCAGTTATCCCTGACATACACATGGAGAGACAGTCAACACTTCACTGCAGTCATCCCTGACATACATGTGGAGTGACAGTCAACACTTCACTGCAGTCATCCCTGACATACACATGGAGAGACAGTCAACACTTCACTGCAGTCATCCCTGACATACATGTGGAGTGACAGTCAACACTTCACTGCAGTCATCCCTGACATACATGTGGAGTGACAGTCAACACTTCACTGCAGTCATCCCTGACATACACATGGAGTGACGGTCAACACTTCACTGCAGTCATCCCTGACATACACATGGAGAGACAGTCAACACTTCACTGCAGTCATCCCTGACATACATTGGAGTGACAGTCAACACTTCACTGCAGTCATCCCTGACATACACATGGAGAGACAGTCAACACTTCACTGCAGTCATCCCTGACATACATGTGGAGTGACAGTCAACACTTCACTGCAGTCATCCCTGACATACATGTGGAGTAACAGTCAACACTTCACTGCAGTCATCCCTGACATACATGTGGAGTAACAGTCAACACTTCACTGCAGTCATCCCAGGCATACATGTGGAGTAACAGTCAACACTCACTGCAGTCATCCCTGACATACACATGGAGAGACAGTCAACACTTTACTGCAGTCATCCCTGACATACATGTGGAGAGACAGTCAACACTTCACTGCAGTCATCCCTGACGTACATGTGGAGTAACAGTCAACACTTCACTGCAGTCATCCCTGACATACACATGGAGGAGACAGTCAACACTCACTGCAGTCATCCCTGACATACATGTGGAGTGACAGTCAACACTTCACTGCAGTCATCCTTGACATACACATGGAGGGACAGTCAACACTTCACTGCAGTCATCCCTGACATACATGTGGAGAGACAGTCAACACTTCACTGCAATCATCCCTGACATACATGTGGAGTAACAGTCAACACTTCACTGCAGTCATCCCTGACATACATGTGGAGTGACAGCCAACACTTCACTGCAGTCATCCCTGACATACATGTGGAGTGTGTAGTCAACACTTCACTGCATTCATCCCTGACATACATGTGGAGTGGTAGTCAACACTTCACTGCAGTCATCCCTGACATACATGTGGAGTGGTAGTCAACACTTCACTGCAGTCATCCCTGACATACATGTGGAGTGGTAGTCAACACTCACTGCAGTCATCCCTGACATACATGTGGAGTGATAGCCAACACTTCACTGCAGTCATCCCTGACATGCATGTGGAGTGGTAGTCAACACTTCACTGCAGTCATCCCTGACACACATGTGGAGTTGGTAATCAACACTTCACGCATGCAGTCATCCCTGACATACATGTGGAGTAACAGTCAACACTTCACTGCAGTCATCCCTGACATACATGTGGAGTGACAGTCAACACTTCACTGCAGTCATCCCTGACATACATGTGGAGTGGTAGTCAACACTTCACTGCAGTCATCCCTGACATACATGTGGAGTGGTCAACACTTCACTGCAGTCATCCCTGACATACATGTGGAGTGACAGTCAACACTTCACTGCAGTCATCCCTGACATACATGTGGAGTGACAGTCAACACTTCACTGCAGTCATCCCTGACATACATGTGGAGTGACAGTCAACACTTCACTGCAGTCATCCCTGACATACATGTGGAGTAACAGTCAACACTTCCACTGGGACAGCAGGGCAGGACGGACCACAGAATTTTCATTTATTGAGTTAATGTATTGATTCATTTTCTTTCTGTTTTGTTTTTTGTTGGTTTTTTCTCTGTTGCTGTTTTATTTTGTTATTTTATAAGAAAGAAGAAGATGCAGGTACAGAGTTGCATTCTTCTCAGAGAAAAAGATGACAGACATGGTTTAATTGTTTCCCTCCCTTTGGACCTGCCGAGCTGTTCCCTTTCTTTGTTCAGTGCAATGCGTATGTTTCGTTGTGACAGGGGCGGAGGAAGGACATTGGGGAAGGAAGGGGATCTCGTGGGGGGGAGGGTAGGCACAAAGATATCTTCATTACTGTTCTTTTCTTTTTTCCAGCGCAAGATTATTTTCAACCCACTTTATCTTTCACCTGCATTTCTCTCTCTCTCTCTCTCTCTCTCTCTCTCTCTCTTCTCTCTCTCTGGGGACGTCATCTACATGTAATTGAATTACGTCACTTGTTTGCATGCAAATGCTTTTTAAATGTACACCCGAATACCCCAAATACAATGGTATACGGTGAGCGAGGAAGGTATCCTTTGTATATAGATGGTGTAATAAAATAAGTGCGCTACTGGTTCAAATTGCAGAAGCTGCCACTTGCTGGTCTACAAAAACAAGCATATGAAATGGAAAAATCAAAATCATTTCAATGTACTAGAAATCGGAAGTGTACAAACAAATTGGGTATCTTCGATAAAACATTGTTTGGATACTTACGGTTTTTCTTTTGTTTGGTTAAATGGTGGAGTGAATTATGAAAAACTGTTTTTACGTGAACTTAATTTTAACAACGCATGACTGACTGTTGTAGACAAAACTGGAATAGACCTAGTAAAATACTAAATAGTGATAGATTTTCAACATATTGTTCCTTCAAATCCTTATGACAGCCTGAGAAATATTCAACTGATATTACAATTCCTAAATTTCGCAAGGTGTTAGTGAGATTTTGACTTGGTATTCATGATATGAATGTCCGTCAAAGATATACACTAAACTCCAAAAACTGTCCATTCTGTAATCAAATTGAGGACGAAATACATTTTTTGATTATTTGTCCATCCTATAAAGAT
>CM031622.1:16343867-16377544 GCA_018398815.1 Conus ventricosus | reverse complement strand
CAATGCCGCCGATCATCAGGAGAGCAAGAAGGGTGGACAGCGCAATACTTGCAGCGTAGGTTTTCATTTTCAATCCTTTCATTCTACCTGCAGCCATCTTTGCTTTCCTGGAGAGAACTATAAAACCTTCATTCTGGGCCACTTTCGCCCTCAACCAGTTTTCGGGCGAAAGTGACCCAGAATTAAGGTTTTATAGTTCTCTGACAAGTAAGACTTCAATAACCAAAAAATAACGATTATCTACAAACAAACATACTGTGTAGGGTTATCCGTTTTCAATACTAATTTACTAAAGTTTTCATAGAGTAACGTAGGGGAAGTTTTCATAGAGTAACGTAGGGAAAGTAGACGTGGCTAAACACGACCCATAGAGTAACGTAGGGAAAAGCAGCTGTGGCTGAATGCGCCTCATATACAAACGGTGGGGGCAGGTAAGCCTTTAATTGCTAGTTGCCGGCCTACCTAAGGACTCTACACTATCAGAATACTGCAGAGACCCGCCATTAGGTCGACACCCGATTACTTAATTTGCGGTGTTGGGGCTTATGACTTCGTTCACACAGAACACAGCACACAGTCAATTAGCTGTTAATGCCAAACACCAAACAATGCCACATACCTTCTTCACATCCAGTCGACTGCTACACTGGCGTGGGTTTTCAGAGCAGCTTGTATTTTTGGCGTCAACGCGATGGCTTGTGTGATAGAAATTGTCAGATTTGCGAGTTCTGGATATTTTTCAAAGAGTTCTGACGTCTTTCTCAGTTTATTAATCCAACGAAGGGAGTACTTCAAATGACTTGTAACAAATTTCTTGAAATTTCCTCTTTTTATTGTAAACAACCTTCGCAGCCATTTTCCATAAGCTAGATACTGTTGAAGGCCGCGATTATTTAGTAAGCCAAGTGCAGTTTGGCCTTCAGTTAGAATTCTTTCAATTTCTTCAGCGTTTTTGTGTTCATCAAAGACTGGATAACGCTTTCAACACTTCTTAAACGTTTTTCTGTTTTGTGATATTTTAGGCTGTTTAATAAATCTTCACCAGACAAATAATGTAGACTTTTAGATTTGTTATATGTTTGTCTTTTTTATTGAGCTGAAACTGGCCTGGGTGTTTTGGTAATTTTTTCTTTTCTTCTTTTTCAAATTTTTTTGCTGCTCTCTCACCAGATGTGTTATAAATGCGTTGAAAATTTTTCCAGTACTGAGCACAAGCAGAATAGTAGTCTATCTGGGTTTGAATTAATTGATTATTTCTTTCAGCAGCACTGTTTGTGACTTCTTCTGCATCAATCTCTATGTCCTCCTCGTCACTAACAGTTATAAACTCCAGTTCTTGCGATAGTCCAGTACTTTGAGCCATTACAAGTAGGCTGCATATTTAATTTACACAACAGCGCGCACACAACAGCAATGTTTAAAGAGTTGTGTCAGTCAGCGAAGGCAAGCCAACTATTCGCCAAATGATATGTCTGTCCACACAGCGGGCGTGTACTAACGCGTTGAAGGCTAGCCAGGCAACGAATCACTACTCAGCGCATGGGACACAGCCTGTTCAGTCACAAAGCAAGTGGTCCTCCAGTTCCACTTTTCTTGGCAGCTCCTTCCACTTTGAGACACTTGACACCTTCACCCCAAGCTACCCCAAGTCCTTAATTAAGTCACCCCAAGTCCTTAATTAAGTCACCCCAAGTCCTTAATTAAGTTACCCCAAGTCCTTAATTAAGTCACCCCAAGTCCTTAATTAAGTTCTTGATCAAGTTACCCCAAGTTATTAATTAAGTTTTTAATTAAGTCACCCCAAGTCACTTTTAAGTTCTTAACTGAAGTCATCCTCAAGTCATCCCCAAGTTAACCTAAGATCATAACTAAGTCATCCTCTAAGTACAACCAAGTTCTTATTCAAGTTATCTTGTCAAAAAAACAATACATTCTATGTTTTTGTCTTAAATAGTAGATGTCTAATATAGTACACACACGCCTCAAAAAACGCGTCATCGCTGAGAATATCTTGCTCAGCGTTCTCTGCGCAAGATCGGTTAGCATAGATCTTAATGAAGTTCTTACATCCGAAGCAACCGCATTGATTACAATTCTGGTCTATGGAAATGTCTTTTATAGACTCCATGTCTTTATTTATTGACACCATCATTTTATAATACGCCATGTTCTATTTTTATTAAAAAAATTTAAATTTAAGTTCTTAAAATATTATTCCATCTGAAATGGATCAAAATGATCTTTTGTTATTGGCGGTGCTGGCGTGCTGTTGTTTTTTGTATTTAGCGGTTCAGATTTTTTTGATTGCTTTTGTTTCTGTTGCCATTGTGTATATATTTTATAACCGTAATAACCTCCCCCCACAGCAGCAAGGGCGCCAAAAATGGCAACAGTTTTAAGTTCAATATACCATGAAGACTTTGGTGCTGTAGGCCTTGAATCACATGGAGTTTTTATAGCTGGCATTGAATCAACTTGTTCTGGCGTTGGCGGTGTTATGTTTTCATTATGAGTTATATTCTGTAACATTAATTTTTTTTGTCTGTTCCACTCTGCTAATTTTCTTCCTGCTTTAACACGCCCAGGATGAGGATGCTTTTCACTGGTCTCCACCAGATTCAGTGTTTTCTGCTGATTTTCTGGCTTGGTTACTTTCTCCACCTGATTCAGTGTTTTCTGATTCTGCTGATTTTCCGGCTCGGTCATTTTGAAGGGAAATAAAATCTATATGATTAAAAGTTATTAATCCCATGATTAATGGCGATAACAATGTTCCAAAATCTATAGTATAAATCACATCCTAGAGACTCTAATGACTTTGTTAAAACTGGATCTTGCGTTAAATCATACGTAAGATCTTGTTCAGAATCAATGGGAGCAAATCTACTGACTAGTTTAGTGTACAAACTAAGAACCGTTTGCCCAACGCTTTTTACCATTCTTGACCCCAACTGCGCCCTCATACCTGTTATGATACTTTATAATGTCTTGTGGCGACATCTGTTGAATCTGTTCAATGCTGAATTCAGTTCCGAGGAACTGTTTTGTTTTTCCACACGCTGCCAAAGAATACAACCTCTCCTTTTGGGGCATAACAGCTTGGCCATCAACTTGGTCATTCATAAGTTCAGGAAGGTTTAGGCTGCCTTGTAGCTGTAGTAGATCATCGCTGTTCATGTTTTTATTAATTATAATTATTTTATTTTCTAAAAATGAGCACCGAAAAAACTGTCGCCAACCTTGTATACCATTCTGCTGTTATTGGAGGCCTAAGTGTAGGATACACAATGCTGGTAAAAGCTTGTTAAGAATTAAACCGGCAGATCTTGGCAAACTAGACTTTGAGGATTCAGCAAAGCTGATTGCTATTATTGCAGCTTTCGTTTGCCACGAAAGATTTTCTAGTCAGCAAGGAATAATTCCAGACAGTATAAATATGTAAATAAAAAATGCATTTATAAAAAATGGCTTCACTCGTAATGATGATAGGCGGCGCTGTGGTGAATGCGCTCGCTTTAGCGGTAGTAATTATGCATTTAGTAAACTACGGGATGAAGGCGAGAGAAAAAGACATAACAAAGCTGTGGAGCAACTAGCCGCAGCACAAGATCGCTATGAAAAGCAGAGAATTGAGCAGTTAGATTTTATTAATAACACACTGAAAAAACAGGGCATGCAGCTTACACATTTAAAGATGTTGACCAAGCAATAAAACAATATTATCTTGTAACAGGCAAACCAATCGAGACATTGCCCCCACCAAAATTCAGTGACTTTTATCAACATCAGAAAAACAAAAGATGCAAAAATCGGGTTTTATTGTCGTTGGTATGACTGTTGTGTATTTGTTGCGCATAATATTGGCTGAATAAAAAATGAACAAAATCTATTATTCGCCCAAAGGATATTGGAAGGGCATCACAGCAATTAAAAAGCTAAGCCAAGCAGGGGGAGTCAGGAACAAACGCAAAAGAATGGTTATCTAAAAAAGCGTTTTGGGCAAATTTATTTACCTGCCCTAAACAAACAGAACCACCTTTGTGAAACAATCCCGAACAAAACCACCCATCAAAGGGACCTTCTATTTTTAAAACCCTCTGATACATTAAAAAAAAAAATTTAAGTCCCCCACTTACAGCCCCGGGGGCCCACCCTTTTCAAGATACAAAGAGGGGGAACCATTAACACAAAAAAAGTGTTTCCCGCTGTTTGCGTTGCATACAACAAATAACCAAGGGGTTTCCCTTAACTTTTTCCCCCGCATGATTCAAGTCGATGAGGGGAAAAAATTTTAAAGGGCCAAGTGAATAAATTTAAATTTTTAAAAACATAAGTTTACCATTAAAAAGGCATTCCAGGAGTTTCAAGACCCCAAAGGCTTTAGTTAAAATTTTAAAAACCCATTACCCCGAAAGATTTTTTCTCCTCCCCTTTAAACAGAGAGCTGTTTGAAAATTCTCGAAACCCACAGAAGGGGTTTTAGAAGACGCCCTCATTTTTTTGCGCCCCAATGCTAATGAAAAATTTTAAAAGGGGTTTAAAAAAACCAGACAAGAAATAAAAAAAACAAACAATAGATGTTGCTAAAAGACCCATTAAAACCCCAAACAAACCTTTTGGGTTTTAAAAAAGAAAAGGTTTTTTATTTCCCGGGGAAAAAGCAAAAAGGGCCACTCGCATCGGGCCAACCGACCAGTTTGGGTTTGCCCTTTTAAAAGAAATAAAAAAATTGAAAGAAATCCACCCGTTATTATTTACAAAAACTAAACAAAAACAAAACAACCACTCCTCAAAGATCTTTTGTGAAGGAAAACTCCCGTAATTCCGCCAAAACCACAAGGCCCGTTTTAAATTTAATTTTAACGAAACATTTTTTGGGTTTTAAAAAAGGGAAGGGCCCAAAAGGAAGCGCAGAATGAAACAAAAGGGTAAAGGAAAAGACCTTGAAAATGAAGGGGAAATCATTTCATGCGTGAAAATGCTTTTAAGGGAAACTTTTTCGGGATTAATCAATGCATGTAAATAACCCCGATTGCCTACAAAAAAAAACCCCCCCCAAATTTGGAAAAAGAATATTTTTAAAATTTTAAAAAAAAAAATTTCGAACGCACAACCCAAACCCATGGAAAAAAAATTTTAAATGAATTGGTTTAAGCTATAAATGATCTTAAAAAAAAGTTAAATGAAAAAAATAAACCCCCCCTTTTTTAAGCGGTCCTCCATTCCCCCCAAATGCATTTTAAAAAACTCGGGTTAACAAATACTCGTTTTGGTTTTTGTTCAATCTAAGGGCCAAAAAACACTTGCTTGAAGGGGCTTCCTTCTGAGGACTCTTTTGTTTCCACCCCTCCCACGAGTTTCTTTCTCCCTGACCTGGGAAAAACCTTTGATTTCCGGGGAAATTACCCCGGAGCCCGCCCGGGGAAAGCCCCGGAGGAAACGGGGAAAGACCAAAACCCAAAGGGGCTCGGGGGGCTGGTTTCCCCCACGTTCCCTTTAAAAAAGTGGCACTAAAAATAAAAGGAAAAGACCCCTCCGGGATTCACCCAAAAGGGGGGAGAATGATGAATCCACGTTTTAAACCCAATTCACGACGAAAATTTCCCAAACGGACTATGAACTGGCCCAAAAGGGAATTTTCCATTTTTCTGGGGAAAGCTTTTTCGCTACCCCCCGGGGCATAAAATCCACAGGACAAAGAGGGATGTGTGAAACCATCTGAAAGCAGCGCACGGAAATCACAGAAAACTGGGAAACCCAAGGGCCCAAAGGATTTAAACCACATCCCAAAGGACACCACCGGGTTGGGTTCGGATGGGGAAATTTTTGCACAGGCCCTCGATGCCAGGCCCCGAAACCCCCCCTGCCACGAGAAAACAAAACCTGAAGATTGGGAGAAACTGAAAAAAAAAATCGTCCAAAGACTCGATGCACTAAATGGGGAAAAGCACCCGGGAACAAAAACCCTACCCACTTAGGGGGAAACATTGTGTATCCCACAGGTAGAAAACCCTTTGGGAGAAAACTCCCCCAAAGAGAAAACACCCCCAAAAAAAATCCAGACGCCAAGAAAAGATGGACAAGATCAAGTCCAAAAAAACCCAACCTCAAGAAGCAAATGAAAAAACCGCCCTCCACTGAAAACAAGGTTTTGGAAAAAAACTGTGGGAAAAACCTGAAAAAAAACACAGCCCCCTCAAAAAAAGCGGAATCTGCAGGAAAGGAAGAGAAAAAAAGAAGACACAAGAGCGCTTTTTTCAGCCCCCCCTTTCCCCAGTTTGCCAGAACCTTTTTTGAGCAGCCAAAATCTGGGACCCTAATGTGGAAAAAGGGGTTTTTTACGGGAAACTGAAAAACCCCTTACTCTGACCACAGAAAAAAAAGCCCCAAATCACTTTCAAGATCTGGGGGGCCCAAACCAACCCTAGGAACATTTCAAAGGCCCAACCTTTCCAACTTTGGGGGAAATCAAAGGTGGTCGACAAAGCCAGACCCAATAAACACCGGGGCCCAAAAAAAGGGAAATCCCTTTAACCAGTTTTACAAGAAATGCCCCAAAGGTGCTGGGTGGCTCCACGGGCCCGCTGCGATCGGTTTGGGAGAAACCAAAGACACCCGGCCCCGGGGAAGGGCAATGGTTGTAAAATCCCCAAAGAGCAAAACTCAAGTGACATCACCGGGTTAAAGGCCAATATCACACGAACTCGGGGGGAAAAAATCTTACTCTCTGCCCAAGGCGAAAAGGCTGCCCAAAGTACCTGAGGGAAAAACCCCAAGTACTTGGATGTTTTTCATCCAAAAAAGGTGGCACCCCCAGGGGCGGGCTGGTAAACACGCCCAATAAACGGGGACGCAATCCAAAAAGCAAAAACAGAAAAGAAGACCTGGACTAGTGGGCTTGATCGGCAAACGCATAGGGAAATCTGTGCCCCATGAGATGATCCCAGTTGGCTCTTGAGATTCCCCAGGGGCCAAAAACATCCGCACAGCTAAAAAGTCAAAAAAGGCTTCTAAATGCGGTTCCTCCCAAAGGGGTTACACAACGTTGGGGATAAATTTGGGAAAGGGCATTGCAAGGGGCTGTGAAATTTTTCCCCCGATACTGTTCGTGCGGGCAAGGAACTCATCTTAAAAAGCACAACAACCCCCCCCCCGGGAAAGAAAAAACCCAACCCTTTGGGCGAGGGAAAAAGATCCTCCTCTAAAGGGCCTTCAGGGATGACACACATTTTTTCATCAAAAACGAACACCCCCAAATTTGGCCTAAAAAAGGGGGGCCCGGGACGACGTAGTTTGCCTCATCCAGAATAAAAAGTTCAAGCCAAAAAATCCGGAGCCCCTCTCACTGAAAAGGAAAAGGGGCCAAACCCCTTGGTCTTCAGTTTTCCCCCAACCCGGGCCTTTCCCAACAGTCACAGAAAACCACCCAAGACCCTTTGGAAAAGGGGGTTATGATATACCTAAAAGACACACAAGAGCAAAAAAAACCCAAGCGGGTTTGGCGGAAAAGGGCCGGGAGACCATTAAACCAAAGTGGGCTCCCTGGCAAATAAAAGGGTCGGGTCTGCATTCATGCAAAACCCAAAAGCCCCCTAGGCCTCTGATGATATACGACATCTGCCCCAGCACAGTGGAGGAAAAGGGAAGCCAAAATCACAATTCAAAAGGGAAAAAGGCCCTTGGTGCCCACCCGCTACTAAAAACGCCTTTTACGGGTTCCCCAAAGGGCAAAGCCAAACAAACCCACTAAAAACCCACCCTGGGGGAAAATACAAAGCGGGGAAAACCCACTTAAAAGCATCTGGGGGCTCGGGGAAAAAAGGGGGTAGAAGCAATAAAAAGCCCCACTGAAGCCCGGCAAAAAGGGAAAAAGTTCAAGGGGCGGAAAATTCAAAAAGAAAGCCCCCAAGATCAAGAAATAACGAAAACACACAACCAACAGACAAGGACGGGGGGTGACCAAAACTGAATGGGGTAAAAGGCCAAAGGAAAAGCCAAAAGAGACATGATATTCGGGAAAATGAGAAAAAAGAAGACCAAAGAAACCCAAAAAGCAGTCCAGCAAAAGCCAAAAGGGGCAATGGAAAACGTGGGAGAATCACTCCAAAGAAGCCCTCATTTTGGAATGACATTTGGCCACAGGGCCCCCTCTCGGGAATCCCCTTCATTCTCAATCTCCCTATACCTTCTGCCCTCAAAAGCAAACCTGGTGAATGGGGAAAACAGACAACCTGCATGCCCCCTCCCCATAAAAAACAAACAGTGGGGGCATTTTTAAAAAAGCTCATTAAATACCCCGGGCTAAAAGAAGGAAACACATGGGGCAAAACCAAAGTCTTAAAAAAATTTGTACAAGTATCGGGGCTAGTACCAACACCCAAAAAAGGGGAAAATCAGACTCCAAAAGCACCCCAAATTCTTCAGGGCCCGGGAGGCAGAAAAAATCAGGGCCAAAACAACATGCCACTCGAAACATGCGGGCAGAGTCTGGAGGGGGGAATGACGGGGAGTGCACTGCAGACCTCCCAAAAGGGAAATTTCACCCAGAGATCATCAGCAAAGGGGCTAAAGACCAGACTAGTAGCCCACTCTAAGTAAAACCAAACCAGCTGACCCATGATCGACCCCAGGGTGCCATTTTTAGAACAGAATGGAGGCAGCTAAAATCAAACAAGACGAAAAGAAATCGGATCTGGAAAAACAGCCTGGGAGAGAAGGTATCAGTCAAAGTTTTTTCACCCCAAAAATTTGGGAGCAGGGGTTTTTGTAGGAACGTCTGCTTACCCCTCATAAAACACCCCAGGGGGGGGGAAAGGGAAAAAAAACCAAAGCCCTGAAAGCAATGGCAGAAGCCAGAGAGGTGCTCAAGCTGGACCCTGGTAAAGGAGGAAAAAAAAGTGAACTTCTTTAAGGTTTAAATTTCCCTACAAATATCAGTGCCCCTGTGGCTCAGGTTTTAAAGCGCGAGTCATTAATAAAAATGACAGTCCAGGGGGCCCCATGGTTCGAATCCCCCCCTTTGGCTCTCCCAAAAAGGGGAAAAAAAAGGGGGCAGCAGAGGGAAAAACCCGGGAGCCCCTTAACCCGGGGGTGTGGCCCAACCCCCCAGAGTGCGGGAGAAAAAGGGCCGAAACACTTCTTGGGGGGGGCTTCTCTTCGGGGACTCTCTGCTGCCCCCTTTCTCCCGATTTTTCTTTCAACTACCTTTGTTACAACCGTTGTGTTTGATCTCATGTAATTAGATGAGTTTTACGTTGTCTTTGATGAAAAGTTTTATTGCCAAACAATTTTTTCTTTTTATTTCATTGATATGTTTGACTGCACAACGTGCAAATTTTCCCCTTTTGCTTTCTTAATGATTTTCCCCCCGGGCCGAAATACTGTACATTTTTTGCCCTTTAAAACCAACAAACTCCTTGATCACCCTTTTCCAGAAAATTTCACCCTTTTTCATTTTTCCTAAAACCTTCTTTTTAACCCAATAAAAGGTTAAAGCAAAATCTTTGGGGTAATCAATGTACATACCTTTCCCGCATGCCCTTTAGGCCACTTCGATTTCCAGGGTTTTTTAAGAATTCTTCAGTGGGAAATATCAATAAAAAAAACCTGTCTGAAATCTTTTAAAAGGGAATCTGACTCAGGATACGGGGGTTTAAAAAGGAGTCAAAAGAAACCCCTTAACATCAAAATTTTTGAAAATTTCTAAAACAGAAACCCCCAATAAATAAAGGTTTGCCCAAATTTTGGATTTTTTTTTTTCATCATTATACCAAAAAGCTGGATCATAAATCTTCTAAAGTCCTGAAAATTTGGGTTTTGAAGTTAGCTAATTGCTTCGTTCTCTCGGGTTCCCAAAATCTGCCCTTTTTTGCGCTTGGGGGATTCCCAAAAGGTTTTTCCCGAAACAGTGTTTTTTTCATCAGCTTGAAAAATCTTTTTCTGAACATCGGGGATTTATTCAAGATCATGTTCTTCATGGGTATGGTTTCATGAACTGTTTTTGTTTCAAAAGCAATTATCCCTTTCCCGCTGTCAATTTCCCAACCCATGTTTTTAAATAAAATTGCAGAAGTCTGAAATTGACAACAAAATTTTTTTTTGCCTCAAAGATTGGGCCCACAATTTAGGTGGTTCTTTTGGGAAACCCATCTTTTAAACCCTTTCGCTGCAAAGGGTTTAGTCTTTAAATGAAAGGTCATGGGGTTCCTGATATATTCAAAGTCAATTTCTAAATGAAACCACCTGTGATCGGGGCTTTAAAAAAACCGCCCAACCACTTTAATTCCCTTTTTGAATATTATTGGGGATCGCCGCCTGTGTACTTTTAAATTTTTACGTAATGAATTAAATTGGGGCCATTCCCCAAAACCATACGATTGTTTGCACAAAAATACATAAGATAAAAAGCCCTTTTTTAACTGGGATCATAGTGTCCAATTTATTTGTTTTTTGCTTTACAGAAGGGGGGCGCCCGCCATACAAATTTCCTCCACGCAATCCTTTTTCAATAAACTAATCTTTGGAAAACCCAACAATAAATCAATCAGTACTCCGTAAACTTTAAGAAAGCCCCACTCTTTCCCGGGGCGCAGAAATGAAATTGCGCAGGATCCGGGCTATAATTTTCATGCAGGCCCTTTCTGTAATTTTCAAAGACGCCCCCAAACCCAAACATACATCTCCCTAAAAGGAGCCCTGATAGTCTCCCATCGTTTAAAACTCTAACTTCTGCCACCATTTTACATGCTGGTAACAGAATCACTAAAATGTCCCTTTCCCCTCTGAGACAAAAAAGAACGCGCCTTTTAGGGGAAGTGTATTTTTCGTAAAACCCTTTTTCCCAACTTTTTCATTACCCCAAAAGGGGTAAACGCCCTTTCTAACAAATTTTTGAGTAAAAATTTTTTCCCCGTTTTTTGGGGCGGGGATTTAAAAAGGCTAGCCAGTGACTCAAATGAACCCTTCATGGGGTTTGCATAGAGTCAAAAAAAAGACATTTAAATTAAGTTTAAAAAAGGCACATTACTTTTCTGATAAACTGTGCAATGCAAAAAACCCTAAAGGGCCCATCGCCCCACTCTTTCATAAAAGATAAGCGGAACCTCGAAGTTATGAAAAAAATTTGGGCAGTTTCCCCATTCTTAGGATCAAACTTTAGTTGAAGATTGCATTTACTGGTGGGCGGCTCCTCTGAATTTTCCGTAATGTATCATGGTCTCTTAAACTGTTGGATTCTCTGCGTCGATGAGAGACCTAAACCACAAATTTCCCAACAGTAAAGGGCTGCGTCTACTGTTTTTGGGTTTTCAGGCGTCATCATATTTCAGATAAATTCAGATTATTAGAACATTTCTTTAAACGCACTTGCGCATGGGGTTTTAAAAAGTATTTGCAGCATTAGGCCCCAAAATTTAATACGGGGCTTTGAATGAAGGGCCATCCGACTACAATAAGAAGGCAAATGAAAAAATCTGATGATTACTCTTTAAAGACTTTTTTTTTCGAATTTTTTTGGGCGCTGGCCCTTCAAAAGGGAACAATGAGTGATTAAAAGTCTGCGAAAAACAACATTGGAAAAATTTCCCATCCTTTTCCATTTTAAAACAACTTTAGATCCGGGGGGGGGCGAATTTTATTTCCCTGTATTACAGTCTACAGAATTTTTAAAAAATTTTTCTTAGTTCGCTCGCGGCTTAAACAGAGGGAATTCTTTTTAAAAAACCATTTTCAACAGAATTTTTTTGTTTCCCCATATCTTTTGAAGAATGCTTCATTGGGTCTACTCATCTGCGTATCAATGTTTTAGGGGGTATCCCTCGGTGAAAACATCAGCATAATCAACATGATATTTTCGGGTTCCCCAAAATTGGGGGGGCCTTTTTTTTGGGACACTTTTAAATTTGGGGCACCAAATTTGTTTCCTCATCCCAGGGAAATACATTAACAGTTTTTGGGTTTTTTTTTGCCCTTCAAACTGATCAATTTGGTCTACACTAACAGGGAAAGGGACACCCCCACTAAATTTAAAAAATTTTGTGAATTCCCCGAAATTTTTATTTCCACTCTTCTGCTGTTCGCGGACACAATGCACCTTGAAAAGAACACACCACATGAAACATTTGTCGTCTAATTCTTTATGTTTAAAAACTGCTCTTTTTTAAAAACCCCAACTCTCGAGGTAAGCGGAAGTAAGCCTTGCCAAAATTTCGGGCTACTTACCTGTTTTTTTTCAAATCTCTAAGATTTCCCCCCCTCTGCCCAAACCAGGGGCCTTTCTCTTTTTGGCCTTCAGCGGCAGCGTCAAACTGTTTTAAGCATTTTCTCTCCCCAAACCCGGGGGTTTTAAACATTAGGGGAAAGAATAGCCCTTGTTGTTTAGCCCAAACCCCCAGACTTCCAAATTTTTCTTCATTTATTTTTACATATTCTTTAAAAACAGTTTAACTTTACTTTAACGGCGGGTCTATTGTTGGGTTTACTTGGAACTTGAGAAATTCATGTACCCCGCTTGCCCCCACTTTTTTCCGGGAAATTAAAAAACCTTCAAAATTTCAAACCCCATTCAGGCTTTTTGACAAACGCTCTTTCTCGAGCTTTCCTTCAAAAAATTTCATCGGGGCCTTTTTAATTTTTTTTTTAAGGCCCTTTTGCTTGTTTTTTTCTTTCTAAAAAAAAAAACTTTTTGGTTTTTAAAATTTAAACAAAAACAAATTTTTTAATGTTTCTTTTTTTTTAACCCCCCTTTTTTGCGTTTTGGCTTTAAAAAAAGGTTTTTTTTTAAAAAAACCTTTTTTTTTTTTGTTTAAAAAATTGGGGGCCTTTTAAAACGATTAAAATTTCCCTTTAAAAACCCGTTTTTTTGGGGAAAACCCTTTTTTAAATTTGGGGGGTTTCGGGCTTTTTGGGGAAAAACCCTTGCCTGTTTTTTTGGAAGTTAAATTTTTTTTTTTGAAAGGAAAACAAAATCCGCCGGAAAAAACGAAAACCTTTCATGGGGGGAAGGGAGCCCCAAAGGGGGGGGCTTTTTTTTGTAGGGGGGGTTTAAGTTTTAGCTTTTTTAAGAAACCTTGTGGGGGCTTTTGGTTTTTAGTTTAAAATTTTTTGGGGTGGGGGCCAATTTAAGGGGAATTTCCCGGGCAAGGTTTAAAGGACAAACCACCCTGGGGCCCGGTAATTGGGTGGCACCAACACCTTTTTTTGGGGGCCCCATAAAACTTTTCCGGCTAAACCTTTTCCACCCCAGATTAACTTTTAGGAACAGCATTACGGGAAACCTTGGGGTCTGGTTTTGGTTTGGTATTTGAAAAGGGGGGGGGTCTTTGCTTTTGTTTTTTTTGGCATTTGTGAATATTGGTTAACCCTAAAGGGTTTTTTTAACCCCCAGGCTTTCTCCAATCTTTTTCTTTTGGCGCGCTGAAAGGCACTTTTGATAAACCTGAACAGAAAAGCTTTTTTAAAAATAAAAAAAAAATTTGTATTGTATATTTTTTTAATCTTTATCTTGAATATTCAGCTCCCGCATCATATTTTTAAAACAAATGTCCCATTAACGGTTTTATCGCCGTTTTTTTCTTTATAAAATTTGAATTTTTATTACGCCCTCAACCGTTCTTCCACTTCCATAAACTGATTTTTCCTCTGTCGACCTTGGGAAATCCATAACCCGAAATTTCGTTTTAAAAAAAACATCGAGTCTAACATTGTGAAGGTGTAGATCTTTAGACACAAGGTCAACTGTTGGTTTCTAAAAACCCCAAACCCCCAAAACCCAATTTTCTTTTTTCCGTAAAAATTTGAAAGGGTTTAAGCCCCTACGTAGTTTTTGGTTAGGACGGGCCCTCAATCGAACATTGAAATTTCGTTATTTTAGGTTTTTAATAAACTTTTCATTTCCCCTTTTTCCCAAAAGGTTCTTCATCTTCACACACAATAAAATCCCTTTTTAAGCGACCCTTGCTGGACCTAAAAAAAAAATTTTTCCATAAAAGCGCCGGGCCCCTTGTTTTGGGGATTTTTAGTATGATAAAACACTCTTTGTAATATATTCAAATTTTTTGACTGAATTGTTCCAAACACCTTGCAAAATTTGGGGTTTGCAACAACGCAAACCTAACGAAAATTCAAAATGCTGTTTTTTTGCTTCGGTGTCTTTTGACAAATAACGCGTTTGTTTTCCCTTTAAAAAATTTTATTTTCCCTAGACAATCTTTTTTTAATGCCCCTTTTGATATATGGCGCATCGAAACTTAACAACTAAAAAAATCAAAGGGAAAATGAAAAGCGTTTTTCCCAAACGCAAAATTTCCCCGCTCCCTACTTTTTGCCCTTTTATTACACCCTGGGGCCCCTTTATCATTTTTTAAGTGCTTTCTTCATTATTTTTCCCTTTTAAAAAACGCAAGATCACCCCTTTAAACCTCTTTTAGCCATAGATCAGAATATTTTTAAAAATGGGTCTGCATTGGGGTAAAAAAAAATATTTCTTCCCCCTCAAGTTTTATAGAAATTTTTTTTAACATTGCCCTCCCAGATTTTGGACAACTGTCCTGTTTGGGGCTGTTTTTGATGTAAGTTCTATTTTTTAAAGTAAGTTGCGCAGAAACCTGGCACAATCACTTCATCTGCCCTAGGTCCGGAAATTTGACAGTAAGTAATTTGATCTGCCCTCAATAGAAAATGGTTATTTTGGGAAAAGTAATAATTCCCCTTTTTTCCCTTTTACCCAAAGGGCCTTTTTAGCCTTTTTATGCGGGGCAAGAAAACGAGGGCCCTATGCTTTGACATTTTTTAATTTAAAAAAAAAAAAAAATTAATTATTAAAAAACATGGCAGGGGGATTTTAAGGGTGAAAAATATGAGTTTTGGGTCCTGGAGACAAAATGAGTGAAAAAGACCCCCCTTTGGAAAAAACATCGCTCGGGGCTCTCCTTTTTGGGGCGTGGGAATTTTAAAAAAAGTAAGGTCAATCAATTTTCCCCAAAATTTTAGGGGCCCAAAAACCCCCGAATTTATAGACCCTAATGATTTTTTAAGTAAAAGAAGACCCTTTGGGTTTTTTAGGAGCGACCCAAGGGCAACTTGGGTTACTTTTTTTAATCTAAACCAGAAATCATCAAAAATTTTTAAAAAAAAAGTACAATTAAAAAAAGGGTTTAGTGTGAGCGGGTCAAAATCCCCCGGGAAATTTCAAACCAAAAAGTAAAAAAGGGTGCAGTTTGCTAAACTTCAAAAAACCCTGGGAGGAACTCCCGACAGATAACCAAATGCAAAACAAGGAAATTAAAGAATTAAATCAAACGGCAGACGAATTAATAAATGCAATAGGGGGCAGAAACCATTTTTTTAGAAGAAACAGCATTAAAGACTAACACAACCCCGCTACCCTTTCAAAATAGCGGCCCCTTTATCAAGCTTTAAGAACCATTAAGGGGAATTAACAAAAAAATTTAGCAAAACTGGGGGAAAAAGATGAGCAAAAAAAGAAAAAAGAAAAACTCGTTTTAGGCTGATAAAGCCCAAATTAGGGTCCCGATAATTTAAAAAAAGAAAAACCCAAAGACTAAAAATCTTTAACAAGAAAAATCGGGAAGAAATAGAAGCGTTGTCAATAACCGAGAACAATTTCAAACTTTAAGTGACAGAAAAGAAACTATTCAAAAATTTTTAAAATGAAGACACAACGCTAGCCCGAAAAAATAAGAACACTGTTTTTTAAAACAAAGGGGTTTACATTAGCAAGCGTTTTTTAACGGGCCCAGGGTTTGCAAAAAAGTACAAATGGGGTTGGGGGTATTACAGGCGGCGGTGGCCAAAGCCCAGTGCCTCCACCACCATCCCCCCTCCCCCCGATAAAAACATGGGGAAAAAAACAGCTTGATCACTTGCGGATTTAAAAAAAAAATTAGCCATAAAGCTAAGACTCTTTTCCAGGGTTTTTAGGGGGTGTTGTTAGCTGGCTTTGTCTACTTTCAAGCAAAATAGGTTTGGGTTTATGGCCCACACTTATGGACATTTTTCCCCTTAATATTTTGGGGTTTAATTTTTTGTAAGATAAAGACCAAGTAATCCTAGGCCAGTTTTAAACCAAAACAAAACCCCTGTCTTTTCAATTCATGGGCACCCCCGAAAAAAAAGTCCACCTCTCAACGGTCCCTTTGGGCTTTGGGGCCCCGGGGATTGGTTTACTTTTTTCTTTGGGGGGCAAACTTGTTTTTTTACTGCTTGCAATATTAAATGGCTCAAATTTATGTTTTGTTTTGTCCCCAAACCCTTTTGTTTTATTTCCCGCAACAAGAATTTCATTGTTGTAGTTCATTATTGTTCCTACCGGAGTCGAGGTTTAGAAGGTAGCATGTATAAACCAGTTTCCAACCGCAAAATCTACTTTGGGTCTTTTCTTTTTGTTTAAAAAATCTTGGGACCTTTTTTTCTTGAAGGTAAATCAAAAGTAGAAATTTAAAGGCATCCTCAAAATTTGGGTAAGTATTTTTCTTTTGTGCATCAAAGCCAGTAGAAGGGTCAGTTATGCTCGATCTTTCCTTGCTTGGTTTTAAAAATAGCAAACACCAAACGAAAATACAAAAGAGCATTTATTCCCTTCTATTCCTGCTTTGTTTTGGCCCCTTAGAAGGGCTAAGATAAATGTTTCCCTCTGGGTTTTTTTGCTCTTGCCTATGGACCCAAGGGGAACGCCCGTGGCCCAAGAGAAAGATGTTAAGGAGGGTTCCGGGGGGCAAAAGTTTTTAAAATTTTTGTGCGGCCCCAATAAATGGGGTGCCTAAGCCATGAAAAAAGACCCCACTTTTGTCCCAAAGTCCGTCCTTTATGTTAAAATTAATTCTTTTCAGATCCCTTTTAAAAGCCTTTTGTCTATTCGGTTTCTGAAAGGAAATTAAACGGTTTGTCCCTTTGGAAAAGGGGGCTTGCAAGTTCATTCCCAAAAAACGTCTAAAGGTGTAATAGAAATTTAAATCTATACCTGACCTAACCAAAGGATTAGGATAATTTTAAATGAAACACATACCACTCCACACCCAGTTGTTGCAAAAAAACACAGCAAATTTAACTGGTTTTGATAAAAATCATCGGATTGGGCTAAACCCCAATTTTGCATGTATTTTTTTAATAGGGGGGTTTTTAAAAAATCTGCTTAATGGATAATAACCTTTGCTTAAAAAGGGGTCCGTCCCGGGGCACAGAAATGAAAAGGGCTCATTGTTAAATTTTTTTAAAATTTTAAATGCGGCCCCCCCAGAATAAATTTTTCATCTTTAGTAATTTTTAAAAGCGCTCATTTTTATTTTGGGTTTAAAAAAGTTTTTAACAATAAAACTCAAGACCCTCCTTCTTTTTTTTAACAACTATTTTAAAAACGAATGCGGAACCAAACGGTCGCCTCCATGAAATATTCTACAAAGTCGTATGGTTTAATATAACCCAAAACCAAGGAGAATAATAAGGGCTAAAAATTTTACAAAACAGGGGCCCCAAAATTACCAGTTAACAAACCCTGATGGTTTTTACGGGTTTTGCTCGCTAAAAGAAGGGAATGAGTAACTTTGACAATTAAATCCCCAAACTTAAAAATGCAAATCTAAAAACAATGTTAAAATTCAACCTGAAGAAGAAGGGGGTTTTTTTTTCTATTTTTATAAAGAAACTAGCTAAAAGTTAGGCTTTGCAGGGTGACAATTATGATTTAGAGTTACACCAAAAAAAACTACTTTTGAGGGAGAAAATCCCTTCCCATCTTGCATTTCATTAAATTAAATTTTATGTTCTTTTGGGTGAAACTAAGCACTGATGAAAACTTTATGAAAAGGCCCCCCAACTTTTTTAGCTTTTTCCGTCAGGGGAAAACCAAAATTGCATTTTGAAAAAATTTTACAATTCCCTAATTTTTCAGTTTAAAAGATTAGTTTTTTGGGGGGGCGGATCATTTAATATAAAAATTGCAGAAAAAAGCGGGAAAAATTTTTGAAATGTGATAACCTTCACATTGTTTTGGAAATAAAATTTAAAAAGTTGTATAAAAAATAATGCGCGTGGGGGCCAAAAAAATCAGGAGTTACATTACGGGCCGTGAAAATTTTATAACTTTTTAAAATTAAAAGACCTTGCAGAAAAGTTCGGGCTTTGGGAAAAAAAATGGGGAGATAGGGGCTTTTTTGGGTTTTTATACACTAAAGAATTTTGGGGTTTTAAACGCAAAAGGTTGGGGGACAACAAAAAGTTTCCCCAAAAATAGAACAACTGCGGGAATCTAGAGGGAAATAAATTTTGGGCCCTAAAGAATATAAAATAGTTTTAAAACCTGACCTTCCAAAAGGGACTTAAAAATTTTTTAGAATGGGGCATAAAAATTTTAATTTTTAAAAACCCCCTTTACATATTTTAGCCGTCAAAAAAATTTTAGAAAAACATTCCCAAACCCGGGCCCCTTTTTATTAAGTCTTATGCCGGACGACCAAAGTCAAAAAAAATTGAAAAAAGCCGTGGGGGAAAAAAAAAATTTCATCCTCCACAGAAAAGAAACAGTTGTAAAAAAAACTTCTACAAAAAATTAAAAGTTCCCCAAGCAAAAATTAGGAGACACTTACAAAGAAAATTTTAAATTTCTGGGCTTTAAAAATTGGGAGGGGTTGGGGGGGTGGGGTGGGTTTGTGACGTCCTTATAAAAGGAATTAATAAATTTCTGGGAAAAATTAGAAAGTTAAAAAACCCTTTAAAGTTCCATCGCGTTTTTTCACAATGGTTTAGGATATTTTAAGGGGCAAACCCAAAAAGCAACAAAATCAATGTTTTACTTAAATAGAAACAATCTTACAGAACTGAATTGGATTAATATTTCACATTTTTGGGCCCATAGGGGTTTTTTTAAAACAGAACAATTTTTTACGGAAGTATGATAAAAAATTTAAAAACGGATTAAAATTTAAAATTTTGGGTTTTAAAAAAAGGGGGCATTAAAAATTTATGGGGAAAAAAACCCCATTTTCATTATTTGTGGGCGCTGGGTTTTGGAAAAAAATATTTATCCTCGACCTGTTTTCAAACAATTTATCGCTATAATTTTAATCATTTTGTAATTTTCTGTCCAACCTTAAAAAGAACAAAGCTATCCCGAAAAAAGGTTTATATGGACAAAACAATGACGTATATTTAGTTAATCCTAGCACTAAACTGAGTGAGTTTTAGAAACTTTAAAAAAAGTGTTGAAGGGAAAGCAAACACTCTTTTTTATAGAAAACGGGGGCTGGGAGAAAAAGATATAGTTAAAAAGAGAAAAAACCTTTTTTCAAAACTGGGTTTCCCCCGAAACATATGGGTTTAATTGTGGATTTTTTTTGCCAGAAAAATTAAATTTTGGTTTTAAAAAAACTTTTAAAAAACTTAAAGACTGTAGTGTTTTTTTTCACAAAAGACAGAGACTCTTTTTAAGAATGTTTGCGCGAAAATGATATTATTTAAAATGACCAGGGAAAAAAATAGGATTAAAAAAAAATAAAACTGAAAAATTTTTGTAAATTAGTATTAAAACGGGTAAACCCCACACAGTATTTTGTTTGTAATTTAAACGTTTATTTTTTGGTTTTTTTGAAGTCCCTTTCTTGTCAGAGAACTAAAAACCTTAATTCGGGGGACTTTCGCCCAAAACTGGTTGAGGGGGAAAGTGGGGCCCCAAAAGAAGGTTTTAAGTTTTCTCCTGGAGAGGATTTCCCCGAAAAAAGCAAAAAAAAACGGGTGATCAATGCTCCCATAGGGCCCCAGTAGAATCATTTTTTCGGTGTTTTTACAAAGGGGAAAAAAGTTTTTAAACAGCCCCTTTCCACGACGAAAAACGATTAGAGATACTTTTTGCCACTCACCGTTCACGGGCCAATTCAAGAGAGAAAAGAAAAGAGAGAGGAAGAAGGGGAATGACGGGAAAAATTTATGGACGCGGGGGTGCATTGCAAAACCTGAAGGACTGGGGTACAACCAACAAACTACAACTAAAACACAAAAAAAAAAAAAAAAAAGGGAAAAAAAAATCATTTTCGTGACAAAACACCAAAACCCTCCTTCTCGGGCCCTTTAACCCTTTACTAACAATGACTGTACTGTACGTCCCCCCACCTCTGTCCGCCCGTCATGGGTCCCCCCCTTTTTGACCAATCCCTCCCTTCGAAAACAGGTTTTAAATATTCAAGATTGTTATTTAGAACTAAAAAAATCACTCCCTATTTCACCGTCCTTACAGATGCTACAAAAAAATCTCATTTGTACCCTTTTGTCTTTTCTAAAAATTAAATGCAACCCTTTTGGCCCCTTCCAAAATACCGATAGAAAGATTACAGCGAATCCAAAACATGCAGCCCAGTCATCTGTAAGCAGGGAAAAAATGGTCACATTTTACCCTTACTTCACTCTCTTCACTGCATCTGTCTCAAACCGTATCTCACAAAATCTCAACTCTTACTTTCTCTGCTTTTCTTTAAAAAAGGACCTTCTTTCTCTCAATCTCCTTTAAACCCCACCCCCTCTCACAACTACGCTCCTGTGCTGCCGACCGCCTTCCCACAAGGGCTCGCTTCCGGACTACTACCGGGGAAAGATCCCTTTTTTTTTTTCAAGCTCCACGTGGAACAGACCCGCCAAACTCTCTCAGACTTTTAGATTTTTAATCTTCTTTTAAGTCTAAACTTAAAAACCCTTTTAAAATTTTTTCATAATTAGTCAATGCTGTGGGGGGGGAGGGGGGGGGGGGGGAGAGTACAACCTAACCGTAACCGTCTGGCTTTTTTCAAAAGGGAGTGTATGTGTAGGGTTTTGTAAAAACCCTGAAATTGTTTTTATGATTGAACGTTATTGGGTATAGTTTTTGGGAGAGAAAACTTTAAAAATAAATGGGAAATTTTATACTCGTAGGGTTTGGATTTGTTAGTTATTGTATAATATTTTTTGTAGTTTTTTTGTAGTGGGGGGATGGGGGGTTTAGGGAGAGGGATACCTTTAGCAGGGGGGGTTGCCATGTCCTTTTTTAGGGGACTCGTCCCCCACTGGTCCCCACCTGCGCTAGCTCACACCTGTGGGCCCTAGAAAACTGTAAAATGCAACACCCCCACTCCCCCGGGGAAAGGGTTTGGGGAGGGGCCCCTAAACCGGGGTGGGTAAACCGTCGGGTTTTGAAACCCCTCGGTATTAGGGTCGGGCTGTGTCAGCCCTACTGCCCTGTGAAGACTGACCCCCCGGGGGAACGGCGAAAGAGATCATCGGGATCCAACGGGTTTTGAAGGGGGTGGCAAACAATGTTGTGGAGCGCAAAACATGGGAAAGGACAAACCCCGAGAAGTCCTGGTCAAACCACTGCAGCCCGGCAGTCTCCCGTCGTAACGGGTTTCTCCGTGCCACTGGGTCCCAAAGGGCCCCCCCGGGCCCAGAGAGTGGGGTTACCCCCGTGCCAACCCTTTTTTTACTAAAAAACCTTCCCAAACACAGGGCCGTAAAGCAACTCATCACCGATCTGTCCCCAACCCCACACACCTCAAAATCCTGCGGCCCATGGGGACGTGCGAAGCAACAGGGGGGAAGACCCCGGGGAATTTAGCACAAAACCTGCCCCGTAGGCGGGCCATGGGGAGGTCGTTCTTTTTTCCTGAAAACCGAGGGCAACAAGAGTCCGGGAGCACCCTGGGGGACTGGGCACCCCTTTAGGGCACCCTGCCCACCCCCGCATGGGGGGGGGGCAAAAAAAGGTCCCCGAACAAATGCTTGCCCTTTACTCCCGGGGCAGCTTTCCGGGGGTTTTTCAACTCATCCATTTTTCGGGCGAAAAAATCAAAAAAAAAAGCAAAGAAAACCCTTTAGGGGCCCCCGGAACCCTTTTGAACATTTTAAAGGACCCAAACCAGTAAAGTCGGACCGGGGAAAAAGAACAGCGCTTTTCGCGAAGAAAACCCCAGCGATACCGAATAACAAATTTCGGGACCAGCGAAACCCACCTTGCTGATGAAAAGGGTCCCTAAGAGAAGAGGGGGGTGGAAACCCCTTTCTTTTGGGAAAGGGGGAAGCCCCAAAGCCGAAGAAGGATCCATGGTTTTGGGTTCGCCCTCGACACCCCCGCTCAAAAGCTTTCATTGCTTTCCCGGTTTTGGGAACAATGAACGCCTCATGAAATTGCTTTTTCCCCCCCACAAGTCAAGAAACCCTTCACAATCATCAGTGTGTATGCACCCCCCCTCACGAGCCCAGACGCACCCAAAAAGCGCTACAAACAACTTTTACCAAAGGGCCCTCAGGGCAACTCCTCAAAATGACAAACTCTCATCCTTGGGGACTTCCAAAAGCCAGATTTGGAAGAGACCAAAGCAAACGGGGAAAGGGGGGGTTTTCGCAGACACGGGGTAGGGAAGGGCAACGACAAGGGCCGTCCTCCTCAGCAAGTGTGGGAACACAGCCCCATCACCAACACCTTTTTCAGGTTGGCCCACAGGTTTAAGACCACCTGGGAAAGCACCCCGAGGGCGAAACAAATGGGGACATGATTTTATTTTTCATCGTACCCATGCGACATCAAGGGCGTCCGGGTGACCCCCGTCATGAAGGTGCTGAAAGCTGGACTGAAACCCCAGGCGGGCAGGGGTGTAATGACCCCCGCACATACCACCCCCAAAAAAAAGAAACCCCACCAAAGACTGGGCAGGGCCCCCTACAATTTTCGCCAGACTGAAAGACCCAACCGCCCCCCCCAGTTCCAACAACTACTTGGAAAAAAAGCTCCAAGACGGGGCTACCCCTGAAGATAACAGAAAAAGGGGGGCCCAAGGGCAGGTCCCCTGAGACTTTCAAAAGAGGTCCCCGAAAAAATCAAGAGCCCAGAAGAAAGGTTTTTTACGAGAACGATGAAAATTTAAAGGCCCCCCATGGGGAAGAACAAGTCTTACATCGAGTTTGGGGAATGAAACCCCTCGTCCCTCCAAAACCCAGAGATTCAAGACCTCCAGGGCCCAAATGGGAACCGCCTTTCCCCCCTATTGCGGGGCCATGGGGGCAGGACAAAGCACGAATCCAAGGCTAAAGCCCCACTCTCCAACGCCAAGAAATTCTTTGGCTCGTTGAAGACAGTCTTCGACCCCAGCATCAGGGTGCTCCCCCCTACTGTCCCTCCGGGCCCCGCAAACCCCATTTAAGGACCCAAAAAGGAAATAAGCCGCCCCTGGGAAGAAAAAAATTTAGCAACCTGCTCCCAAAAGGCCCCCCGCCCGTCCCACCGGATGCCCCTTTAACCCAAACCCTCACAGCCGATACAAGACAAACCCTTCAGTACCCCCCACCATTGCCCCGAGATCCCCGAAAGCAAACCTCCAAACAGCTCCGGGAGAGGGATCAAAAAGGACGGAAATAAACCCCCTAGATCTACAAGGCGGGGAGGCCCCCAAAGCCCTAAAAAACCTTTCACGATGTCCCCCGGGTATCTGGGAGGAGGAGAAATGCCAGATGATTTCCCTGACGCCCCCGATTTTTCTCCCCCCACAAAACAAGGGGAAACAAAGCCGACTGTGGGGAAATTTCAAGGCATCCCCGCTACTCTCCATTTCTGGAAAATCTTTGCCAGGCCACCTCAACAACCCCCTCATTTTTTCCGACAAACCTCCCCGAGGGGGGCAGTGTGGGGTTCAGACCCGCAAAGCAATGTCCACATGATTTTTTTCTGTCAGACAGCTTCCCGGGGAAAAATGTTTTCGAAAAAAACATGCCCCCCAAAACTCTGTTTTCATTGACCTGACCAAGGCCCTTTTAACCGGTCAACAGGGAAGCTCTTTGGACAGTCCTCGGCGCATTGGATGCCCGCCAAAGTTTGTGAAATGATCAAGCTCTTCCATGAGGCATGACCGGGCCCGGGCCCCTCCAGTTTAAACGTGACGGAAGCCTTCGAGATCAGCAAGGGGTAAGCAGGGGTGTCTTTGCTCCGGTCCCCCTTCAAAATCTTCTTTTACCTGCACTTCCCACCGGCCCCAAACCCGGAAAGGGGGTCTAACTTCCCCATCGTCTGGGGGCTCCGTCTTTGACCTTCGTCGCCTCACGCCCCAAAACAAAGAGCATCAAAAAATTTTCCTTCAAGAAGTCCTCTTTTCCGAGGGCGGGGCACTGGTGGGGCCCCTCAGAAAACCATCTTCAAACGATGCTTTACCGCTTTTCCGATGCTTTAACACCCTTTAGCCTTTCAACAGCCCGGCAAGACTGAGGTGCTTTACCAAACCCCCCCCCAAACACCCAAACCCCCCCGGGACCCACCATCCATTGACGACTCCCAGCTTGCACGTTAACATTTCAGATATCTAGGGAATACCATCTCCGTTATGGGTCCCTGGACCCGGGAATTGATTTCCCCAATCAGCAAAGCCCAAACCAGGGGCTTGGGGAAAAACCCCCAACAGAGTGCTTTTTCAACACAACATTTGGCTGACTACAAACGCGAGTTTACAACGCCGTGGTTTTGCCCTCCCCCTCTTCTAAGGGGCGAATCTTGGACCCCTGTACCGCAGACACGTCCCAAAAAAAGCTTTGGAAGAACCCCCTTCCCCCCCCTGCGAGCTCTCGGGAAACCATTGGCAGGAAACCTGTTTTTTCCCAAACCCCGAGGGCCTGGACCGTGGGCCCCACTACAAGTATCGAGTCCCTGCTCATCAAGGGCCCCCTTCGATGGGTTGGGGGATTTCCTCCGTAAAGGGAAAAGCACCGGGATCCAAGGCACTGCTGTATGGAGAGCTTCAAACCCCGGGAAGAGAAACCAAGGACGCCCCCAAAGGGAAAAGGGACAAGGGCTCGGTCAAATCAAACCTCCAGTGGTGCGAACTCAAACCAAAAGAACTAGAGGAGTGCGCCAGTGACCGACCTCTGTGGCGGCCACAATTCACAAAGCCGCTACCAACTTCGAAAGTACTCGACGCCAAAAGCTGACTGCCACCAGGGATTAACGCCACAGGGCAGCAGCAGCAGTGATCACGACAACAGACTTCCAGTGCCCCCACTGTTCCAGACTCTGCGCCTCCAGATTGGGGCTGCAGAGCCCCCTCCGCGTACATCGATGAGTCTGCAGAAACGCTAACGTCATCTTCGGATCCGAAGGACTACCATCATCAGTATTGTAGTTGGGTGTAAGGTGTACTATTGTATATGAGAAGGGTGAATGTAGTATGATTTTGTAAAGCGCTTAGAGAAATTCGTTTGATTAAGCGCTATATAAGAAACCATTATTATTATTATTATTATTAATATTATTGTGGTCAATGATCAGACAACTTGCTTGCATTTAGGAAAGCGGTTTGAGCCCTGGGTGGTTGAAAGTGGATTGAAATTTACACAGTCTCTCAGTCAGCTATACCATGTGCTGACTTGCTGTTTGCAGGGTGCTGTACTCCCCACTCCCCCACCCCTCCTTTCTTTTGTGTATAAACAACAACAGAAGCTAGATCCTGTAAACCGTGCCTGTGATGGAAGTATGGAAGCTTCCAGGCCCCAGTCCTCCATCAACCACCTTTCCATAAATGCAATGAGTGGAACTTTACTTTAGAAAGTGCGGAAAGGAAATCTCTAGAAAACAATCCAAACCTGTTTGTCCCTCCCTTGGGTTAAGGGAACAACCAACTATCCAGCACGCAGCGGGTAACTTGGCGAGGAGATGATCATCACCAATTATTCTCCATTGCCCTGGAAATGCTGTGGCGGTGAGTACTCTGCTAGCGACGACATTATTTATGTGTTTCTGTCACAACACCTCTGCGACCGACTGTTCATCATCATCATCATTCTCTTGCCCATGATGGGCGTAGAGGAGAGATGAGAGACACTCTTGAAGCCAGGCACCGCCATCCGGCCCTGTCCTCTGCCTGTCGCATCAGCGTAGGGCCATCATCCTGGGTCCATTCTTTGATGTTGTCCATCCAGCATTTGGCTTGTCGTCCCTTCGTCTGCCGCCTTCCAGCGTGCCCTGGATGACTGTTTTGGGCAGTGAATGTGGCGTATGACATGCCCGAACCACGACAGTTTCCTCTTCTTGACTGTTGCCAAGAGGGGTTCTTGGGGGCCTGCAAGTGATGTTATTTGGCTCCTCACAAGGTCGTTTGTCTTCCGTCTTGCCAAGAGATCCCGAGCAAGCGCCTGAAGCATTTAGTTTCAAACGTCTGGATTCTCTTGATGGTCTTGCGTCATGGTCCCTTTCGCGCCATACACAGGATGGGCCCGGGGCTTGTAAGCTTCTCTTTTGGGAAAGCGTTTTCCCCCGCTCTTCCAATCTTTTTTTGCTTGTCTTGCTCCCGTTGCGATCCTAATTGGTCTTATTTCTTTTGTAAGCGCCCGTTTTTGGTGAGAGTGGCCCAAAGGGTATTTGAAAGCATTATTCTTCAAGCTTTTGTCCGTTCTGTAGTTTCGCATGGGTGTTGGTTGTGCTGTTGCCGGGGACTTTGCTTTTTTCGTGCTCACTTCCTTCCTTGCCCCTCCCCTTTTTTCCCCAGTTCTTTGTCGGGTTTTGTAGTTCTTCTTTGCTGCCCCCATCAGGTCGATGTCATTCGAACCTAGATTTTTTGATGGTTTTTCCTCCGTGGGACAGGGAGTGGAAGTCTGGAGGGTTTTTCACGCTTTTTTCCGGGAAGGATTGAACAGTACCACTGTTAGTATAGAAAAAAGGGGTCTCAAATCCCTGCATTCAAAAGGGGGAGTGCGAGGGGGGGTTGGCGATCTCTCTCGGGGGGGACATGATTGGGAGATCACGTCAGGGGCGCGGTCAATCTTCCCCCCTAGGGGTGACGAAGGTTAGCCGTGTCGGGGGGGGAGGGCTCCTGAAGGTGGGGGGACGGTGGCAGGGCCTGCCGACAGCAAAAACCCGGGGCCTGGGGGTCTGTTTCGGGTCGCAGGTGGACACCCCCTGGGGGTGGCCGAAAAAATTGACCTTTGGGCGTTTTAGCGAGGACCCTTTAAAGGGGCCCAAAACACGGCAAAGGGACCCGTTTACGGGGAACCCAAAACCACGTGCCGGACCCAGTTCCACCCGAAAAAAGGGGAAAACCCAGCGCCAGTTTGGGATAAAAACCCAGAACAAACTGGACAGCCCCCCCGGAACCAAGCCAAGTTCCTGCCAACGACCTGACATCCTGCCACCAAACACAGATTCGGTCGGGACACATTCCCTTTAAAGGTCGGGACCATGGGCTTAAAATTCACCTCTAAGCGATGGTCGGGCTTTCCATTTTGGAGTTGACGGTTTGATTTGAAAACTTTTTTTTCTTTGGGGGTTTTGTGTGTTGGGGGGGGGGGGGGGGGGGGACGGATGGTTTAAAGCCCTTTTTCCCCCCCAGCAATAAAAGCAAAGGGCGGGGAAAATCAAGGTGGGGGAAGGAAGGGAAAGGGCGGTGTGTTTGGTAATGCCCTTGTCGAGACATGGTGAAAATCACCACTTCACAGCCATTTGGGTTTTTTTGGGCTTGAACGGACTTCAACAGGTTTTTTGTAAACAAAAAGAACAGATAAAAAGAACATCAAAGACCTTAAAAAAAGAAGGGGAAATAAATTATTCTTCGTGATGAAGTGCGTTTTTAAAACTGGCCGCCCAGTACTGAGTAAGGACAGGTGTGATTTTGAAAGCTGGGGGGGGGGGGGGGGGGGGGGGGGGGAGAGAACCCCAAAAGCAATCCGATGTGAAAGTCCCCGCTAGTTTCAACGCCGTCAAGATAGTTTTCCCTCAATTTATTATCTTGGCAGAAACTTTTGTTCGTTTTCTTTGCTTAACTAGGCTGACCTGGAGAAAAAGGGCCAGTTCGGTGGGAAAGACCCACTGACCCAGGGAAAATCCTGTTCGTGGGAAAAGACTCAAATTTGGTTCTCCTTGAGGGCCCAAAAAACCCAAAGGCAAAGCTTTGGCTGGGTCTTCTTCTCTGTCCCGGGGGGAGGGGGGGTTGGGTCTGTGGGTGGCTCGGGAGCTGGGGGGGTGTTTTTCCGGGGGGTCGCGTCAAAATGGGGTGTACCCATGGGGATGCTACTTTAAGGGTGTTTTGGCTGCATCCGTGTCTGATTACCTCTTTCAGGAGCAGTTATGTCCCTTGAATCTTAATTGAGTTCCTGCGCTGCCTTACCACGTCAACCGCGCAGGCCTCCAAGGGTGGTACGGACTGCTCTAAAGGGAGGGAAGACAGGCTTTTCTGGGTCCCCCCCGCACCTTCGGGTGTTTTTTTTCTTTTTTGTTTTCTCTGCTGCTGGTACTGTGAAGTAGCCGGAAATCGGAGTTTTGGGCCCATTTTGGGGCTGAAAAAAACTGTGCGTTTGAACAAGCCAAAGGGTGAAGAACACACGAAAACAAAGGCGAGATTAAACATTACAAAACGGACAAAAAAAATTGGACAAAAATTTTTCGGCTTTTTAAGCAACGTAATTTAAAACGCACAGAACTCTACTCCCCCTAAGCCCGTACACGACAATGCGATGTTACAACACAGACAACAGACAGCACACCCCCACCCTCGCGCGCGCGCACCACCCGCGCGTGGCCCCATGCACGCGCGCGGCGCGCGCGCCCCACACCCACACCACCCAAAACCCACAAACCCCCACACACACACCACAACCACAACACATTTACGTCCCTAAATTATATTAGAAGCCTTTCAGCACGAGCTGGATAAATTAAATAGTTATATGCATTTGAATGGCTTTCAATTCTCTGTTGAAAAGACACATTTGGTTCTCTTTAACAACGGATAAAACCCCAAGTAACCTGCCTATATTCTTTCTGGGAGGACGGGAAATTTTTTATAAACTTGAAGTAAAATTTTAGGTGTCCTACTTACACCAAACTAAACTGGAAAAAACATATTGACTCAATTGTTACTAAAGCAGTTAAAAGTTTGAATTTTCTAAAAATTGTCAGTCATTCTCCATGGGACAGGATCCTAAAGTTTTGTTGCATTTAGCAACCAGTCTTGTACGATCAAGATTGACTTACGGACTGGAAGTAGTTTTTTTCTGCTTCGCGATCGCATTTAAAGAAACTTCAAAGAATTGACAGTAAAGCTGTAAAGTTGGCCCTGGGTGTACCTGTGCACACTAAGTCCTCTGAAGCTTATAAGATAGCAGGCCTTTTGCCACTTGATGAAGAAAGGAAAATAAGTTCTGTAAATATGTAGTGAGACGGATTGCGGTGGACGACCTTGAAGAGTTAAATACACGATCCGACATTGATTTTTCGAAAAATGCACAGAAAAATTCAAATTTAGAGACGCTCGTTCATATGTTTCAGACGTTTTTAATTCATCAAGATTGACCCACCGAGGTAGCGCCTCGCGTACGGGTTTTCCGCCGGTACCCCCTTGGGAACTAACGGAAGTAACAGTTAACATTTTTTCTTCTGATCTAAATAAAGCGATTTCGCCGCATGTGTTAGCAGCATCTGTCAAATTGACATGGAAGAAAAGTTTACTAACTATTTGAAAGTATACACTGACGGCTCAGTTCTTGATGATGGTAGTGCGGGATCTGGCTTTGTAATTCAGATTTCAAAGCTGAAAAATCATATTATTTAGGTAAGGGTCATTCCATATTTACAGCTGAACTAATTGCTGTCCTGATGGCATTAAATTATTTAATTTCCTTGCCAGTCTCAATATTTAATATCCTGTTTTGTGTTGATTCACAGTCAGTATTAAAAGTTTGTATTGTTTGAAAATACACAAAGAGAGGAATTATTATTTGAGATTAAGTACATGTTGCACTGTCTTTACACGAAAGGTACTAATGTTGTATTTTCTTGGGTTCCATCGCACACCTCCTTCGTTTTTAATGATCAAGCAGATAGAGCAGCAAAAAGGGGAGCAAGAATATATTTGGTAGTATTAAGGTTGATTGTCCTTTATCATACAAGGAAATTAGTCATATAATCGAGAGGGATTTCTGGAGTCAATACAGTTCCTCATCAAAACCTCGTCAGCAAACTCTGTCAACTTTGTGTCGATTAGCCGACCCGGGTTTCTAGCCTGACTTTTAGACTTTTATGTAATTCCCTACGAACCAAGTATTGCCAGACTGTTAAGTGCGTATGTCGTGGGGATCTTTCAGTTCAACATGTGATTTTTGATTGTGAACTAACGAAACCCTTTTTTAATGGTGTTATACAAGTGCTGACACTGGGCATGTTAATGTGTTTGACTTTTTAGATTCGTTGCCAGTTGTTTCTCTTGTTAAATTAACGAGTAACCTTTTGGGAAGTCCATTAAGGAACATTTTATAATCATAATCGTAAGTTAGATTATTTTAGTTATTTTTATCTAATTTTTCATAGTTACTGTCCTGCAATTCATCTATCCTTTATTTTTGTTCCATGTAACCACATCGTCCTCTTTTCTTTTATGATAATAGTCTAAAATTGTAAACAATATGTTATTTAGACGTCTGCAATCACCTATATGTGTGACGAGGGCGTTAAAACAGAATTCCTTCCTACCACACACCACACACACACACACACACACACACACACACACACACACACATTAATTTCATTAACACCATTAACACACTTCTCTGTTCAGCTCAATTCATACCCCCCTTCCCCCCTCCCCCCTCCCCTCCCCCCCCCCCCCCCCCCCCCCCCCCCCCCCCCCCCCCCCCCCCCCCCCCCCCCCCCTCCGTCCCTCTCTCTGTTTTAGAGCTGTCCTCATTTCCAACTCTTCTGTCACACATTGTCATTTTCATGGTACCTGTCATCTTTGGAGTGTTGTTTTGTGCTCGGTAAAGTCCTTTGTTTCTTATGTCAAAGTGACTGTCTGTTTTTGTATGTAAAAGCGTTACTTGTCGCTTCTTTTGTATGTTCTGGTGTGGCGTTGTGTGTTTTGTGTGTGTGTGTGTGTGTGTGTGTGTGTGTGTTGTGTGTGTGTGTGTGTGTGTGTGTTGTGTGTGTGTGTGTGTGTGTGTGTGTGTGTGTGTGTGTGTGTGTGTGTGTGTGTGTGTGTGCGTGCTTGCGTGCGTGCGTGCGTGCGTGGCGTGGTGTGATCTTGTTTTGTCTTCGAAAAAAAAATCATTAAATAAATCTAAAATCATCTGGCCTACTCAATTTTCAACGTTCAGCCGGCTTGCCGCAAGTTTGGGGTTGTGGTTGGGGCAGGGGATGGGATGGGAGGGGGGAGGGGGGAGGTAGGGTGGGATTGGGGGAGGCGATAATAGGAGGCGGTTTCAATGGCCCTCGGTTTTGTCAGTGAACAAGTGCACCTCTCCTTTCCACCCATCCGACGCGCGCGCGCGCTTTTGTAACCCATTTTCCGATCAAGGTGGTTAACCCACGGTTCTGTGCGTTTAAAGAAAGAAAGAAAAATCCGTTGACTGTGCATTGTTGCTAACCACCAAGAAGAAGAAAAAGAGAGGAGGAGGAGGGAGAAAGAAAAAAAAGACAGAGGGGGAAAAAAAAAGGTCGGCAAGAAGTGGGTGGCATGGGGTGGGGGTGCGGGGGGAGGAACTTGCATGAATTATTTTTCTTATCACAACGGGAAATAACTTTTTTTCCCCCAAAAGCACCAATAAATGCATAGAGATTGAGAACTGGCCTATCTTTCGACTTAGCCAACTGGCCTATCTTTCGACTTAGCCACTGATTGACCAGAGGAATAATTTGTTTTGAACGTTTCAAGTTAATTGTTAAGTTTTATGTCTTAGGGTTTTATGCCACGATTGCTTCCCTTCCCTAGATGTCTTCCGGTTTGAAGAAATCAATCTGATTTGATCAGTGTAAAAGATTGGTTACTGTTTATTGTGTCACTATCTTCTTCTTCCTAAAATACTGGTTCACTCAAAAACGAGTAGGTACCTTTGCATTTTACAAATTTGCCAGATCTGTGTGAGTTGAATAGGTCAATTTGATAACTGACCAGAATTCAGGTAGTTCATTTGCAGGGAATGAGAAAAGAAATTTACTCGTTTGACTTGCAGGCATGTTGTCAAGTTCACATTGATACACAAAAGAAAACAAGTAATTTCAATTTTAATCGAATAACAATATATGCAAATTATAGTAAATTTTGTTGCTGTCGTTCCCAATATTTATACAGGTAATGACTTAACCTTTGTTTTTTGTTTTTTTGGTGTGTTTTTAAAAAAAAATACTTTTGTTTGTTTGTTTCTTTTTTCTTTCTTGTTTTTTTTAAATTCTATGCACACTGCTCCCCCAAAATAGAAACAGTTACAGGTTGACCAAAATCCCATGACCTTGCTCATCATCTCCTCCCCTCCCCATTCTCCCTCCCTCCCCCCCCCCCTTCCCCTTCACTGTCCCTCTTTGAGTCTTTCCTTCCACTAACTCCCTTCCACCACTTGTCCTCACCCTCTATCTTTAACTGCCCTCATTCCTCCCTGCAGTTTATCTTAAAATCAATCTTTTCTTCATATAATCTAAGCTCCACTTCAACCCCCATCTGCACTGCCCGTCCTTCCCCATGCTCTCCGTCCACCTCATGGCTTCTGCCCATACCTTCCTTTTATACTCCATTTCTCCCTGTCATCACACATTCCTGTCCCCCTCTCCACCCCACTGTCCTTTCCATGGCTTCCATGATCACTTCATTAATTACTTCCATCCATGCATGAACTGCACCCATGTTGACTGTTTACTACATATTTACCTGGGTAGCAATACCATTACAGACCACACGCCACTCAAGTGCCTTCTTGTCTCCAACCACCCCCCTTCCTCTCCTCTGCCTTCTTCCTCAGTCTCTTTCTCTCTCACTTCCTTCCCCTTGCTCCCTTCCCATTCCTGTCGTCTCCCTCTGTACCTTCATACCATGATTTTCATTCAGTTTCAATTAATTTTTGTCTTCAGTGACATGTAAGCTCCACCTAACGTATTTCCAGTTGCTGTGATGCAGTGGTTAAACATTGTGCTTGTTTGAGTTCCATCAGACACATTTATTTTGTGGAGTGTTTGGCTCCCGCCAGGGCCTGCCCAGTGTTGAATGTGTACATGCTCAAATGGGAGATTGAAACCACACACTAGAATATTGTCCACTGAATGGATGCTGAGACTTTTTGGTCACATTTCGTGACCAGCACCACAGGTGTCTGCATTGCCTGTGCTTGGTTGACACCTACATTTTGAAAGGAAGCATCAAGTACAGGCCTGTCATGCAGTGTCTGACCAAACTGGAACTCCATAAGCATTGTTTGTATTCATCATTGTCATTCTCATCAATAATTATTGAAAAACAGAAATTATTTGAAACTCTAAGGCCTTTTAATTTTATGCCTGCTCCTGTGATCATCTCAGTTTTGAGGTCCAGTCCACATTTACATGAGCGGTGAATTTGTAGCGAACTTAAAGTCACTGATATCAGCAAGTTCAAGAGGACTGTGATGAATGGATGAGATAGCTCTATCATTGGGGGGGGGGGGGGGGGGGGGGGGTGCTTACATTAGCCTCATGACCGAGCTGTCATTGTCATAAGGTAGGGGCTCTGTAAAACTGTAGGTAGTGTACTGCATTTGTTGGATCAGAACAGGTACCACTGAACACTGTGAAAGAGACTGAGTGGCAGTGCAGCATTCCTCTGGTTTATTGTCCTATGATGACCTGGTACTGGTAGTGATAGCTCATTTGTGGATTGCTAGTACTGGGGCTGGGATAGGACAGTTTATGTGTGGCTGTATATATAGGATGACCCAAA
>CM031622.1:16275103-16330103 GCA_018398815.1 Conus ventricosus | reverse complement strand
AGGGAGTTTTCCTTTTTAAAAAAAGGACGGGGTAAAATACAATGGCCGGGTGCACCCGGGCACAGAACCGTTTCCTTTCACCCCCACATGGATGGGAAAGCCCCTTAAAGGGTTTTGGACGACTGAAAGGGGTTTTTATTCGTCTTGTTCCAATCCTCCTGCCAAAGTCTCTCACATAATCATTAATTTTGGGTTCACATCGAGCAGGGGATATAAGTGTTGCAGTTTTTCTCTTGTGGCTTTCGGCTAAACGATAAACCATTTTCTTTCCCGCCGATGCACATGACCTGGAACCCAACAAGATAATGTTGTAACCGCCGCTTTAAACTTGCTAAAAATTTTAAAAAAAAGAAAAGTTCGGAGCTAAAAGGGTTGGGCCAGCTATGCCTCCAAAGCTGACAGCGAATCCGACAAACCAGAAAGCCCTCTTCAAAAAAAATTGAGATTATCTTCAAAGCCATACAAGCAAAATTCAGCAAATAGACAAACCCTGAAAAAAAAATAAGTTCCAACAGTATCGAGGGGGAGCGCCAGGCAGTAGGCGCACGGGCCACCCATCTCAACTTGAACCGTAAAATGAAAACTTTTTGACAGGAGGGGAATTCGAACAAGCCAGCATACAAACCTTGTACCCCCAGGAGCTGTAACTCTTTGCGAAAAGCTGAAAGATCAAAACAAATCCTGGTGAAAAAGGTCCGGAGGTTGATCCAAACTTAAAAAACCCGCACAACTCCAGGTCAACCGCACCCCGCACGTGGCCTAAAAACCAAAGGGCAAAATCTTTTAGGGGTTTTCAAACTTATTTGGAACGGAGGATCAAAAACGGGTTCATAGGCAGGTTTTCTGGTTCAAACAGTCGGATATAATAATTCAACACTTTTTAGCCGGGGGGGTTGGGGAAAATAGGTTCACCCCCCTCGCACGGGACAAGGGGGTGCAACCCAAGAACCAGAGACAAACCCCTTTTGAGGGGGAAAGGGTTTCCAAATTTGGGGTTTAAGACCTTGCGGGGGCCGTACACAGCACAACCTGTCCATTTTGGAACGGCCAGGGCTGTAGAGGGGGCAAAAGTTTTTTTTACGCGCCCCCAGTCGTTCGCTACGCCCGCAAATATTCATGTTTTTCGGGCAAGAAGTTTTGGGTTTTTGAGTGGCGAAAAGTTAAGTTTCTGGTCAAAAATGACTCCCAAAATTTGGCCTCTTTAACAGCTAAATAGAGATTTCCCCTACAAAATTCAGGACGGAAAAAATGAGGGAAATTAGGAAGTGAATACACGCGTTTTTGTTGGAGAAAAGGTAAAACCTTCCAATCGCCCAAACGATGAAAAATTTCCACGAAAAGCGGGAGCCTGCGCTGGACACCGGGACAGGCTTCCATTTGCGAGACGCGAAATCAACCACAAAAAATAGCAGTCTGCCCCCCCTGCTGAACTGATTGAACAAATTTTATTAATATTGATGCAAAAAGGGGGCAAACAGATCCCCCGTGGAACACCCAACCCGCCGTGGACACAGAGAGAGGGGTGCCAACCCCGGACCTAAAACGTCTTTCTGCCAAAAAAAATTTGAAAAAAAAGCAAAAGATCCCCAAAAAAAAAAACCCAATCGTGGAGACATGAATTCCCCACTTCCAGGGGGTATCAGCCTCCCCAAGTCAAAAAAAAATTGAAACGCTGCGTTTGTTCAAAAGGCGTTCCGAAGTGAAAAACCAGACAATCAAATGGTCAACAGTACCCGATGTTTGCGGAAAAACCCACACTGTTCTTTCCCCAAAAAGGGCCATCGTTTCCAAAATTTTTCCACATGGCCTACTTTGACCATTTTCTCCACAATTACAGACACGCGGTCAAAGCTAGGGGACGGTAGTTTGATGGTTTTAGAAAGATCTTTTCCGGGTTTGGGGATGGAAAAATGGGGGCTTTTCGCCAAGAGGGGGGAAAAAAAAACCCTGAGTCCACACAGGGTTTGTATACCTGTAACAAAAATTTTTCAGACCTTTTGGGGAAGTTTTTCAACAGTTTAAAAAAGGATTTCATCTAGCCCTGGAGAGGAATCGGCAAAGAAAAGGCAGATTTCAGCCTTTAACGTGAAAGGAAGATGTAGTCTTCCATGTTTCTGACAAAAAGTTGCGGGGTGATTTTTTTTAAGGGGTTTTGTTTTTTGACAAAAGGGGCCCTGATTTTTTTAAAGAAAGGAATTCTTTTAAATTTTTTTAAGCCAGCAATTAGCAACTGTTTTCTTCCCGTTTTTAAAGAATCCGAAAACTTAATTTCACAGGGGACGGGGTTCTTTTCCCTTTTATTTCTTTAAAAAGATTTCCCACTTCTTTTTAAAGTTTTCGATGTCAGCCGGGGCAGAAACTTCTCCAGGACCGACGTTTTCGATTTTAAAAAAGTTCCGATTTTGGGCCGGGGTTTCTGATGGGGCCCAGCGTTGGGACCCAAGTCTTGGTAAAACCGACGCTGACCCTTTTTACTTTTGGGAAATTGTTGGCAGTCTGAATCAAACCCGGGTTTTGGGCATTTGAAGTTTATCGGAAGACACGGAATAAAAGCTTAGCACACTTATCACAGTGTTAGTCATGATTCGCTGGGGCCGGACTCCTTTAAAAAACAGGGCCTGGAAACCTTAAAACATGGCTGCAAATAATCCCAGTTTCTTTCTTAAATTTAATTTGAGAGACAAAACGGTTCAGTTTTGACAGGTGTAGAAGGACAGGGGAAAAGGGCACTTCCGGCAACGCAGGACCAGACCCCCATATCCAGACCAGCGAGGTCACAAAACCCACAAATTAAACACGAAAGTGAACCTGTGGAAGAGGGAGGGAAGTTCGATCCCGTTCAGACAACACAAACTAAATCCGAAAGGACAACCTCAATTAGCAACCTCTGGATGAGACTGACACACCCCCCAAAAGGATTGTACCTTTTAACCAAACCCCCCAGCAAAAAAGGTCGAGGGAAAGGGCTCCTACAACGACAAGTCCCCACGCAAACCGGGGCAGAAGGGGAGAAAAGGGGAAAAATTGTCACATCTTGTGGAGAGTGACTCCGCAGCTACAGCCTGAAGGGTAGCAGAGCGACAGGACTATACAACAAAGTTTTGGTAGGGAAGGGCAACACCGCCCGCATCCCAAAGTGGAAGTTTTTGCAGTTTTTTAAAAATATTTAAACCAGAAAAAGTAAAGGTCTTCTGGGGTTTGAATTTGAGTTTTTCCCGAAAAACCACGACGGAAGTTTATAGATCACAGAACTGCAGCTCCTCAAAGTTGATTTTTTCCCGGGTATTCCAATGGAATAATGTATTATCCATGGGGCAGAGGCAAAAAAGAGAGTCAGGTCACTCCTCCTCAAAGTCGCTCCCAAAGGGGAGAATTTATTATTTGTTTCACTGGACTGGTTTCTTTGGACGAGCTGGAAACTTCCCGCGGTACGAAGGCCTGGGGTTTGGAGATGGTGGGGTCTGGGTTTTGGAATTGGAGGTTTTTTTCCTCATCCCACCATCCCACACTGGTGGAATCCCGCCCGCACGGGGACGGGTAGGGAGTTCGAGGCGGAATTGCTGGTTTTTTTTGTCCCCCCAGCAGATTTGTAGACTGCGGCAGTCGAGGGGTGGCGGATTTTTTTCCCCCACCAGGGGGGGTCACTTTTTGAAAGGGGTGGACCTCTTCCACCAAATTGACAATTCAATTCAAAATTTTGGAAAACAAAGTCTCATTCTACACAGCTGACCGAGTGGGGAACGTGGGAACCGCTTAAAGGGCCGAAGCTATGAAGCTGTTTAGTTTGACGCCCCCAAACCCGTTTCGGCTTTAAAAAAAGGGGATCTTCTTTTCCGTTTTAATGCTTTATTGTGGATTTTTGAATCCCAAAAAGGACAGTTTCTGGGAAAGGGGGGATGGCCCACCGCAGTTACACAAGTGCCGACCTTGCACGCCCACGTGGGCGCCTGCAGCAACCACCGCACAACCCCTGCCCGAACAGCGGGCTCTGACATGGCCAAACCTCTGCATCTGAAAAACCCAACGGGGACGGGCCCTATAGCTGAACACGAACATTTCAGGTAAACCCACTTTGAACCGAGGCAACACAGGGGTTTCAGAATGTCAAAAGAGGGGTTGTGGGCCCTCTCTCTGAACCTTTTTTACCGACACCCTGCCACCTCCGTCACAAACCCCGGGAGCCAGTTCGTTTTTCTTGCTTCCGAGACACCTGCTAACCTCGACAGCGAACACACCTTTTTACGAATTTTAAATATTTATGGGGGGTCCCCTTATCCCCCATCCCAGTTTTGGTTTCTTTCAAAACTTTCAGATTGTTTCTGTGATTGACATTGAAAAAAGAAACGAACCATCCAACCTTTTTATGGGCCAGGGCACCTCAAAACCATGAAAGCCCTTTTGGATAGCAAAAGGGGCCAAGCTGAAAGGGGGCTTTTCCCGCTCTGTCCCCCTTTTCCCCACGAGCCAGGAACCCAGAAAACCTGTCCTCGCACCTCACTGTCAAATCACGTCTGTTTTTTAAAACCCCTGAAATAGGGGATACTGCCTTTCCTCTTCCTTTTTGGGGGGGAGTTTTTGAAAAAGCCATTTTTTTTATTGTGTTCTCCCCCCCTTACCCCCCCACCTTGATCCCCCAAATAAGGGGCCAGGCCAAAAACCAAAGTCTTACCCCTTTCCCGGCTTCGGAGAGACATACACAAACGAAGCCACCCAAACCCATCCCCCCTGATCATGCTCAACTCCCGGGGGAAAAAGAGCTGAGCACGCGGGGTTTACTTCCCGCAGGGGGAAAGTCGTCTTACCCCCAACCCCCAAAAAGGGAGCCATTAGTACACCCCGGGGCCCAAAAAGGGACTCCCCCGTCTAGGAGAGGTCCGAGCAAAGTGATTTTTAGAGCGCGACCCCCCTCAATCACCAGGGCTCATTCCCCTCCGACACAGGCGCACCCACGGCAAACGCGGCGGGTCTTTTAAGGGGACCACAGAGAGAAAAGGAGCGTGGAAAAGAAGACTTGAAGGGGAGACGAAGATAGAAAAGGGCCAAATAAGGGAGGCAGAAAACAAGAAAAGGAGAAAGGCGGGTTACTCTTAGTCAGGATCCTCACCCTTAGCCTATCTGACATGGGAAGCCCTACCAGGGGCATCAACTCCTTACCACGTTATGCTTAGGCCAGACAGCATCTTGGCTTTTCGGACCTAGAAGCAGTTTGAAAAAAACCCAGCCTATTTCCAAGTATTGATGCCCCCGCCAGCAAAGCCTAAGGGATCACTGGACCGCGCAAGCCCTCCGACCATGACAAGGTCGCAACCCCCGGAGGGTGTGTGTGTGTGTGGTGTGTGTGTGTGTGTGTGTGTGTGTGTGTGTATGTGTGTGTGTACATGTGTGCCTAAGCATTGTTTATTCTGTATGCAAGTTTTCATAAGTTTGTTCATTTTGTAAAGCACAGAAGCACTCATCCACAGCAGTTTTTTTTCTCTCGTGCCATTGTGGTGTTTTTACATTTATGTGTGTGTGATACCGTTAGTGTGTGTTTGTGCATATGTGTACATGTTGTGTGTGTGTGTGTATGTGTGTGTGTGTGTGTGTGTGTGTGTGTGTGTGTGTGTGTGTTGTGTGTGTGTGTGTGTGTGCGTGTGTAAATTGTGTGTGTGTGTTGTGTGTGTGTGTGTGTGTGTGTGTGTGTGTGTGTGTGTGTGTGTGTGTATGCGTGTGTGGGGTGTGTGTATGTGTGTGCCCAGGGTGTGTGTATGTGTGTGTGTGTGTGTGTAAATTGTGTGTGTGTGTGTAAATTGTGTGTGTGTGTGTGTGTGTGTGTGTGTGTGTGCCCAAGTGTGGTCTGCTTACTGTGTGGAGTGTGTGTGTGTGTGTGTGTGTGTGTGTGTGTGTGTGTGTGTGTGTGTGTGTGTGTGTGTGTGTGCCCAAGTGTGGGTCTGCTTACTCTGTGGTGGTGTGTTGTGTGTGTGTGTGTGTGGTGTGTGTGTGTGTGTGTGTGTGTTTTGTGTGTGTGTGCCCAATTGTGGGTCTGCTTCTTGAAACTTTTATTCTGTATTTCAGATTCTTCTTCAGTTTCTACAGTGTTTTCTCTGTGTGTGTTTTTTCTTTTCTTTTTTCTTTTCAACAGACAGTTGTTTATTTTTTTCTTCAGACTTTTTTTCCCATGGTTGTCATTTTGAACATTTACCAATAAGTATTATACTATACTATCTTTCACAACAGGCCACTCAGACTCTTGTTACTTCACTTGTTCTGTCTCGTCTTGACTATGGAAATTCTCTTGTTGCCGGCATCCCTGACACTCTGCTAAACAAGCTCCAAAAAGTTCAAAATAGTGCTGCTAGGTTAGTTTTTAGATGTCCCAAGAGAACTCACACCACTCCACTCCTTCGAGCCCTGCATTGGCTCCCCATCGCCCAGAGAATAGATTATAAACTTAGCATTATGTGTTTCAAACGTCATCAACCAAACCGCACCGCACGCACTCAAAGAAATTCTCACAGTCTACACCCCCTCTAGATCTCTCCGTTCATCTACTGACACAAAAACGTTCAAGGTTCCCCGACGCAACAAGAAAACTCAAGGACAGCGTGCCTTCTCTTACATCGGCCCTATAACATGGAACAGCCTGCCTCTCCATGTACGAAATTCTAATTCCCTGACACAGTTCAAAAGCTCCCTTAAGACCCACCTCTTTCGATCCGCCTTTCCCGCTCACTAGTGAGATGCAGCTGCTTGCCTTGCACATGTACATAATGACTGATTTTGATGAGTGTTATACATTATTGAATTTCAGACACCTTAACCATGTACAGTTAGTTATCCTTGTATAATTTCTTATCCCTTATTTTATTACTACTTTGTATTGTGAGTGTGTGGATTGTGAGTTTTGTGAGTTTGCTACGTATGAGTATATATGCACGAAATGCCATGTAAACGCCACGAGCTTCTTGACAAGAAGTGTGTGCGTATAAATAATCACTATTATTATTATTATTATAATAATTTGGACCACACTGTATACTTACAGTGATGCTGAGTAAACACTAAAAGAAGTTCTTGTCAGTGTTTTACAGTTTTTATGTGTTTTAACATGTACATGTGTGCAGAAACTGTTCTTTTTGTAAAACCACCGTTGGTACATCACTGTCCATCCCCTAATGGCCAACAATACTACATATATTATAATAGCATTATAGCTTGGGGTAAAAGGAAAGAGAAGCCATAAAATCCAAGTCATATGTCAACAAATAGATAAGCAGTCATTAAGGTATTGAACCTATAGTAACATTATGCCCCTTTCTAGTAGAAATTGGGCTACCCCCAGTAACATACAGATTGTTACACAGAGGGAGATTCATTGACAACAATATGAATATGGGGAGTTTGTGTGCCACGGCGTGACCATACGCCCCAGAGTTATGGACACCTCCGAGCTCTTGCCACGGTGTGACCATAAGTCTGCTTCCGAGTCTGGACGCTCCTCATGCACAGGTGTTGGCTGCACCTGTGCCCGTGGGGGAGAGCATAATGAGTCCACGTGTCAAGTTCGGGGGGGAAACTATTGACACGCGGCTCATCAAGGCGAGTGACGGGTGGTGATTCCAGCCCCAACTCATCAACCCGTGCTGGTCCGCGTCTCGGCAAAGTTCCCCGGGGGCCAAGGGTCGCGGGACACAGCATGATAGAGATAAGTCTCACTGTGTGTCGGAAAGGTAGAAGGCAAGCTGGCCGATGGAGACGGGGAGAGGGAGAATTTCGACGAGACGTTTTGACTTGGCTTAGCCCTTTTAGGGGAGCCTTGTCCTTAGATTTTCTGGCAGGTCAAAAGACAAGGCATTTAGTAATGGCGGCCGCTTGCCTTGTAGCCTTCGGAGCAGCGATCGTGTGTCCGTCGTCGGGTAAGAGGAGGGATGGTCATGTGTCCCCTTCGCGGAATAGTCTTCTTCTTCTACCCTGGCCGTACGTTTTTCCGTGGTAAGAATGAATTGCTCTGAATTGGAATCGACACGCGGCTCTCCGAAATGTGAGCGACTTCTGGAAGGCGAAGTGGCTCGACCCATCGTTGTTCTTCACCATGTTGGGCAATGGTGGCAGAGCAAACCCGGAGCACACGACCACAAAGAGGAGACAAGTCGGTTGATTGAGAAAATTGTAAATAAACTCGATCGGCCATGTGGAATAGTACTGATAGATACAGCACCGATAATAAGTGAGAGAGATCGAAAGTCGCTCGTTTGCCGTACAAGGGGATCGAGAAATCGATAGAAAACTTGATCTACCCATACTACTAACAGTAATACTGCATACTGCTAGATCGAAAAACTCGATCGGTGTGTACTAGATGCAAGGGCGATGAGGGGGGCACTTGAAAACTGCGTACACTAAACCCCGGTACGCTGTACGAGGCCAAAGACTCTCGATCTACCTTGTAATAATGATACGTGGGGTAGTAATAAATGTGCACACGTTGGTAGATCAAGAGATCGTAGAGACACCCGATCTACCAGTAGTAATGATAAATAAGGTACAGATAAATGTTACTAATAAATGTGCCCGGGAAACCTCCGTACAGGGAAACCTCCGTACCGCCAAACCAGGTGCTACTAATGGGTACTAATAAGTGTGCACAAGTTGGTAGATCAAGAGATCGTAAGACACTCAATCTACCTGTAATATTGATAAATAAGGTGCAGGAAAATGCGCCCGGGGAAGCCCCGTAACCGCCAAACAAGGTGCCTGCGGTCAGGCAATATGTTGGACACGCCAACCGGCGTGGCACAATCCAAGATGGAGGATCGATTGACCAGGAAGGGCTTGATCGCTGAGAGTAATGCGCAATGGCGTGCGAGAGTAAAACACTCCTGGTGTACCTTGTAATAATGCTAAGGAGGTACTAATCAATGTGCACCAGTTGTAGATCAAGAGATCGTAAAGACCCTCGATCACCTGTGAAAATTAGGTACTAATAAATGTGCACCAGTAGGCAGATCAAGAGATCGTACAGACACTCGATCTACCTGTAGTAAAGATACATAGAGTGCCACATAGTGTAGTAATGATACATAGAGTGCCACATTGGGTACAAATAAATGTGGCCTGGGGAAATCCCCGTGCTAGCAAGCATGTGCGACCGAAAGTGGGCACCATGCGGTGAGGCAATATGGTGAGACACCGACCGTAGTGGAAAATCCAAGATGGGGATCGATTGACCGTGAGGGTTCGGTCGTCGAAAGAGAAGCAATGGGCGCGAGAGTAAAATAGACTAACGAGCTGAAAATATACGAGGAGGCCGAAAGGCGACTCCGTAGAGGGAATTTTAGGATAACAAATGCTTGTTTATTGGCTTAAATGAGTGACGGGAGATCGAAAGGCGAACTCTTCTTCTTTCTTCTCTTCCTCTTCTTAAAACATCCGCCATTCATATTTTGATGGTAGTGATGTGTGTACAAACCCGATCGACCGTACTAGACGAGCGATTGAAGAAAGACAGCAGGAGTAGGATACAAAGAAAAGAAGGCGATAATCATAGAGGAGGAAAAACCCCATAGCATGAACAGGTACGACGAAGGAGGACGACCATGCAGGGGTCGGCCGGAATGGCGAGAATAAAGATGGCGGCTCGACGAGCGACGAAGATCGATCGCGAAGTGAGTACCGAGATGGATAGTGTGGATAAACAAAGCGCCGAGATCGATGGAAATCAAAGGTAAAAGGGAAGAGAATAAAGAGAGAGTGAGGGACGCGTTACTAAGAGTGACACGTTCCAACACCACGAGTAAGGGCCAAATGGAAACAATGGTCTGAAGAGAAGTCGTGAGCCGTCACGCCGTAGAGCGTGAATAAAATGTAATAAAACGCCAACCATACGCCTCACACCGGCAATGTTTACCCATGTCTAAACATAAGCCACAACCGAACAAGTAAAGAAGACAAGCACACAAGCAATCTCTACAAAAACAGAAGTATAAGGCGAGACAGAGCAAAAAATCTGTCCTTGTTAGGCAGGAGGCCGAGGTTGAATGAGGAACAGGAAGTTTACACTGGCTTCATTCCCTGCTGGAAGTAAGGTGGGCATCACGTGATGGTCTTATTACTGCATTAGCCACAAAAATTCAGCCTGGCAGAGCTGACTAACTGTCGTAGAATGCTATGGTCTGACATGGTAAAGTAAATATGATGCCAAACCCAGGTGTTTGTAATGTTGTTGAGCAAACACCAAAAGGTATTTCTGCTGTGTTTAAGGGGCTTTTATGCGGTGAATTGTTGTAAAACTCTCAAACTGAAAACAAGATAAGATAAGATAATGTTGCTTATAGCCCAGCCGACCGCAAAGGGCCACATCAGGCTGTCACCACGTTAAAATCAACTCACCAGTCATTTGAAAAAAAAAAACAAAAAAAAAACCTTTCACACATCTCAGAAAAGACATCATCTAGAAACGCACCAGAAACTTCGTTAAAAATCTTTCTTCCGTAAAATCTTAAATCAGATGAAAAATGTTAATCTCTCTCAAAAACTCAATGGATCACATCGGGCGGGACATCCCTGAACAGGATCTTCATGGACTCCGCCGTAAAATGTTTGTGTCTCACATCGTGCAAGTCCCAACACCTCAAAAGAACATGTTTTCATTGTGAGTGGCGCATGACATGGAATGCACCACGGAGCTTCTTCACTCTTTAAAAGGTAGGCATGGTAAAATACGAATGGCCGGTGTGCAGCCGGCACAGAACCGTTTCCTCTTTACGACCACCCGACGTAGATGGGAGGAAGTCCTTAAGGTTTGGACGGATCTGAAAGAGTTTGTTACTCGTCTGTGTGTTCCAATCCTCCTGCCAGAGGTCTCTCACATAATCGTTAATTTTGGGTTTCACATCTGAGCAGGGCATATAAATGTTGGACAGTTTCTCTCTTGTGGCGTTCTTGGCTAAACGATCAACCATTTCGTTCCCGCTGATGCCAACATGACCAGGAACCCAAGCAAGAGTAATGTTGTAACCGTCCGCTTTCAACTTGCTAAAAAGTTCAAAGAAATGCAAAAGTTCTGGATGCTGAAGGTTGCGGCCAGCTATGGCTTCCAAAGCTGACAGCGAATCCGACAGAACCAGAAAGTCCCTCTTTGAAAGAATTGAGATTATCTTCAAAGCCAGAACCAGAGCATAAGTTCAGCAAATAGACAGAACCAATCTGAATGTATATTTCCAACAGTAAATCCTGATAAGAATCCCCAGGGGTCAGTAGGCTTGCACAATGCCACTCCATCCTCAGACCTTGGAACCGTCCAGTGAAAAAAAACCTTTTTTGATAGAGGTAATTTTCGAACAGAGTCAGCATACAATGCCTTGTACGCCATAGACTGGTAGACTCTATGCGAAAAGCAGCAAGAACGAAAACGAACTCTGTAGAAAAAAGGTCCATTAGTTGATCCAAACTTGGAAAAATCGGAAACAAACTCCCAGGTCTAGACCTGCATTCCGCACTATATGACTGCATACGAAGACCAACGGCGGAATATACATTAGGGTAGTTTTCAACTTACTTTGGAACGGAGGGTCAAAGAAACAGTCTAGCAGTGGTTTTCTGGTTCTGAGAACAGTTCGGATATAATAATACAAAGACAGTTTCAGCCAGCGTTGGACATTGAAGTTCAGCCTGCCTCTGCTAACATCAGTACACAATGGGTGGTGCTGAACGCTCCAAGACAGATACAAGCCCTGAAGGTGGAAAGGGTCCAAGAGTTTGCGGAAAGACCGATCTTGCGGAGCCTACACAGCACAACCGTATCCAGTTGGAACGGACCAGGGCTCTGAAGAGGTTCAACAAAGTTTTCTTATCAGCGCCCCAAGTCGTGTGCACTAAGACCCTGCAGATATATCAGTGCTTTCTGGCAAGCAGTTTGAGTTTTTAATATGCTTTTAGAAAGTTAAGTTCTGTCAAAAATAATCCCAGAAATATTTGGCCTCTATAACCATCTGTAATGGGAGATTTTCCACTTGAAATTTTTTTTCAGGAACTGAAAAATGACTGAAAATATGGAAAGTGAATACACTTTGTCATTATGAAGCAGAAAAGGAGAAGGGACCGTTGTTTAAAAACCGCCCACTAAGTATTTTATAATCACGCAAAGTCCTAGGAGCCTGGCTCTGGACACTCGGTACAGATTCAAGTTGCGTATACAGCGAAATCATCCCACAAACAATTGAGCAGTCAGAAACCCTGCAGAACAGATTTCACAAAGTGTTTGATCTTACTACAAAAGAGGGCAGGAGTACAGTATGCTTCCCTTTTGTGGAAACACCCAACTCCTTCGTCGTGGAACGTAACAGAGAAGAGGTGCAACCCTGACCTGAAACTGACGTTCTGGGCCAAAAAATATTGAATAAAAAGACTAAGAAGACCTCGAAAACCCAGATCGTGGAGATCAAAAGTATCCCCGACTTCCAGGTGGTACGGAGGCCTTCTCTAAGTCAAAGAAAGATTGCCACGCATGCTGTCTTTTCAAAAGGCGATCCGACGTGTGAGATACCAGACTAAACAAATGGTCAAAACGGTATCCCGAAGTTGCGGAAACCACACTGTTCTTTCCCAAATAATGCCATCGTTTTCAAGTTTCCAATCATGACCCTAGCATTGACCATTTTCCTCCATCAATTTACAAAACACAGCAGGTCAAAGCTATGGGACAGTATTTTGATGGATTAGAAAGATCCGTTCCCGGTTGGGGATTGTGAATAAGGATTGCTTTTCGCCAAGAAGAGGAAAGAAACCAGTAGTCCCCACACATGTTGTATTCCAGTAGCAGGATGTTCATACCTATATTGTGGAAGATTTTCAACATTGATAAATGGATTTCATCTAAACCCGGAGATGAAATCGCGCAAGAAAGTACGGCATCTTTCAGCACGATTAACGAGAAGGAATATAATAGTCTACCAATGATTTCTGACGAAAAGTTGCAGGTGATAATTTCTTTAAGGAAAATGAAAAAATAAAAAAGTTAATAAAAACTTTAGGTGTAGTTTGACTACCCTTATGAGAATACTGACGTATCAAGCCAAAGGCCCGTTGTCAAAGGAAAATAGAGGACAGAGTATACAGTAATCCTAATGTGAGAATTTGGGAGGAACATTTCATTAAAGATTAAGTTGGACCAGAATAAAGTCCACTGATCACTGTTCAGGTGTAAGAGCTAACACATACACACTGCAGTTCACACAAGACACCAACAACACCACGCCCCCACCCCCCCCCCCTTTCTTCTCCCCCCCCCCTCCCCCCCCCCCTCCCCTTCTTACAACCCCCACAAAGCCACAAACACACACAGACAACACCACCGAACCCTGCACCACACAAAAGGAGGGTAATAAATGGAAATAATCACTATTTAGCCTACTGAAAGAAAAATGAAACAGAGCTAAAGAAGGACAGGACAGAGAGATTAAGGGCAGAAAGCCCAGGCTCAGCTAGACGTCATTGACTCCTGATGTTCATCCCAGCAGGCTTGAGGTTCCCAGAGCTTCTGATGACAAGGATTCTCCAGTCTTTCTGTCACAACTTGCTCTGGGGTTCTGCACACTGCCTGCATCTTCGCATGACTGTAGCTGTGATGTGGACCAAAACAAAATGTATTCCGACTGGTTTTTGTAGCCCATCTTCATCGACCTCAGGTTGCTCTGAAAATCGGTCGTCCAAAGAGCGGAAGGACTCCCCAATATAAACAGCTAGAGCAGAGGGTGCAGGTCAAGATTACACAAAGTTCCGCTAGACTGGCAGTTTAATACAGGGACCTCACAGTGAATGTGCCAGTTGGTCCCACGTACTTAGCTGCAAGTGTCTAAGAATTGGGCACGTCTTGAAATTTTTGGACCCCACAATGTCTGCACCCTTGTGAGTTTTGACTGTGTGGCCAGCGGTCTAATCATGGACCTCACAAGCATTTCACTCAGGTTCTTGTCCCACAGACAAGCAAACAGGGTTGGCTGGAAAAGATTGTTTGAGGTCTGGTCTTGTTGGAGGAGACTAAAGTTTTCACACGTAGGATTTCTGCAGACAGAAGGTAGTGAGGATGGAAATGGGATGAACTACCACAAGCGCGATCCACATCCTCTCCCGGTAGCTTTGGTCTCAATGGCTTTCTTTCGTCTGAGGTAAGCATGCACGCTCAATTGCTGTCTGCACAAACCTCTTGGTACTGGCGGCTATGAAGAAGGTGGACATCCTCTGAGCCTCATTCCAAAGTCCAGCCTCTACTGTCAATATGCGCCTGATCCTTGAACTGAGAATGTGGTATACTGTACCTGGTTTAGGAAGGTGGCTGGGAGTTGACATGATAAATGCATGTTAGTCACTAGTAGAAGACGGTGGTTGTAGATTTTATTTAACATTCTGGGTGGACAGATATAGAACAGGTTACCAGGAATATATAATAAGTATGATATTTCGTGGGTGTATCGGAGGCAGGGAGGAAGTTAGACATTTGTTGGATGAAGTTTAACAAGTCATCCCTTGGTCCCACCGACACACCAAGGGCATTCCGACGAAAATACCGTATGAACAGTGCCGTTTTTGTTCCTGTGTAACGGCTGAGAGCTTGCTCCCCACGAGCCTACAAACAACATGCAAAGCGGGTCCCATCTTTTGTGCCCATGCGAGCCCCTCTGTTCTGTAGGAGTGCTGACCACGAAGCAAACTAGTTCATGGAGAAACCTAGATTTTCTGCTAGGCGTAGGATGGTAGGGAAGTGAAGGTTTAGAATTCACACATTCTCCAGGTAGTGTATCATCGCCTAGCAAACCGACACTAAGGGGGATACATGGTGTAAGAAGTGACACAATATCCATCGTGAAGATGTGTCTCTCTCCTGCAGTCAACTTGTAAAGAGAGAAACACCACTAACAGTCTCATGATTGACACGAGGATGGTGATCTATTTACTTACGTTGGTAAATTGGCCACTAGGGTATGGGATAATCTTGTCACAGGACATCAGAAATGATGACAGTGGGCAAGCGTCATTCAGATACAAAGTTACTTCCATGATTGTCAATTTTGTGAACTTGTAACAGGTCGAAGTTTGTTCTTTAGTTCACATTTTATGGCATTAAAAGCTTCTGTTGGAAGAAGGACCCTTGGTCTATGTCCGCTTTTATTGTTTTTTATTCGTATCAGTGTGTTGTCAGACTTGAATGTAGATTTCATAATCTCACGTATTAGTCCCTGTCCACCCAATTGTCTTCCTCGCCACCTCCACATAGAGATTCTCCTTCGCCATACGTTTATGCCCCTCCCTTGTCCGCTGGTTTGATGAACAAACAATCCTGTCCTCTTCTTCAGAACTTTCAATGCTTCCAAGTTCTGCAGTAGATAGTTTGAGTGTCTGAGAGAGCCTGGTTGCAGCTGCGCAATCTGTTTATTTCAGGTGGCTATTTAGAAGTCCATGAGCAGGAAATTCCCAAACTGTTACTTGGTTTCCCAGTGCTTGGTTGATCCGAGTGAAACAGTTTTTTGCCAAGTCCGTCGTGAGAGTGGGCATGTGCATGGAGACGATGTGTTTGAAAAATTGGTCAGGCTAGACGGAGTCAGCTGAAAAACCGTTGGCACAGAACAGAACATGCTTCGTTCGCTGACGGTTGCAGTGGGGACAAACTTCAAGCCTCTCGACAGAACGCGCGATGGTCAATCAGTAGGATATAAAAGTCTGGTGGTAAAGTCACACCAGGTTGGGGTCAGAGTTTTTAGTCAAGGGTGCCGGTTTGATGAGTGGAATGGCATTGATGCATTTCTAGACTTGATTCGTTCGCATTTACTGTTGTTTAGGTTTTTTTCATAGCTGTGTGTGTATTCCTCCTGTTGCTTTCTCTGAACAGTGCAATAAATTTATCTTGATTGTTTGGTACCATGAGGTTTCGTCGAGCTGTGATCTCATGTTGCTTATCTGGTAAGACGCCCCTGTTGACACACTGTGTGTAGGATCGGATAGTTTCTGACATTAGCTTCATAGAAGCGTTGTGTGTGATCCTGTGACTGGGCAGCAGATCGCCTAATGATCATCACTGGTGATAGGGCATTTAAACTTGAATCCATGGAACAAATCCAGAACGTTTGCAGGAGCATAGAAAGACAATGTGGTTGTTAAACCGAGTCTTGGTGAGTGTACCTTGAGTGTAGGCACACAGCCACATTGTGGGAATTTGCTGGCAGATTCCATATTTAGGCCCAAAATCAGAGCACGAAGAAGACTGAAGAGGAAGAAGGCATTATAAAAGGGGGGGGGGTGAGTTGTGTATAAGGTTAAGGGTTGGTCGCATCCAATGAGCATTAGTAAAACTAGAAGAAACAAAAGTTACTGCAGATAACTTAGCAAAATGAAAAATAACTAAAGTTTATAAAAACATTTTGTGGTGGTAGTTGAATCCAATAGTGATAAGACTGTACTCTCAAGCCATAGGCCCGTTTGACAAAGTGAAAAAGAAGAGGACAGTGTAGACAGAAAGCTATAGTGAAATTTGGTTAAAGAACATTCATTTAAAGATTAACTTGGAGACCAGAAAATAAAGACATGATCAACTTTCAGTGTATTGAGCTCACACAGACCACACTGCATTTCACCACAAAGACACCACACACACGCCGCCCCCCCCCCCCTTTCATCTTCCCCCCCCCCCCCCCCCTTCATACAACCCCCACAAATCCACATACACACATAGACACCACCACACCCTGCACCAACACAAAAGGAGGGGGGAAAAAAAAAAAAAAAAAAATGCAAGACGTGCCAATCATAGACACATCAGCTACAGTCGTTGGGACCCACTGGCACATTCACTGTGGAGGTCCAGTTTAAACAGCCAGTCTAGGACTTAGTGTACATCTTGTACCATCACACCACTGCACCAATCAGTATATTGGGGAACCTAAACCGCTCATGGCCGACCTGCATATTCCAGAGCACCTTGAGACGATGAAGCTGGGCTACAACAACACCATCCGGCCAACATTTTGTTGGTCCACATCAACAGCATACAACAGTCATGCGAAGATAGCAGCAGTGTTGGCAGAACCCCAGAACCGTGTGTACAGAAATCCCCATGGGATAACCTTGTCAATCCAAGCCCCGCTTGGGCACCACACAGCAAGCTGGGATATCATCAGAGTCACTGACTTCTAGCTGAGCCAGGCCCTTTCAGCCTTAAACTCTCTTCGCTTTCCATCTTTAGCCTCTGTTTCTTATTCTTTCAGTAGTCAAAATAGTGAATATTTCCATTTATTCCCCACCATTTGGATGGTGCATTGGAGGTGGTGGAGTCTTGTGTGTAGTGGCTTTGTGGGGTTGTAAGACGGTGGTGGTGTGGGGGGGGGGGGGGGGGGGTGAAGAAAAAGGGGTTGGGGTGGTGGGTGGGGGGGGTTGGGCTTGGAGTTTTCTGGTGTCTTAGTGTTGAACTGCAGTGTTCCTGTGTGAGCTCATAACACCTGTAACAGTGATCAGAGACTTTATTCTTGTCGCACTTAATCAATAAATGAAAAGTTCTCACCCAATTCTCACAATAGTCTTTCCTGACTACACAGTCCTCTTCTTTTTCACTTTGACAACGGGCCTAATTGCTTGAAACTTCAGTCTTCTCACTAAAGGATTCAACTACACCAAAAGTGTTTTATAAACTTATTTATATTATCATTTTGCAACGCATCCTTCAGTCAACTTTTTGTTATTCTTCCTATGTTAATTTATAATTTCACCTGCTACCTTGTACATCGACCCAACCTTTACCTCTACCAACACATTTATCAATTCCTTCTTCCTCTTCAGTCATCTCGTCAACTGCTTTGGCCAAACTAAGGACACTTCCAGCAATTCCCAATGTGTTCGGTGTGGCATACCTCAATATTACACACACCAAGACACGTTAACAACCACATAGTTCTTTCTACGCACCTTCAAACGACAGGATTTGTTCCCAGGATTCAAGTTTAAAAGCCCTATACCCCGTGATGAACATAGGCCGATAGTGCTGCAGCTCACAAGGATCACCCACCACGTCTTCTATGAAGCATAATGTCAGAAACTATCCGATCCCTACACACAGTTAGTCAACAGGCGTCTTACCATGATAAGCCACATGAGATCACAGCACCTAAACCCAAGATTACCAAACATCACGATACAATATAGGCACTGTTCAGGAACCAACAGAGGACTACACACAGCTATGAACAAAACTAAACAACAGAAAATGGAACGCTCAACAGTCTAAGACTGTGCATCAATGCGCTAACCACTCAACACCTGCACCCATGACTCCCAACTCTGACCCCAACCTTTAGTTCCAAACCACCAACTTAAACCAACTGATGACTGCAACGCCGCGATCTGTCGAGATGCTTGAAGTATGTCCCTCCCTGTCACCCGACACGAACCGAATGCATGTTTCTGTTTTCTGTGCCCCAACGGTTTTTACCTCATACTTCCGTATAGCTTCCCCATTTTTCAGAAAGCACATCCTCTTCCGCACCTGCCACCACGTCACTACGACTGGCAAAACAGTTTCTCTACAACCAAGCTCCTGTACACCAGTCCGGGGGAATTTCCAGCTCAGGACTATCTACATAGCCACCTGCAAAAAAAGAATTGCTCAGCTGCAACCCAGGCAACTCCAACACTCCAACCTCTCAACTGCAGAACTTGAAGCATTGAAAGATCTTGAAGAAAGCGGACAGTATGTTGTTCATCAAAACCACTACAATGGAGGGCAATAACAGAATGGCGGAAGTGATTCTCTTATTGGAGGACGCGAGGAGACAATTGGTGACAGGGACTCCTACAGAGAATTATGAAATCATACATCAAGTCTGACAACACACTGATCCAAACAAACAATAAAATCGGCCATAACCAAGGACATCCTTCACAGATGCATATAATGCCAACAACATTGAACCAAAAGAACCAAACATCTATAACTAACCTGATACCCAAGATTCACAAAATAGACACTCCTGGACGTCCCATTTACTGCATGCGCATGCCCCACATCATCATTTCTGATGTCCTGGGACAGATACTCCAACCCTAGTGGCTCACTCAACCCACGGACGTAAAAACACCAACTACACTCTTAAACTGTAGAGTTTTCTCTGTTCCCAGAAGACAGCAGTAGGAGAGACACATCTTACACGATGGATATTGTTTCCACATTACACGATATCCCCCATAGTGACGGATTGCTGCGCTTAAACACTACATTGGAGAAGAGAGACATCAAACACCTTCCATCCCTACCATCTCTCCGCCAGGCAAGAAAACAGTGATCTCACCCTGAACTCTATTGCCTTCGATGACCGCCACAACCACAGACAAGAGGGGTCTCCATGGGCACAAAGTATGGGGACCCCCCAGCTTTGCATGCATGTTTGTAGGCTTTCGTTTAGGAGCAAGCACACATCCTATACACCAGTGAACACAACCGGCAACCTTTACAAACGTTATAATTACGACAGCCTTGGTGGTGTCGTGGGACCAAGGGAATACTTGTTAAACTTCATCCAACACATGACAAACTTCCACCCTGCCCCCTATACAACCCACGAAATATACATCCAAATCTATCTCTTCCTGGACCTTTCCATCTCTGTCCACCCATACCGTATCCAAACTCTCCACCACCGTCTTCTCAAGCCCACGTGACTCACATGCATAACTCCTGTACAACTCCACCACCCATCCTCCACCAGAACATATATCCACATTCACAGTTCCAAAGGCACAGGCTCATTTGCAGTATAGAGTCAGGACTTTGAGAATGAGGCACAGATTATGACCACCAACTACATGCCTCTCCATTAACCCAGAGGATATTGTGCAGACAGTCACATGAGCGAGCATGCCTCATAACCAGCCGCACATGAAGCCCTTAGACCAAAATGCAACGGGAGAGGATTAGGATCTCGCTGTTGTTATTCATCCCATTACCATCCTCACAACCTCCAGTCCTGCATAAATCCAAATTGAAAACTTTAGTCACCTCCAACAAGACCCAGACCTCAAACCAAAACTTTTCCAAGCCACCCCTGGATTGCTTTTCAGAGGGACAAGAACCTGCGTTACATTCTTGTGGCTGTCCAAGCTTAGACCCGCAGGGCCACCCAGACAACCACACCAGGGTGCAGACCTTGTGGGGACAAAACGCAAGACGTGCCCATTCATAGACACTTCAGCTACATCTGTGACCTCACTGGCACATTCACTGTGAGGTTCCAGTATTAAACTGCCAGTTCTAGACTAAGTGTACAATCTTGACCGTGCACCCTCTGCTCCAAGCTTGCATAATTGGGTAGACCTACCGCACATTGGCCGACCGCTTTTCAGAGCAACTGAGGTCGAATAAGCAGGGCTAACAACAACCCAGTCGCCCAACATTTATGTAGGTTTCCACATTCACAGCTACAAGTCCATTCGAGAATCAGCAGTGATGCAGAACCTCATGACCTTGTTTACCGAAATCACATGGAGAACTCTTGTCATCTGCCGCTTGTGCACCACACATGCCAGCAGGATGAACAACAGAGTCACTGACGTCTATTCTGAGCCATGGCCCTTCTGCCTTAATCTTCTCTGTCCCAGTCCTTCATTAGCCTCTGTTTATCATTTCTATTCAGTAGGCTAAAATGAATATTTCCAAATATTCCCCTCCTTTTGTTAGGGTGACAGGGAGTGTTGTTGTCTTGTGGTGAGTATAGGCTTAGTGGGGGTTTTAAGAAGGGGGGGGAAGAAGAAAGGGGGGGGGGGGGCATGTGTGTTGGTGTCTTTGTGTGAACTGCAGTGTGTCTGTGTGAGCTCAATACACCTGAACAGTGATCAGTGACTTTATTCTGGTCCAACTTAATCATTAAATGAAATGTTCTCACCCAATTCTCACATAGGCTTTCCTGTCTACACTGTCCTCTTCTTTTCACTTTGACAACGGGCCTATGGCTTGAAACGTCAGTCTTCTCACTAATGGATTCAACTACCACCAAAAGGTTTTTATAAACTTTATTATTTTTTCATTTTGCAACGAATCCTGCAGTCAACTTTTGTTTCTTCCTTGTTTCTTTAAGGGCTTTATTTTTGACAAAAGTGGCTGATTTGTTAGAAGAGGAAGAATTCTTTTCAATGGTTGAAGCCAGCAGATTAGCAACTGCTTTCTTCTCCGTTATTAAAGAATCTGAAAACTTGAGATGGTTCACAGTGGGACAGGTGTTCTTCCCTTTGATTTTCTTAATGATATTCCACACTTTTTTCTTGGAAGTTTTCGATGTCAGCCTGGAGCAGAAGCTTCTCCAGGACCGACGTTTACTGATTTTAAAAGTGTGTCTCGATTTGGCACGGAGTTTCTGATGGGCTCGAGCGTTGGGACCCGAAGGTCGTTGGTACACCTGACGCTGAGCCCGTTTTCGGACTTTGGAAATTTGTTGGCAGTCTGAATCAAACCAGGGTGTTTTTGGCATTTGAAGTTTATCGGAAAAACACTGGTATACAAGCTTTAGCACACTTGATCACAGTGTTAGTCAGTGATTCTGCTGGGTCCGGACTCTTAAGAAAATCAGTGTCCTGGAATTCCTTTATCCTTAGAAATAGTGGCTGCAAATAGATCCCAGTTTGCTTTCTTACAATTTAGATGTTGAGAGACAGAGACGTGTTCAGTTATGACAGGTTGTAGAAGGACGGGGAAATGGTCACTTCCGTGCAGATCGTCATGGACAGACCACTCATAGTCCAGGACCAGCGAGGGTCACAAACCGACAAATCTAAACACGAAAGTGAACCTGGGGAAGAATGGAGGTAAGTTGCAGATCCGTCGTTCAGACAACACAAATCCAAATCCGAAAGGACATCCTCAATTAGCAGACCTCTGGATGACGTACTGACACTACCCCAAAGAGGATTGTGACCGTTAAAGTCACCCAACAGCAAAAAAGGTCGAGGAAGTTCTCTTATCAGACTGACAAGGTCCTGACGACAAACCGGGGACTGAAGGAGGTAGATAAAGGGAACAGATTGTCACAGTCTTGTGGAGAGTGACTCTCGCAGCTACAGCTTGAAGGGAGGTAGACAGAGCAACAGGACTATACAGCAGAGTTTTGTGTAGGAGAAGGGCAACACCGCCCGACAGTCCCAACGTGGATGGTTGTGCAGGTTTTGAAAGAATATTAAAGCCAGAAAAAGTGAAGGGCTTCTGGCTTTGAATTTGAGTTTCCTGAAGAGCCACGACGGAAGGTTTTATAGATTGACACAGAAGCTGCAGCTCCTCGAAGTTGGAATTTAGACCACGGATATTCCAATGGAATACTGTACTATCCATGGTGCAGAGGGCGAAAAGGAGAGAGATCAGGTCATCTCCTCATCAACATCTGCTTCTAAAGGTGTAAATTTGTTGCTTAATTTCACTGGACTTTGTTGGTCTTCAGACCTGCTGGCAGGCTTGCCAACAGGTGAAGAAGGTCTGGATTTGGGAGACGGTGGAGGCTTCTTCCTCATCTCCACCATCTCCACACTGGATTGAACTCCATTGCCCGCACGGGCACTGGACAGAGGATTCGAGGTAGGGGTGCTGGTTTTTTAATCTGCCCAGCAGCAGATGTTGTAGACTGCTGGGCAGTCTGAGGGTGGCGGATTTTTTGCCTCCACTTTGGGCATTCACTTTGGGTTGGGAGGTGGTGGACCTGCTACCACCAGGATTGACAATTCTACCTTGTAATGTCTTCGAAAACATGAATTCATCAGTCTGGCAGCAGACTGACCGAGTAGGAACTGTGGGAACTTTCTTTACGGCCGAAGCATAGGAAGAGGCTGTCGGCGTCTGACTGCCCACAACCTGTTTGCGGGCCTCAAAAAAGGAAATTTTCTTTTCAGTTTTTATTCTTTGGATTGCGGATTCTTGAATCCAAAGAGGACAGTTTCTTGAAGAGGAGGGATGGTCGCCACCCGCAGTTAGCACAATGTGCCGGATCTTTACACGCCCATCATGGTCGCCTTGCAGCAAACACCGCACACCTCTTGCCCAGAACAGCGGTCTCTGACATGGCCAAACCTCTGGCATCTGAAGCACCTCAACGGGACGGCACATACAGCTGAACACGAACATTCAGGTAACCAACTTTGATAGACCGGAGGCAGCACAGGGTTGCAAAAATGTCAGAAAGAGGGTGTTGGTGGCCACTCTCTCTGCACCTTTCTTACTGTCACCCTGCGCACCTCCGCCCACACCCTGGGACGCCAGCTCCGTTTGATCTCTGCCTCTGAGACACCTGATAAATCGCGGCAGCATATCACACCTTTCGACGAATTCAACTGTTTGTGGGGATCACCTTGATCTCCCTGTCCACAAGTTTTGTTGCCCTCAGCAGCTGTTCAGATTGTTTTTGTGATCTACATTGAATAAGAAACGAGCCATCCTCAACCTCTTGATGGACCGAGGGTCACCTGCTATACCTTGAAAGCCCTTTTGGATAGCAAAAGGGCTCAGAGCTGAAAGGGGTCTTTCCTGCTCCGTCCCTTCCATCACGAGCCAGGAAGCCCAGAAACCTGTCCTCTGTCTAACCTCTGTATCGGAATCACTGTCAGTATCAAAATCCCCTGAAATAGGGGAAGCTGCCTTCCTTTCTTCTTGGGGGGGATGTTTTTTGAAAAAGCCATTATAATGTTATGATGTTTCATCTCTCCCTTACCCACCCACCTTGGAGTAACTGAAAACAAAACAAAAACTGTTTTATCATATGTTATTAGTGTGAACCAGGGCTTCTGCTGGGGTGAAAATCTTTCCGGTCCCAGGGACCCTTCATCAGATTTTTAAGAAGTCCCAGGCTAACATTAAGGGGTCCATACACCATAATAAAAACAACAAAATATACGTTAAAAAAAATTGCATCCCTGCACGCGCACTGCAATTGTCACAGACACATTGTCACAATAAAAACAACAAAATAAACATCAAAAATTGTATCCGTTCTCGATCTTGCTCCTCTGCTATGCTTTTTTTCGCTTTTGCGACAATGATTTCGTTAACCACGCTTCGAGAGACATGTTGGAAACAAAGGCTTCGCGGAAATGCCTCTCTCCTGCCGGGAAAATGAAAAGCGTCATCGTGACATCACATGGCTCAAAGTAGAAAATTCGGGCAACTGAAAACGAAAGCTGTGGTCTCAGCAGACAACAAAAGTGACCGAATTATGTTGTTAGGAGGCTTACTTTTACTTAGTAAAATTATGCCCCTTTCTAGTAGAATTGGGCTACCCCCAGTAACATACAGATTGTTACACAGAGGGACATTTATTGACAACAATATAATCCCAGGGGTTTGTATTAATGTTGTTGAGCAAACACCAAAAGGTATTTTTGCTGTGTTTAGTGGGCTTTTATGTGGTGAATTTTGTAAAAACTCTCAAACTGAAAACAAAACAAAAACTGTTTTATCATGTGTTATTGGTGTGAACCATCATTATTACCCACAAAATAAAGTTTAGAACAAAAATAAAGTTAGAATGATGTGAAATTGTAGACAAGGGTATAAGGAAGTAATCCACAAAAAATCTAACAAATTACTCAATAAATGGATGAGTAATGCAGATGTTAGTGAACATACCGTGAAAAGCATGATTATGCCCCTTTTTACCTAAAAATAGTACCCGCAATTATGAGCAGATTATCATCAAGAACAAGATTCCTTGGGATTTATATGACTGTCATGTGTTAGTGCTGATGTTGAATAAATAGCAAGACCACTTTTGTCAGTGTTTTGACTCATTCTATTTGGCGCAGTGTGTTTGTGTATACTCGACAACTGTTATTTTGGTAAAATTTTTATAATTATGTCAATTTCTGATATACTAATTATCAACATAATCAAGTCATTTTGACAGGACATTGTAGACAAATGCATAACAACAAAAGCTAAATTTTACCACGGCATACAGATTTTCAAATGTGCTATTATACTGTGGCAGTAAAGGGGTTAAAGGCTTGTGCTTTTTCTGGAACATGTTTGACTGTACTTTACTTCCATCCAAAAACAAACATCCACTCTTGACATTAAAGAACCAGTTTTAACAGGTCTTTTTTAAAGATATTACTCATTATACTGTGGTAATGAAAGGTTTGGTTATTTAAAACATTTACACAAACAAGACAAAGTCTGTAAGCATACAAATTGTATAAAGCAGTCACAAACATACACACACAAAAGAAACAGCTAAATGACTGTGATTAGTGTGAATTAGTTTAGTCTTTTAGACTAAGCATTTGACCATTTAGTCTATCTGTGAATTAGTTTAGTCTTATAGACTAAGCATTTGACCATTTTCACTAATTTCAGTCTATCTGTAGACAGCCTCATTCCAAAACCAGCTTGAGGCCTCCTGATGACATAACAGTACACACCCATGTCAGCAAACAGCTTGGCCAGTCTGTCCTTGAAGTGGAGGACCTGCTGGAACATCTGCATGCAGTCCACTTCCATGGCAGCAGAGCCCACAGCAAATGTGACTGACCTGGACAAGCACAGTGTCTAAAATTGCACAGGAACCTCCTTTAATCCTCTCATCTCTCTCCCATGGTTCTTTTGTGCTCTCAATCTGCTGTGTGGTGGTGGTGGTGGTGGTGGTGGTGGTGGGGTGGCAGTGTTTTGTGTGTGTGTGTGTGTGTGTGTGTGTGTGTGTGTGTGTGTGTGTGTGTGTGTGTGTGTGTGTGTTGTGTGTACAGTAATTCAAACAGTTTTAATTTTCTTTATAGCCCAGCCAAACCGAAAAGGGCCAAAACGGGGTTTCCCCCCAACTTAAAATCAACTCACCATCATTTGAAAAAAAAAAAAAAAAAAAAAAAAACCTTTCACACATCCAGAAAAAGAAAACATCTAAAACGCACCAGAAACTTCTTTAAAAAAATCTTTCTTCCGAAAAAAAATTTTAAAATCAAAGAAAAATGTTAATCCTCTCAAAAACTCAAGGATCACATCAGGGGGGAAACACCCCTGAACGGGGATCTTCTGGATTTCCCCGTAAAATTTTTGGGTGCCAAAACGTGCAAGTCCCAACACTCAAAAAAACATGTTTCATTGGGGGGCCCCATAAAGGGAAAGCACCAGGAGCTTCTTCACTTTTTAAAAAAAGGGTGGGCAGGGGAAAAAAATCCCAAGGCCCCTTTGGGGGAAACCGGAAACAGAACCTTTTCCCTCTTAAAACCCCCCAACCACCCACGTAGATGGAGGAATCCAAAAGGTTTGGAGGGATCGAAAGTTTTTGTTACCGCTGGTTTTCCCAATCCTCCTCCCAGGGGCCCTTTTCACATAATCTTTAATTTTTGGGTTTCAAAACTGACCCGGGCATATAAAATTTGGACATTTTTCCTCTTGTGGCTTTCTTGGCAAAAAACAAATAAACCCAAATTCGTTCCCCGCTGAGCCAAACATAAACCGGGAACCCAAGCAAAGTAATGTTTTAACCGTCCCTTTAAACTTGCAAAAATTTTCAAAGAAATCCCAAAAATTTCGGGATCGAAGGTTGGGGCCCGCTATGGCTTCCAAAGCGAAAGCAAAATCCGACAAACCAGAAGTCCCTCTTTGAAAAAAGGAGATAACTCAAACCAAAACCCCAGAGCAAATTTCAGCAGAATAACAGAAGCACTAAAAGTATATTTCCAACAGTATCTGAAAAAAAACCCCGGGGCAGTAGGCTCACAGGCCACTCCATCCCCAAACTTGGGAACCGTCAGTAAAAAACTTTTTAAATAAAAGGGAAATTTCGAACAGGGTCAGCATACAATCCCTGTACCCAGAACCGGTAGACTCTTTCCCAAAAGCGCAAAACGAAACGAATCTCGGGGGGGGGGGGGGGGGGGGGAAAAAAGGCCCCTGAGGTTGACCCGGGAAAATTTGGAAAAATGGGAAACAAACCCCATTCTGACCTGAAATTCCGCACGGAGGCTGCAAACGAAGACCAAAGGGCGGAAAACTTTTGGGGTTTTTTTTAAAACTTATTTTGGAAACGGGGGGTTTCAAAGAAACAGTCATAGCGGGTTTTTTTTAGGTTCGGAACAGTCGGATTTTTTAAAAAAAAAAAATTAAAAAGACATTTAAACCCTGGGGTTTTGGACAGTAAAGGGTTCACCTGCCTCTGCGTACGGGCTGTACCAGGGTGGTGCGGAACCTCCAATACAGAAAACGAAGCCCTTATGGTGGTTGGGGCCCAAAAGGGTTTAGGTAAGACATCTTGGGGAGCCTTTACCCCACACAACCGAAGTCCCAGTTTGGAAGGGACCAGGGTTTCGTAGGGGTGCAACAAAGTTTTTTTTATCACGCCCCATCGGTTGCACTAAGCCCCGCAAAATAAAACAGTGCTTTCGGCAAGAAATTTTTGGGGTTTTAAATAGGGCTGAAAAATTTTAATTTTTCTGTCAAAAAAAACTCCCAAAATTTTGGCCTTTTTAACAGCGAAGGGGAAGATTTTCCGATTTAAATTTTCAGGATCTGGAAAAAAAAAAAACGGAAATTATGGAATTAAACACTTTGTCTTTAAAACCCAGAAAAGGTAAAACCCCGTTGTTATCCCCCCCACGGGGGGGAAATTTTTTAAAACGCAAAGCGGGCCGCGCTGGACACCCCGGTACCGGGCTTCCATTTCGTAACGGGCAAATCATCCACAAAAAAAGGAGCGCTAAAACCCTAAAACTGATTTCACAATGTTTTTGATCTTATACAAAAGAGGGCAGGAGACGGGTAGGTTTCCCCCTGTGGAACACCCAACCCTTTCTCTTTGGACATCAGAGAGAGGGGGCCCAAACCCGGCCTGAAACTTTTGGGGTTCGGCCAAAAAAATTTTAAAATAAAAAGGGGAAAAAACCCAAAAACCCCAGATCGGGAGATCAAAAGTATCCCCACTTCCAGTGGTATCGTACCCTTTCCCAAAGTCAAAAAAAATTTGCCACGCATGTTTCCCGGTTAAAAAAAGGCGTTCCAAAAGTGAAATTTTCCCAACGAACCCAATGTCAAGGGTATTTCCGATTTGCGGAAACCACACTTTTCTTTCGCCAAAATCCCATGGGTTTTTTAAAATTTTTCCCACATGACCCCTAGCTTTGCCCATTTTTTTTCTCCATCAATTTACAAACACAGCCCAAAAGCAAATGGGAGGGTATTTTAATGTTTAAGAAAAAACCTTTCCGGGTTTGGGAAATTTGGAAAAAAGAGTGTTTTTCGCCAAAAAGGGGAAAGAAACCATAGTCCACACAGGGTTTTGAAATACCTTAGCAGGATGTTCAGACCAAATTGGGGAAAATTGTTTCCCAAAAATTGTTTAAGGTTTTCATCTAAAACCGGGGAAGGAACGCTCAAGAAAGAAAGGGCAATTCCGCTCGTTTAACGTAAAAAGGAAAGTTTAATGTCTTCCATGGGTCTAAACAAAAAATTTAAAGGGTGATTTTTTTTTTAAGGGGAAAAATGAAAAAAAAAAAATTTTAAAAAAACCCTTTTGGTGGAAGTTAAATCCAAAGTGAGAAGACGCCCGTTTCAAGCCATGGGCCCGTTGTAAAAGTGAAAAAGAGGACAGTGTAAAAACAGGAAACCCTATGTGAAAAATTGGGTGAAAACCCTTTTCATTTAATGATTAATTGGACCAGAAAAAAAGTCACTAATAAACTGTTCAGGATTATTGACCACACAAACACACTCCCATTTTCACAAAAAAAACCCCAAAACACACACCCCCCCCCCCCCCCCCCTTTCTTCTCCCCCCCCCCCCCCTTTTTTAACAACCCCCACAAAGCCAAAAAACACAAAACAGACACCCCCCACCACCCTCCCCCCAACACAAAAGGAGGGAAAACTGGAAATATTCCCAAATTAACCCTACTAAAAGGGAAAAAGAAACAGGGGGCAAAAGGGAAAGGAAAAGGACAGAGAAAATTTAGGCAAAAGGGGCCCTGGCTAGCTAGCCCTCAGTGACCCCGATGTTAAACCCCGCTGGCTGGTGGGGCCCAAGGGGGGCAGAAGAAAAGGGTTTCCCATGTGCTTTCGTACACAGGGTTCCTCGGGGGTTCTGCCACACGCTGCAAATTTTCCGCAGGGACTGTAGCTGGATGTGGCCCAAACAAAAGGGTTGGGCCCGACGGGGTTTTGTTAAATCCCAGTTTCATCGACCCGGGTGCCTGAAAAGGGGTGGGCCAATGAGCGAAGGTCCCCCCCCAATAAAACACTTGGAGAAAGGGGGTGCAGGTCAAAAGTACACTATCCCCCTAGACGGGGTTTTTTAAAAAACCCACAGTGAATTTCCCCGGGGGTTCCCACGACGTAGCGAAGTTTATTTTGGAATGGGCCCGTCTTGAAATTTTTGGGCCCCCCACAAGGTCTGCACCCTGGTGGGGTTGACTGGGGGGCCCTGGGGTCAAAGTTTTGGACCTCACAAGAAATTTTCACCCCGGGTTCTTGCCCTCTGAAAAGCAAACAGGGGGGTTTGGGAAAAGTTTTGGGTTTGGGGCGGGGCCCTTTTTTTGGGGAGAAAAAAGTTTTAAACGGGGTTTCTGCAACTTAAAGGTTTGTGGGGGATGGAAATGGATGACTACCACAGCGCGACCCCTCATCCTCCCCGTTGCTTTTGTCTCGGGGTTTCTGTGCGGCTGTAGAGCACCGCTAAAGGGCTGTCGCACAATATCCTCGGGTACTGCGGGCAAATGAAAAAAGGTGGACACCTCTAAACCCTCATTCCAAACCCTGCACTCTACTGAAAAATTCGCCTGACCTTTGGCCCGAAAAATGGGTAAACTGTTCCGGGTGGAGGATGGGGGGGCTGAGTTGTCGGGAATATGCATGGAGTCGGGGGCTTGTAGAAGACGGGGGGAGATTTTGGGAACAGTCGGGGGTGGACAAAAAGAAAGGTCCGGGAAGGAATAGATTTGGATAAATTCGTGGTGTATCGGGGGGCGGGGTGGAATTTAAAGACATGTGTTGGATAAATTTAACAAGTTTTCCCCTTTGGGCCCCCACCGCCACCCCAAAGGGGAAATTTCGTCAATAAAACCCGTTTGAAAAAGGCCGGTTTTTTTCCCCTGTGAAAGGGCCGGGGAAGACTTGCTCCTCCAACAAGCCTACAAACAAGCATAAAAGCGGGCCCCAAATTTTTTGGGGCCCATGGCGCCCCCTCGGGTCGTAGGTATTGGGCCCCTCGAAGGCAAACGAGTTCGGGGAGAAAAACCATTTTCTGCAAGGGGAGGTTTGGGAAGGGGAATGAAGGTGTTTAAAATGTCACTTTTCCCAAGTGGGTTTTCGGGCGCCTCCCAATCCTCACAAAGGGGGATACGTGAAATTTTTACAAAAAAATCCATCTGAAGTTTTGTCACCCCCTGCTGTCATTTTTGGGAAAGAAAAACCCTCTAACAGTCCCCAATTTCGTTGGGGGTTTTTTTCCCGTACGGGGGAAGGGGGCCATGGGGGTTGGGAGAACCGGGTCCAGGAAAATCAAAAAATGTTTACTGGGGCAAGCCATGCAAAAACCCAGGGACTCCGGGAGTGTCAATTTTGTGAATGGGGGTAACGGGTAGAATTTTGGGTTTTTTTTTAAAGGTTCACTGTGAGGGCCCTTTAAAAAGCTTCTTTTGGAAGATTTCCGGGTCTATGGCCGATTTTATTGTTTTTGGGATCAGTGTTTTGCCCAGACTTGATTGTAGATTTCTTTAATCCCGGGTGGGAGCCCCCCTGTCCCCCCCAATTGCTCCTCGCCTCCCCCCCATAAGTTTCTCCCCGCCAACGTTAGGGCCCCCCCTTGTCACGGGTTTTTGGATGACAACTTTCCCCCCCTTTTTCCTTCAGATCTTTCAATCTTCAAGTTCTGCATTGAGATTTTGGAGTGCCCTAAAGCCCCCGGGGTTGCAGCGGAGTAATCTTTTTTTTTGCAGGGGCTTTTTTAAATTTCCAGAGCTGGAAATTCCCCCCCGGACTTGTGCCCCAGGTGTTTGGGTTTGCCCGAGGAAACATTTTGCCAATTTCGTCGTGAAGGGGGCCCGGTGCTGGAGAAAATGTGTTTAAAAAAAAGGGCAGCTAAAAGGGAGTCGAAAAAAACCCGATGGCACAGAAACAGAAAAAGCATTGGGTTTCGCTGTGGGTTGAAAGGGGAAAAAACTTCAAAGCCTCTCGCCCAAACCGGCGTTGTCATCGGGTGGGTTTTAAAAAGTCTGGGTGGTATAGCCACAACCGGGTTTGGGGTCAATTTGGAGCCCTGGTGCCGGTTGGATGAGGGGAAAGGGCTTTGGGAGCAGCTTAGACGGAAAAGCTTTCCTTTTTCATTTGTTTTGGTTTTTTTCATAGCTTGTGTAATTTCCCTTTTGGCTTCCGAACAGGGGCCAAAAAAATTAAACAAAAAGTTTGGTAATCCATGAGGTTTCGGACCCGGATCTAAAGGGGTTTATCGGAAAGACGGCCCGTTGACACCTTTTGTAAAAGGAAAAATTTTCAGACTTTAAGTTTTCCTAAAGCGGGGGGGGAAAACCGGGAAAAGCTGAAAGCAAACGCTAATGAAAAATCCCGGGGGATGGGGCTTTTAAATTTAAAACCCAGGGGAAAAAACCCTTTTTGGGATTTGCGTAGAAAGACAATGGTTTTGGAAAACCCGGTCTTGGGAGATTTGTACACTTAGGAACCCAAAACCGACACTTTGGGGAATTGCGGGGAAGGCCCTTAATTTTGGGCCCCAAACCCGTCCCGAAGAAGACGAAAGGAAAAGGCATGATAAAAGATTTGGGAAGAAAAAAAGGGGTTTGGGGGTCGCATCCAAGTACAGGTGAAAAAAGGAAGAAAAAAAAATTTAACGCGGGAATTCTTTGCCAAAAAAAAAATAAAAAAGTTTAAAAAAAACCTTTTGGTGGTATTTAATCCATTTGGGTTAGAAGACTGCCGCCTCAAGCATGGGCCCCGTTGCCCAAAGGAAAAGAAGAGGACAGTGTAGACAGGAAAGCCTATGGAAAATTTTGGGAGAACAAAACTTTTAAATTTTAATTGACCAGAAAAAAGTCCCCCGATCACTGTTCAGTGTATTGGCCACCCCCCCCCAAAACGCATTCACCCAAAGAAAACCAACACAACCCCCCCCCCCCCCCCCCCCCCCTTTTTTTTCCCCCCCCCCCCCCCCCCTTTTTAACAACCCCCACAAACCCCCAACACCCCACAGACACCACCACCACCCTGCACCACAAAAAAGGGAGGGGGAAAAAAAAAAAAAAAAAAAAGGGCAAGACGGCCCATTCTTAACATTCAGTTTCCCGTCGGGGGACCCCCGGGCCCACATTCACTGTGGGGCCCATTTTTAAATTTGCCAGTTTTGGGGATTTAAGTGTACATCTTGCCCTTTAAACCCCTCTGCCCAAGCTGTAAAATTGGGGAGACCAAACCGCCATTGGCCGACCGCTTTTCAAAGCACCTGAGGTCGATGAAGCGGGGCTACAACAACCCATGGGCCAAACCCAATTTTTTTGGCCACTCACAGCTACAGCCCAATGCAAGATAGCACCCGGGGGCCCAAACCCCCCTAGAACCGTGTGACAGAAAGCACAGGGAAAAACCTTGCATAAAGCCCTGGGCCCACACAGCCAGAGGGAAATAAACATCAAGTAAAACTAAAGCTACCCTGACCGGGGCCCTTTCGCCTTAATCCCCTCTGCCCCGGCCCTTTTCCTTTAGCCTCTGTTTTTTTTCTTCATTAGGCCTAAATAGGAATTTTTTCCTTTAAATTTCCCCTCCTTTTGTGGGGTGCGGGGTGGTGGTGGTGCTGTGGGGTGTTTTTGGGCTTTGTGGGGTTGTAAAAAAGGGGGGGGGGGGGGGGGGGGTGGGGGGGGGGGGGGGGGGGGGGGGGGGGGGGGGGGGGGGGGGAAGAAGAAAGGGGGGGGGGGGGGGGCGTGGTTTTTGGGTGTCTTTGTGGAACTGCAGTGGTTTTCTGTGGGCTCAATACACCTGAAAAAGTGATCATGACTTTATTCTGGCCCAACTTAATCTTTAAAAATGAAATGTTCTCCCCCAAAAACCACATGGGTTTTTCCTGCTACACTGTCCCCTTCTTTTCACTTTGAAAACGGCCTAGGGTTTAAAACGTCAGCCCTTCTCACTAATGATTCAACCCCCACCAAAAGGTTTTTAAAAATTTTAAAAATTTTTTCTTTTTGCAACGAACCTGCAGTCAACTTTTTTTTTTTTTGGGGGTTTTCCTGCTACCTTAAACTGGACCCAACCCTTACCTTTTTCCCAAACCTCTTTTATAAAGCCTTCTTCCTCTTCATTTTCTTCGGCACTGTTTTGCCAAACTAAGGACTCTCCGAAATTTCCCCAAGTTTTCGGTGTGGAATACCTCAAGTTTACCCTCACCAAAAACAGGGTTTTTCCCCAACCACATTGCCCTTTCCAAACGCACCTCAAACAACGGGATTTTTTTCCCAAAGGGGTTTCCTTTTTAAAAAAGCCCAATCCCCAGGATAAATCATAGGCGACTGCCCCGCCAAAGGATCACCCACCACCTTCAAAGAAGCAAATGTCAAAAAACAAACCGACCTACACACAGTGTTTCAACAGGGCGTCTTCCCAATAAGCCACATGAGATCACAGCCCCGCCCCCCTCAGGGTTTACCAAACATCAAAAATCCTTTTTGGCACTGTTAAAAATAAAAAAAGCCAACAGGGGAACTACACACAGCTATGAAAAAAACTAAAAAACCCGAAAAGGGAAAACCCCCACAGTCTAAACGCATAAAACCCCTCCCAAATCATCCAACCCCCCCCTTACTCCAACCTGCCCCCAAACCGGGTTTGTGACTATACCACCGACTTAAACCTACCTGATGACCAACGCCGCGTTCTGTCAAAGGGGCTTGAATTTTGTCCCCCTGCAACCCCAGCGAACCGAATGCATTTTCTGTTTTTCTGGGGCCAACGGTTTTTTTCCGGGCAGACCCCGCCCTACTGCCCATTTTTCAAACACATCCTCCCAGCACCCGGCCACCCTCACGACCCCTTGGGCCCAAAAACTTTTCCCCGACAACCAAAAACCTGGCCCACCAAGTCCGGGGGAAATTTTCCCCAGCTCTGGACACTACATAGCCCCCTTTCAAAAAACATTTTGCTAAAGGCAACCCCCCACTCAGACACCCAACCTCTCAACTGCAAAACCTTGAACCCTTGAAAAAATCGAAAAGGGGCCCAAAAATTGCCCTAAAAACCACTGACAAGGGGGGGCCAAAACAGAAAAGGGCGAAGAGATCTCAGGGTGGAGGACGAGGAGAAAAAAGGGGGTTGCCCAGGGACTCCTACAGAGAGTTTAAAAACTACAATCAAGTCGAAAACAAAACTAAACCGAAAAACAAAAAAATCGGCCAAAACCCAAAGGACATTTTCCAACGAATTTTTTAAAATTGCCATCAAAAAGGAAAACCCAAAAAACCAAATTTTCTACCTTTTTCCCCAAATTTTCCCAAAATTTTTACACTCCGGGGACTCCCATTTTTTCGCAAGCCCCTTGCCCCCACAGTAAACCTTTTTCTGTTGCCCCGGAAAAAGTTTTCTCCAACCCCCTAGTGCCCCCTCTCCCCACGAAAAAAAAAGGGACCCCAACGACACCCTGAAAACGAAAAGGGGGTTTTTCTTTTTTTTTTTCCCCAAAGACAGCGGGGAGAGACACACTTCCCCCGAGGGAAAAATTGTGCCCCTTTAAACACAAAAAACCCCCCAAAGTGACGGTTTTGCAGGGTTTGAAACAAAACCCTTGGAAAGATTTAAAACAAACACCTAAACATCCCTACCATCCTCCGCCAAGCAAACTGGCCTTTTCCCAAACACGTTTCCCTTCGAGGACCGCCACCCCCTACAGAAAAAGGGGGGCGCCATGGGCACAAAGTTGGGACCCACTTTGAAATCTTGTTTGGGTAGGCTTCGTTGGGAAAACCCCCTCACCGTTACCCCGGAAAACACAACCGGCACTGTTCAAACGGAAAATTTTTCCCCCACGCCGGGTGTGGGGGGGGACCAAGGAAGACGAAAAAACCCTTCACCCAAACCCCCAAAAGTCTAACTTCCCCCCTTTCCCTCCGATAACCCCACAAAAAAACATCCAAATCTATCCCCCCTTTCCTGGCCCCTTTCCATCTTTTGTCCCCCAGACCTGTACCAAACTCTCCACCACCGTCTTCTACAACCCCACTGACCACATGCATTTTCTCCTGAAACAACTCCACCACCCACCCCTCCCCCGGGAACCCTTTAAACCACATTCCCAGTTCCAAAGGCTCAGGGGGCATTTCCCGTAGAGAGCGGGTTTTTGAAAAAGGGGCCAGAGGAAGCCACCTTCCCCAAAGCCCGCCAGTCCCCCAAGGGAAAAATTTGCAACACCCACTTGAGCGTGCTGCTCAAACCAGCCGCACAGAAGCCCAGGGGACCAAAAGCAAGGGGAGAGGAAAGGATCGCGCTGTGGATCACCCAAAATCCCAAATCCTCAAAAAACCTACCATTCAGCAAAAATCCAACGTAAAAAATTTTAGTCCCCCAACAAGACCCAGCCCCTAAAAACAAACCCTTTTCCAGCCCCCCCCTGTTTGCTTTCAGGGGGACAAAACCCCTGCGTGCCCATGTTTGTGGGGGTCCAAGCTTAGACCGCAGTCCACCCAGCAACCCACCGGGGTGCAGACCTTGGGGGGAAAAAAAAAATTCAAGACGTCCCATTCAAAGAAAATTTCAGCTACGTCGGGGGACCCACGGGCACATTAAATGTGGGCCATTTTTAAACTCCCCTTTCTGGGGACTTAGTTACATTTTGACCTGAACCCTCTGTTTCCAAGCTGCTTATTGGGGGAAACCTACCGCTCTTTGGGCCCCGACCCCCCCTTTTCAGAGAAAAACCTGAGGCCCGATGAAGCTGGCTAAAAACAACCCATGGGCCAACATTTTGTTGGTCCACATCACAGCTACGCCCATGCGAAGAAACCAAAAGGGGGCAAAACCCCCCAAAAGACCGTGTGTACAGAAAGCCCCAGGGAGAACCTTGTCATCAGCCGTTGGGCACCCCCCAAGCCACCGGGGATGAACATCAAGTCACTGACGCCCAAGCTGACCGGGGCCCCTTTTCCTCCCAAAACTCCGTCCGCCCTTTCCCTTTAGCCTCTGTTTTTTTTTTTCCCTTTCGTGGGCTAAAAAGTGAAAATTTCCAAATTAAATTTCCCCCCTTTTTTTGGGGTTTTCCGGGGGGTGGGGGGGGTTTCTGTTGTTAGGGGGCCCCTTTTTGGGGGGGGTTGTAAAAAAAGGGGGGGGGGAAAGAAAAAGGGGGGGGGGGGCAGGGTGGTTGGTGCCCTTTGGGGGGAACTCAGGTGTCAGTGTAAAGCCCCAATAAACCTGAACAAAACATGTTTTTTATTCGGGCCCAAACCTTAACCCTTTTAAATAAAAAGGGTTCCCCCCAATTTCTCACATGGGCTTTCCTGTCTACACGCCCCTCTTCTTTTCATTTTGAAAACCGGGCCTATGGTTTGGGAAACGTCATCTTCTCACAAAATTTGGGGATTCAACAAACCCCCAAAAGGTTTTTAAAAACCCTTTTATTTTTTTTTTCCTTTTTGGGCAACAAAATCCTGCAACAACTTTGGTTTCTTTCCTTGTTTTTCTTAAGGGCTTTATTTTTGAAAAAAGTGGCTGATTTGTTAGAAGGGGAAAAATTTTTTTTCAAGGGTTGAAGCCACAGTTTGCAACGCTTTCTTTTTCCTTAAAAAAAAAGAATCTAAAAACCCTTTGAGAGGGGTTCACAGGGGGAACGGGTGTTTTTTCCCTTTAATTTTCTTAATGATTTTCCCCACATTTTTTTTCTTGGAAGTTTTCAAATGCAGCCGGGAGCAGAAGCTTCCCAAAGGACCGACGTTTACTGTTTTTAAAAGTGTGTCTCGTTTTTGAAACGGTTTTCTGAGGCTCGATCGTTGGGACCCGAAGGTCGTTTTTAACCTGACGTTTTAGCCCTTTTCCCCGGCCTTTGGAAATTTTTTGGGGCAGTCTGAATCAAAACCGGGGGTTTTTTTGGCATTTGAAGTTTACGGAAACACGGGAAAACAAGCTTTAGCAAACTTATCACAGTTTTGTCAGTGATTCGCGGGGGCCCCCCGGGACTTTTAAAAAATCAGTGTCCGGGAAATTTCCTTTATCCTTAGAAATAGGGCTTAAAATAGATCCCGGGTTTGTTTTCTTAAAAATTTAGATTTAGAGACAAAAGCCTGACATTATGACGGGTTTTGTAGAAACAGGAAAGGGTCATTTTTCCGTGCAGATCGCTTTGGCCCCAGACCACTCATAGCCCCCGGCCCAAAGCGGGGGGTCACAAACCAAACAAATCAAACACAAAAGTAACCTGGGGAAGAATGGAGGTAATTTTGCGGGACCCCTTTCGTTCAGACAACAAAAAACCAAACCAAAAGGGAAAACCTAAATTAGCAGACCTCGGGAAGGACGTATTTACACTACCCCAAAGAGGATTGTAAACCTTAAAGCACCCAACAGCAAAAAAAAACGGGGAAGTTTCTTATCAACTGACAAGGTCCTGAAAGACAAACCGGGACTGAAGGGGGTTGATAAAGGGAACAGATTGTCACAGTCTGTGGGAAGGTGACCCCACACAAACTTTAAAAGGGGGAAAACAGGGAACAGGGCTATACAGCAAGTTTTGGTGTAGGAGAAGGGGGAAAAACCCGCCCACAGTCCCCCCAAAGGGGTGGTTGTGGCAGGGTTTTTAAAGAATATTAAAGCCCAAAAAAATGAAGGTCTCCCGGCCTTTTAAATTTTAGTTTTTCCCGAAGACCAAGACGGAAAGGGTTTTTTGATGACACAGAAGCTGCAAACTCCCGAAGTTTGGAATTTTGACCACGGATATTCCCAAAGGAAACTGTACATCCAAAGGGCAAGGGGGAAAAAGGAAAGAGATCAGGTCACCCCCTCATCAACAAAAAGCTTCTAAAGGGGAAAATTTTTTTGCTTAATTTCACTGGACTTTGTTGGGCTTCAGACCTGCTGCAGGGTTTTCCAAAAGGTGAAGAAGGTCTGGATTTTGGGGAAAGGTGGAAAGGGGTCTTCCCCCCCCAACTCCAAACCCTCCCCCACCCCTGGTTGAAATCCAAAGCCCGCACGGGCACGGACCAAAGGGGTTCGAGGGAGGGGGGCTGGGTTTTTTTAAACTGGCCCAGCAGCAGTGTTTTAACTGCTTGGCAACCGAGGGTGGGGGGATTTTTTTCCCCCCACTTTTTGGGGCAAACACTTTGGTTGGGAGGGGGTTGGGCCTGCAACCCCCAGGGTTTACAATTTTACCTTTTAAAGTCTTTGAAAACATAATTCATCTCCCGGCAGCAGACTGACCGAGTAGGAAAATGTGGAACTTTCTTTACGGCCGAAGCATAGGAAAAGGCGTCGGCGTCTGACGCCCACACCCCTTTTTCGGGGCCCAAAAAGGAAAATTTTTTTTTCAGTTTTTATTTTTTGGATTTCGGATTCTTTAATCCAAAAAGGACAGTTTCTTTTTAAAAGGGGGGATGGCGCCACCGCAGTTTTCACAATGTCCCCAAACTTTACACCGGGCCCCTCATGGGGCGCCTGCAGCAAACACCGCACACCTCTCCCAGAACACGGCTCTGCAGGGCCCAAAACCCTGCATCTGAAACACCCAAAGGACGGCACATAAAAGCGAACACGAACATTCAGGTAACCAACTTTGGATGAAACCCGGGGGGCACACGGGGTTTCGAATGGGCAGAAAGAGGGGGTTGGTGGGCCCCTCTCTCTGCACCTTTCTTTTCTGCACCCGGGGCACCTCCCTACAAACCCGGGGCGCCACTCCCTTTTGAACTCTTTCCTCAGAGACACCGATAAATCGCGGCCGCAAAATTTACACCTTTCGACGAAATTTAACCCTTTTTTGGGAGTCAAATTGATCTCCCTGTCCCCCAAGTTTTGTTCCCTCATCAAACTGTTTAATTGTTTTTTTTGATCTACCTTGGGAAAAAGAAAAAACCATTCCCAACCCCCCCCTTTTTGGACCGAGGGTCACCGCAAAAACCTTTAAAGCCCTTTTTGGGTAGCAAAAAGGGGGCAGAGCGAAAGGGGTTTTTTTCCGCCCCGTCCCTTCCAACCCGACCAGGGAAACCCGAAACCTGCCTCTGTCCAAACCCTGTAACGGAATCCCCCTGTCAGTAACAAAAACCCCCGAAATAGGAAGCGGGCCTTCCCTTTTCTTTTTGGGGGGGGGTTTTTTTGAAAAAACCCTTTTAAATTTTTGATGTTTCACCCCCCCCCCCCCCCTCTTTCCCCTTTCCCACCCCCCCTTGGGGGTAACTGAAAACCCCAAAAAAAAACTTTTTAAACATATGTTATTAGTGTGGGAAACCCGGGGTTCAGCGGGGGAAAATCTTTTTCCCTCCCAAAGGACCCCTTCAACAAATTTTTTAAAAAGTCCCAGGCTAAAATTAAGGGTTTCCCTACACCATAAAAAAAACAACAAAATATTAAAATTTTAAAAAAATTTGCATCCCCGCACGCGCACTGGGAATTTCACAGACACAAGTCCCCAAAAAAAACAACAAAAAAACCCCAAAAATTGTATCCGTTCCATCTTTCTCCTCTGCTATGGGTTTTTTCCGCTTTTGCGACAAAAGGGTTTCGTTAACCACCCCCTTTTAGAGACATTTTAAAAAAAGGCTTCGCGAAAACCTCCCTCCTGGGCCCGGGGAAAAAGAAAAAACGTCATCGTGACATCCCCATGGCTCAAAGAGGGAAAAATTTGGGCAACGAAAACGAAGCTTTTGGGCTCAGCAACAAAAAATGAAACCCAAAAATGTTGAAAGGGGGCTTTCTTTTACTTTGTAAAATTAAACCCCTTTCTAGTAGAATTGGGCTACCCCCAGAAAAATACAGATTGTTTCACAGAACCTTTATTGACACCCTATGAATCCCAGGGGTTTTTATTAATGTTGTTGAGCAAAACCAAAAGGGGATTTTTTCTTGTTTATGGGCTTTTATGGGGGTGAATTGTTGTAAAACTCTCAAACGGGGAAAAAAAAAAACAAAACTGTTTTTTCATGTGTTAAAAGGGGTGGGAACCCCTCCCTTATTTACCCACCCAAAAAAAAGGAAAACAAAAAAAAAGTTTGAATGATGTTAAATTGTAGAAAAAGGGAAAAAAGGAAAAAATCCACAAAAATCAACAAAAAACTCAATAAAAGGGTGAGAAAAGGGAGATGTTAGTGAACAAACCGGAAAAGCATGATTATGCCCCTTTTTTCCTAAAAAAAAGTACCCCCCCAATTAAAGGCAATTAACCCAAGACAAGAAATTCCCCTTTGGGAAATTTTTATGACTGTCAAGTGTTTTGGCTGAAGTTAATAAAAAGGGAAACCACTTTTTCAGTGTTTGACTCATTTTAAATTTTCGCATTTTGTTTTTGAAAACTCGCCAAACTTTATTTTTTTTGGGGAAAATTTTTTTAAAAAATGTCAATTTCTGAAATACAAAATCAAAATAACAAGTCAAATTTGACGGGCCTGAAACAAATGCATAACAAAAAAAAGCAAATTTTTCCCCCCCGGGATACAGAATTTTTTAAATTTCAAAATACTTGGCAGTAAAGGGGTTAAAGGCTTGGCTTTTTTTGGAACATTTTTACTGAAAATTTTCTTTCCCTCCAAAAAAAAACAACCACTCTTGACATTAAAGAACCAGTTTTAAAAAGGTCTTTTTTTTTAAAGATATTACTTCAATTTTACGTGGTAAAAAAAATTTAGGGGTTTTTTAAAACATTTACCCCAAAAAAAACAAAGCTGTAAGCATACAAATTGTATAAAAACAGTCACAAAAAATAAAAACACAAAAGAAAAAGCTAAATGACTGGAAAATTAGTTTTAATTATTTTTGTCTTTTAGACTAAGCATTTTTACCCTTTTAGTCTATCGGAATTAGTTTAGTCCCCCTTTTAGACTAAGCATTGACATTTTCACTAATTTCATCCCCATCTGAAAACAGCCAAACATTTTCCCAAACCACTTGAGGGCCCCCTGATAAAATAACAAAAACACACCCAAATTTTACAAAAGCTTGCCAGCTGCCCATGAAATGGGGGGACCTGAAACACAGGGAAGCCGTTTCCCCTTCCCCTGGCAGCAAGCCCACAAACAAAAGTGACGCCCTGGGCAAAAACACAAATTCAAAAAAAGCAAAAGGAACCTCCTTTAAAAACCTCTCATCTCTCTCCCCTGGGTTTTTTAGTGCTCTCAATCCGCTGGTGGGGGAGGGGGGGGGTGGTTTGGTGGGGTGTGGCAAGGGTTGTTGTGTGTTTTGGTGTGTGTGTGTGTGTTGGGGTGTGTGTGTTGTGTTTGTGTGTGTGGGGGATTGTGCATGTTTTCAGTAAATTTATCAAATCAAAGGGAAAATTTATAAAATTTTTTTTTCTTTAAAATTTTGTAAATTTTAAAAAAATACTGTTTTAAATTAGGAAATTTACAAATTTTCCCCAAAAAAATTAGAATTTAAAAATTTCCTTTTTTGAAGGCATTTTTAAATGAATTTACTGAAAACTAAAAGTAATTTTTAGTAAAATTTTTCAAACTTACTGCAATTAAATGAAAAGGGGTTAAAATTTAAAAGTGAAAAAAAAAACCCCCTTTACTTACTGCAATACGATTAGTTAACAAAAAAAATGAAACCCCCTTCACTTTCACTTAAAAGCAAACGCAATGGGAAGTGATTGAAAAAAAAGTTTTTTAAAAAAGAGGGAACCGGGGTTTAAAAAAGTATCAAGCCAAAGTTTTCAATCTGTTCCTGAAAAACAAAGTACAGCAAGATTTTACATGATATTAAAAAGTGCGCTGGCAAGGGTGCATCAAGAAGCCCAAAGGGGAAAATCAATTTTTTCTCAAAAGTAAGCATCAGAACCTCTTTTTCACTGTAAACACCACAGATTTTTTTCTCTGCTGTCTGCTGTCCCGTTTTCTCTCTCTCTAAATCTCTCCCCTCCCCCTCCATCTTTGTATCTATCAACTAAACTATCTATCTATCTATCTAACTAGGCCTTTGGGCATTAAAATGCAAAAAGTGAACTGACACTGCTTTTTCTTTTTTTTTTAAATCATCTCTCAAACCCTTTGGGGACGGGGAAACAACCTTTCCTTTGTGGTTTGGGGGGTTTGTTGGGGGGCTGGGATACTGCTGGGGTTTACTGCCCCAAGGGCCCACACCTCGGACTGAAAATTCCCATCCCCTTCCCCCCCCTTTTCAAACACTGTTTTACATTTTTGGGGGGTTTTTGCCTCAGAGAGAGAAAAAAGAGGGTGGGGGGGGAAAGTAAGGTTATCCTTCCCTCGTCTGTCTGTCTTTCCCCTCTCCCCGCTCCTTCCTCTCCCTATTAAAAATGTGTGCTTTTCAATTACAAGTGTTAAAAAATAAAATAAAACTTCATTACCCCCCCACAACCCTCCCCCCTCTCTTCTCCGTCCCGCCTCTTCTCTCTCTCCCCCCCTGTAACACCGTTGTGATGAGCCCATGTGTGTGGGTGTGTGTTGTTTGGGGGGGGGGGGGGGGGGGGGAAAAACAAAATCTAAAAAATTTTTAAAACTGCAAGACAGCTTTTTAAAAAATTAGCTTTGGGTTTTCCCGGGTTTTCGCAGGGAAGAATTTTTCCAATGTGGGCACTGGGAAAACTCATCAAAAAGAGAAAAAAAAGGAGAAAAAAACCCATTTTACAAAGTAAAAGTAGAGGGAAAAATTTTTACGTCCTCAAAAGTGCCCACAACCAAACAGGTCAAGGAGGCGAGATCGAATGATTAAAAAGACAAAAAAAGATGTGGGAAACATCCCCACCATTCAACTGACTTTTTTAAGTCCTATGTGGGAGTGGGCCCGAAAAAAAAAAAGAGACTGAAAACAACCGGGTTTTTTGTTCTGCCATCATCAACAAGGGTTTTTCAGGAATCCAATTTTTTTCAGTTCCCAAAAAAAAAAAAAAAACCCCCCTCCATTCTGGAATAAAACGATTTACCATACTCACCCCCTTTTTCGGAAACGAGGCCTTTTCCTGTTTACGGGCAACCCTCAACATTGCCCCCATGAAAATCCTTAATAATTTAAAAGACAGAGAAAGAAAACCCGGGAAGACTGGGTTTGGGCCCCAATCTGCCTTCAAAGCAGCTGAACCGCTTCCTCATCAATTGATGCAGCCCCTCAAACGCCAAAATGACCTCTGCACTACAATTTACTGAAACCCCGCTACTTTTTCAGCTGAACCCGGGCCAAAATCACAACTGAAAAGCAGCATCAAACCCCAGCTACCACCGCTACGACAACAGCGAGCCTGCCCCCGACAAAGCATTGCAGTTAACTGACCCTGGAAAGAAATTAAAAAAGCTCGAAAAAGGGGTTTCCGTTTAACTGTATCAAGCAGAACGAAAAGGTAAAAAAAAGCAGGGGGGATTTTAAAAGGGGGAGAAGTAGGGGACCCAAAGTTGGGGAGTGCCCGTGCCCATGGGCGATCGGGGAGAGGGGATGCCAGAAACATTTTAGGGTTAAATTTTAAACAAGGACTTCCAAAAAATGAAAAATTTAAACCAAATTGATGAAGGGCCGGGGGTTTTGGGGAGGGGATTCCCGAAAACCCTTTTTTCTAAGCCCCCAAAAACTCTTTTGATGACGATGTCCAAACTTGAAAAACAAGTATTCAGCGATCAGCTGTTTTTTGGCCCGAATCAGCAACAGGGGGGCAATCAGGCTACACTAAGTACAACGTGGGGTGAGCGAGAAAGTGCCAAAAAAAACAAAATGCCCAAAACTTCAAACAAAACTCAAAGGTTAAATTTTCGATGTCATGGAACCTCTCTTTCCACAATAAAATTAAAAAATCAACCCGAACGTTTTTATAGGGTGTGGGGTGTAAATCGTCATCTTTTCCCTATGTGCTTTTTTTTTATTTCCCCTAAAGTTTTTAAAAAAAAACAAACAAAAAGCTTTAATAAAGTGGGAACTCTGTGGTGTGGGAAAGGTTTTTAGTAAATTTAAAATTTTTTTGGGCCCTTTTAAAAACAGGGAAATTTTTTAAAAAATTTTCCCAACTTTTTAGGGAAAATTTTTAAAATTTTTTTATGGAAAAAAAACTTTTTAAATTTACTGAAAGGTTAGGAAATTTATAAATTTCCTGGGTTTTTATAAAAAATTTTCTGTAACAAATATCTCTTTGGAAAACCTCATGAAACACACATTTTTTTTTTAAATCTGCAAATTGGAACTTGCCAAATCTCAGTCCAAAGGGGATCATAAACACTCAAAGTTCTATGAATTTGATTTTTTAAGCCCACATGAACACACACACTGAAAAAAAAACCCAACCCAAACGAGCTTCCAAGGTCTCAAAAAAACACAATGTAAACATTTTTGGAAATTTTTTAGAGAAACATTCTAAAAATAAAAGTAGCACTCAATTGGAAACAAATCCCGACTATCCCGCACTTTCCCCCCACCCCACCTTACTTTACACCCGACATGATGGGTTCAGAAGACTGAATCTAACAATTTTGCAACAAGGGTTTTGACTTCACCAAAAAAAAAATTTTTAAAATTTTTGACAACGAAACCATTTAACAAAGCCAAAAACATATTTATGTCTACAAAATTTTTTCCCCAACTTTTTTATCCTTTTTCTTATTGAAAATTTAAATTTTCTGACAAAATAAATCTACAGTACAAAGATCAAATTGTCCTGGTTCCCTTTTAAACTACGTTAAGTCCATTAAGCATTTTTTATTTTCATTTTAAATTTTTGGGAAAAACATTTCATTACAAAGCTTAACAGCAAAGCTTGGCCCGCGAAATCAAAACATGCTAAGGGTGAGAGTGTAGCGTTTGAAGGGGGGGCGGGGGGGGGGGGGGGAAGGAAAATGCCCTGGGGGGCCCCCCCCCACGGGGGGGGGGGGGGGGGGGGGAAAAAAAAGGGGGCCCTTTGGGGGGGTTGGGGGGGGGGGGGAAAATAAAAAAAGGGGGGGGGGGTTTTTTGGGGTTTTGGGGGGAATAAAAAGGGGTATAAATTCCCTTTTTCCCCAAACAAAAAACCAAAAATTCACTCCAAAAAACCTAACACCCCCATTACCCACCAATAATCCAAAACCCCCCCCCATTTTACAAAAGCCCCCACCAAAAACCCTCCCCCAACCCCAATTTAACACCCCCCCCCCCCCCCCCCCCCCCCCCAAATTAAGGAAAAAACAAAAAATAAAACCATTCCCAACAGTCCTTTAAAATGCTGATTTTCGTAAAAAATTAAGTTTTTCCACCCAAATTTTTAACCCCCCCTAAAGGAAAATGGAACCGGACCCCAAAAACGAATTAAACAACCCCCCCCCCCCCAAGAAAGGGGAAAAATTTTAAAAGGCCTTTGAATTTCAAATATTTCTGTTTTCCAAAATTAGCCCTAAAAATGGACAAAATGAGAAAAACAAACAAAAAAAAAGGCCCTTTTGGGGTTCCAAAAATTTTGTTTTTAAATTTTGAAGGAAAGACAAAAAAGTTCCTTTTAAGGGGTTAGTTTTTCAAACCAAAAACCAAAAAAGGCCCCAAAGAGGAAAAAACCCTGTGGGTGCTGGTCAAAAAATGTACCAAAAAGCTCAGCATCCAACAGTGGGCAAAAATTTTTAAATTGGGTTTTAATCTTTTTCCCCCTTTTACAAATTTAAAATTTAACACTGGGAGGCCCGGCGGAGCCAAACACCCACAAAATAAATGTTCTGATTGGGAAAACCAAAACCAACACAATGTTTTTTTCCACTGCCTCACAGCAACGAAAAACGTTAGGTTTAGCTTTTCATTCCCCTAAAAAACAAAAATTAAATTTAAACCGAATGAAAAAAAGGGAAAAAGGTACAGAGGGGGAAAACAGGAATGGGGAAAGGGGGCCCAAGGGGGAAAGGGGAAAAAAGAGACTGAGGAAAAAACAGAGGGGAGGAAGGGGGGGGTTGGAGGGCAAAAGGCAAATTTAGTGGGGTGTGTTTTGAAAGGTATTGCTACCCCGGTTTTTTTAAAAAAGTAATTAAAAAGCAACATGGGTGCAATTCATGCATATGGAAGTAATTAATGAAATGAACATGGGAAACCAAGAAAGGACAGTGGGTGGAGAGGGGGGCAGGAAATTTTTTTATTTACAGGGAGAAATGGGGGTATAAAAGGAAGGAAGGCCCCGAAGCCCTGAGGTGGGGCGAGAGCAAGGGGGAAAGGGCTGGGGATGCAGAAAGGGGGGTTTAAGTGGAGCTTAGAATTTTATGAAGAAAAATTTAAATTTTAAAAAAACTGCAGGGGGGAAAGAGGGCATTAAAAAATAGAGGGGGAGGGCAAGTGGTGGAAGGGGGTTAGTGGAAGGAAAAAACCAAAGAGGCATGAAGGGGGAAGGGGGGGGGGGGGGGGGGGTTGGGGGGGGGGAGAATGGGGAGGGGAGGAAGATGAGGCAAGGTCATGGGGTTTTTTTTCAAAACCTTTTAACCGTTTCAAATTTGGGGACTGTGCATAGAATTTAAAAAAACAAGAAAAAAAAAAGAAAAAACAAACAAAAGTATTTTTTTTTAAAAAAAACCAAAAAAAACAAAAAACAAAGGTTAAGTTTATTACCTGTAAAAAAAGAACGACAGCAAAAAAATTTACTATAATTTTCATATATTGTTTTTTCGATTAAAATTGAAATTACCCGTTTTTTTTTTTTTGTAAACAAAGTGAACTTGACAACAAGCCTGCAATTTAAAAAGAGTAAATTTCCTTTTTTTCAAAATTCCCGCAAAAGAACTACCTGAATTCTGGTCCCGTTTATCAAATTGACCTATTCAACTCACACAGATCGGGAAATTTTTTAAAATGCCCAAAAGGGACCCCCTTTTTTGAGTGAACCATATTTTAGGGAAAAAGAAATAGTGACAAAAAAAAAACATTAAAACCCAAAAATTTTAAAACTGATCAAATCAATTGATTTCTTCAAACCCAAGCCCCAAAGGGGAAGGAAAACAAACGTGGGATAAAACCCAAAGACAAAAACCCTTAAAAATTAAAATTGAAACGTTCAAAACAAAAAAAAAATTTCCCCCGGTCAATCATTGGGTAAATCGAAAAATAGGCCCGGGGCTAAATTTGAAAGATAGGCCAGTTCTCCAAACTCTATGCTTTAAATTTGGGGCTTTTGGGGGGAAAAAAATTTTTTTCCCCCCCCGTTGTTATAAGAAAAAAATTCATGCAAGTTCCTCCCCCCCCCACCCCCACCCCACCAAACCCCCTTTTTCCGACCTTTTTTTTTTTCCCCCCTGTTTTTTTTTTTTTCCCCTCCCCCTCCTCCTCTCCTTTTTCTTCTTCTTGGGGTTTCAACCCAAAGCACAGGGCAAAGGAAATTTTTTTTCTTTCTTTAAAAAGCCAGAACCGAGGGGTTTTAACCACCTTGATCGGAAAAAAGGGTTACAAAAGCGGCGCGCGCCGGGATGGGGGGGAAAAGGGGAGGGGCACTTTTTCACTGACAAAACCAGGGGGCCATTTAAACCGCCTCCTAAAAACGCCCCCCCCAATCCCCCATCCCCCCCCCCCCCCTCCCCCCTCCCCCCCCCCATCCCCTGCCCCAACCACAAAACCCCCAAAATTGCGGCAAACCGGGGAACGTTGGGAAAAAAGTAGGCCAGTGATTTTAATTTATTTAATGATTTTTTTCGAAGACAAAACAAGATCACACCGCAAAGCAAGCACGCACGCACGCAAGCACCCAAAACCCAAAAAACACACACACACCACACCACACACAAACACACACACACACACACACCCCACACAAACACACACCCACCCCAACACACACACACACACACCACACACACCACACCCACACCAAAACAAAACCCCACACACACACAAAACCAAAACATACAAAAAAAAGAAGGGGCAAAGAAACGCCTTTTTTACTAATAAAAAACAGACAATTTAGCTTTTTACAAAGAACCCAAAGGGCTTTACCGACCCAAAACCCAAAACTCCAAAAATGACAGTTCCCCGAAAATGACAATGGTTTGGGCAGAAGATTTTAAAAGAAGGGCAGCTCTAAAACAGAGAGAGGGCCCGGGGGGGGGGGGGGGGGGGGGGGGGGGGGGGGGGGGGGGGGGGGGGGGGGGGGGGGGGGGGGGGGGGGGGGGGAGGGGGGGGGGGGGAGGGGGGGAAGGGGGGGGGGGGGGAAGGGGGTATGAATTTAAACTGAAAAAGAAATTGGGGTTTAAAGGTTTTTAAAAGTAATTTAAAGGTGGGGTGTGTGTGGTGTGTTTTTGTGGGGTGTGGTGTTGGTGTGGTAGGGAAGGGAAAATGTTTTTTAAAATTCCCCGTCACAAATAAAGGTTTATTTCAACGTCCAAAAAACATATTGTTTACAAAATTTTAAAACAATTAACAAAAAAAAGAAAAGAGGGAAGAATTTGGGTTTCATGGAACCCAAAAAAAAGGAAAAGATTAATTTTCAGGCCCAAAAATAAAAAATTAAAAAAAAATAAAAACAAAAAAACTAAATTACATTAGGGTTATTAAAAAGTTCCCAAAAAAACTTTCCCAAAAGGGTTTCCGTTTAAATTTTCCCAAAAAAACAACCCGGGAACGAAAACTAAAAAGTCAAAAACATTAACATGCCCATGGCCCGCACTTGGTATAACACCATCCAAAAAAGGGTTTTGTTAGTTCACAAACAAAAAACCCAGTTGAACTGAAAGAAACCCCCCGACAAAAAGCACTTAACAGTCTGGGAATACTTGGTTTGAAAGGGGTTAAAATAAAATCTAAAAAAACAGGGGTAGAACCGGGCGCTAAAAAACACCAAATTTTTACAAAAGTTTTTCTGACGAGTTTGGGTGAGGGAAATTTATTGACTCCAAAAACCCTCTCGAATTTTATACAATTTCCCTTTTAAAAGATAAAAAAGGGCAATCAACCTTAAAACTACCAAATTATTCTTTGCTCCCCTTTTTGCTGCTCATCTGCTTGATCATTAAAACGAAGGGGTGCGATGGAACCCAAGAAAATACAACATTAGTACCTTTCGGAAAAACAGTGGGAAAAATGTACTTAATCCAAAAAATTTAAAAACCCTCCTTTTTATTTTTTCAAAACAATTTCAAACTTTTTAAAACGACTGTAATCCAAAAACAAAAAAAGGATAATTTAAAAATTGAGACTCCAAGGAAAAAATTTAAAAAATTTAATGCCACAGGGCAGCAATTAAATTTTACTGTAAAAAAGGGAATTCCCCCTTCCCAAATAATTTTGAAATTTTTTTTCTTTGAAAAATTGGGAAATTTCAAACCCCGATCCCCCACTACCATCATCAAAAAACTGAGGCCGTCATGTTACTTTTAAATAGTTAGTAAACCCTTTTTTCCCCTGTCAAAATTTTTACAGATGCTGCAAACACATGCGGCGAAATTCCCCTTTTAATTTTGATCAGAAGGAAAAAAAATTTTTCAGGTTACTTCCGTTGTTTCCCAAGGGGGACCGGGGGAACCAAACCGAGCGCAAACCCCCCGTGTGGGTCCAAAAATTTAAAAAAAATTTAAAAAAGGGCCCGAAACCCTATGAACGAAGCGTTTTTCTAAATTTTAATTTTTCTTGCATTTTTTCAAAAATCAAAGGGCGGATCGTGTATTTAAAATCTCAAAAGGGCGTCCCCCAATCCGCCCCACTACAATTTTACAGAACTTTTTTCCTTTCTTCATCAAGTGGGAAAAGGCCCCGCTAAATTATAAGCTTTTAAAAGGGGGTTTTGGGGGGCACAAGGACACCCAGGCCCCAAAATTTTCAGCTTTTCTGTCAAAATTTTTTGAAGTTTCTTTTAAAAGGGGTCGCGGGAGAAAAAAAAAAAAAAAAATACTTCCATTTCCCAAGTCAAACCCCGATCGTAAAAAGACTGGTTTCTAAATGCAACAAAACTTTAGGGTCCGTCCCCCTGGAGAAAGGGCTGAAAAATTTTTTGAAAATTTCCCAAAATTTTTTAACCCGCTTTTGTAACAATTAATCCCAAAATTTTTTTTTAGTTTAGTTTTGGGGAAAATAGGGCACCTAAAAAATTTTTTTCTTCAAGTTTTAAAAAAATTTTTTCCCTCCCCCCAAAAGAATATAGGCAGGTTTCTTGGTTAAAATCCGTGTTTTAAAAAGAACCAAATGTGGGCTTTTCAAAAGAGAATTGAAAAACCATTCAAATGCTTTTAACAATTTAAAATTTTTTCCCGCTCGTGCTGAAAGACTTCTGAATATAATTAAATTGACGTAAATGTGTTTGTGTGTTTTGTGTGTTTGTTTGTGGTTTGTGTGTGGTGTGTGGTGGGGGTGCGCGCGCGCGCGCCCGTGCCCTGGTTTCCCCCACGCGCGTGCGTTGTGCGCGCGCCGAGTGTGTGTGTGTGTCGTGTCTGTCTGTCGAAATTTTGGGAACTCGCATTTTCGTGATGACGTCTTAAAGGGATAAGGCCCGTGGGGGCTTTTTAATATCGTTCTTCCCCAAAGCTGAAAAGAAATTTGCCAACAATTTTTTTGTCCGTTTTTTTAATGTTTTAAAAACCTTTCCCTTTTTTTTTCGTGTGTTCATTTAGCCTTTGGGTTGATCTCATAACGCAAAAGCCCTTTTTTAGTCTCCTCAATATGGGGGCCCAAAACCACCGATATTTTCCGCGCTAGCTTCAAAAGTACCCGCATGCCAATGAAACAGAAAAGAAAAAGAAACAAACCCCAAGGGGGCGGGGGGGCCCCCGGAACACTTTTTCTTCCAAACCCCCTTTTTGAGCAGTCCGTACCCCCCTTGGAGGGCCCGGGTAGTTTTACGAAGGGTAAAGGGAAAGCGCAGGGCACCCAATTTGAATCAAAAGGGCATAAACTCCCGAACGAGGAAATCAACCCACAGGGAACGCTCAAAAAACAGCCTTTAAAGTAGCATCCCCCCTTGGGGTTTCCAGCCCGAAAAACATGACTGCAGAGCCCCCCCCGGGGAAAAAAAAACCACCCTCCACGCCGAGCACAAACCCCCCAAAAACCCAACCACCCCCCCCACGGACCGATTAAAAACAAAACCAGCCAACTTTCGCCATAAAGGGCTTAAGTGCCCTCAAGAAGAAAAAAAAGTTTAATTCCCTTTTTCCACTGTCCAAAAGACTTTCCCCCGTGGTCCCTGGGTCTTTCCCACCGGCACGGGCCCCTTTCTCCAGGGCACCTAGTTTAAGGGAAAGATAAAAAAACCAAAACTTTTGCCTAAGAAAAACTTGGGGAAAGGGAAATACAAAACCCCTGACTGTTTTAAACTAAAGCCCTGGACATTCCCCAACGGGTTCTTTTTGGCTTTCTCCCCCCCCCCCCCCCCCCCCCCCCCCCACCCAGCTTTCAAAATCACACCTTCCCCTTAAAATCAAAAACTGGTGCAGGGGCCCGTATTTTTTTTAAACGCGAATTCATCACCGAAAATAAAGGAATTTTCACCCTTTTTTATTTTTAAATGTCTGTTGATCGTTTTTTTTTTAACTGTTCATTTTTTTTTTACAAAAAACCCCCTTTTAATCTCGTTTAAGCCCCTAACCTAAAGGCTGTGAAAAAGGGGAAAAAGATTCACCATGTCTAAAACAAGGGTTTCCCAAAAAAACCGCCCTTCCTCTCCTTCCGCCACCTTGACTTCCCCGCCCATTTCAATTTTTTGCTGGTGGACAGAAAGGGGGTTTTACCCCCTCCCCCCCCCCCCCCCCCCCCCCCCCCACACACAAACAAAACCAAAACAAAGAAAAAAAATTGTTCGAAAATCAAAACCGTCAACCCCCAAAATGGAAAAGGGCCCCGACCATTCCTAGAGGGGAATTTTACTCCCAAAAGGTTTACAGACCCCCTTTAAAACAAAGATGTCCCAAACCGAAGTCCGTGGTTTTTGGGGGCAGGGTGCAGGTCGTTGGCAGGAACTTGGGCTTTGGGTTTCCCGGGGGGGGGTTTTCCATTTTTGTTCGGTTTTTATCCCAAACGGCGTCTGGGTTTTTTCTTTTTTCGTCCGTCTGAAATGGTGTCCGGGACGTGGTTCTGTTCCCAGTAAACGGTGTCCCACTTTTTCCGTGTTGGGCCCTTAAAAGGGGCCTCGCTGAAAAACGGCCGAAAGGTCAAATTTTTAAAGGGCCCTCCCCCAGAGGGGTGTCCACCATGCTGACCCGAAAACAGACTCCCAAAGGCCCACGGTTTTTGCTGTCCCAAAGGGAGGCTCCCAACGCCTACCGCCCACCCCCTTCAGGGCCCCCCCGGCACACAGGCCAGACCCCGCAGGGCCCAAAGGGTGGAAGATTGAAAACCCCGCCGTCTACGCAGATCTCCCCCTTTAGTGTCCCTCGAGAGAGATCTGCCACCTCTCCCTCGGCACTCCCTGCTATGTGACATGCAGGGAGTTTGAGACCCTTTAATCTATACATAACAGTCGGTACTGTTCAATCTCTTCCTGGAAAACATGCGTGAAACCCTCCATGACTTCCACTCCACTGTCTCCATCGGAGGAAGAACCATCAATAATCTGAGGTTCGCAGATGACATCGCCCTGATGGGAGGCAGCAACGAAGAACTACAAGACCTGACAAAGAGACTGGAAGAAAGGGCAGGTGCATATGGAATGGAAGTGAGCACAGAAAAAAGCAAAGTCCTGGTCAACAGCACAACCAACACCCATGCTGAAATCTACATGAACGGACAACAGCTTGAAGAAGTAGATGCTTTCAAATACCTTGGCGCCCCTCTCACCAAAGACGGTCGCTCTACAACAGAAATCAAGACCAGATTAGCGATCGCAACGCAGCAATGACAAAGCTAAACAAGATCTGGAAGAGCAGGGAGATCAGCTTTCCTACAAAGATGAAGCTGTACAAGTCCCTGGTGCTGTCCAAACCTGCTGTATGGCTGCGAAAGCGGCCATGACAGCAGAGACCATCAGAGAATCCAGACGTTTGGAAACTAAATGCTTCAGGCGCTTGCTCGGGATTCTTGGCAAGACCGGAAGACAAACGACCTTGTGAGGAGCCAAATAACATCACTTGCAGGCCCAAGAACCCTCTGGCAACAGTCAGAAGAGGAAACTGTCGTGGTTCGGGCATGTCATACGCCACAATTCACTGCCCAAAACAGTCATCCAGGGCACGCTGGAGGCGGCAGACGAAGGGGACGACAAGCCAAATGCTGATGGACAACATCAAAGAATGGACCAGGATGGATGGCCCTACGCTGATGCGACAGGCAGAGGACAGGGCCGGATGGCGGTGCCTGGCTTCAAGAGTGTCTCTCATCTCTCCTCTACGCCCATCATGGGCAAGAGAATGATGATGATGATGAACAGTCGGTCGCAGAGGTGTTGTGACAGAAACACATAAATAATGTCGTCGCTAGCAGAGTACTCACCGCCACAGCATTTCCAGGGGCAATGGAGAATAATTGGTGATGATCATCCCCTCGCCAAGTTACCCCGCTGCGTGCTGGATAGTTTGGTTGTTCCCTTAACCCAAGGGAGGGACAACAGGTTTGGATTGTTTTCTAGAGATTTCCTTTCCGCACTTTCTAAAGTAAAGTTCCACTTCATTGCATTTATGGAAAGGTGGTTGATGGAGGACTGGGGCCTGGAAGCTTCCATACTTCCATCCCCAGGCACGGTTTACAGGATCTAGCTTCTGTTGTTGTTTATACACAAAAAGAAAGGAGGGGTGGGGGAGTGGGGAGTACAGCCACCCTGCAAACAGCAAGTCAGCCATGGTATAGCTGCCCTGAGAGACCGTGTAAATTTCAATCCACTTTTCAACCACCCAGGGCTCAAACCCGCTTTCCTAAAATTGCAAAGCAAGTTGTCTGATCATTGACCACAATAATATTAATAATAATAATAAATAATAATGGTTTCTTATATAGCGCTTAATCAAACGAATTTCTCTAAGCGCTTTACAAAATCATACTACATTCACCCTTCTCATATACAATAGTACACCTTACACCCAACTACAAATACTGATGATGGTAGTCCTTCGGATCCGAAGATGACGTTAGCGTTTCTGCAGCTCATCGATGTACGCGGAGGGGGCTCTGCAGCCCCCAATCTGGAGGCGCAGAGTCTGGAACAGTGGGGGCACTGGAAGTCTGTTGTCGTTGATCACTGCTGCTGCTGCCCTGTGGCGTTAATCCCTGGTGGCAGTCAGCTTTTGGCGTCGAGTACTTCGAAGTTGGTAGCGGCTTTGTGAATTGTGGCCCGCCACAGAGGTCGGGCACTGGCGCACTCCTCTAGTTCTTTTGGTTTGAGTTCGCACCACTGGAGGTTTGATTTGACCGAGTCCTTGTACCGTTTCTTTGGCGTCCTTGGTTTCTCTTGCCGTGCAGAAGCTCTCCATACAGCAGTCGCCTTGGCATACGGTGCTCTTCCATACGGATGACATGCCCCACCCATCGAAGCTGGGCCTTGATGAGCATGGACTCGATACTTGTAGTGTGAGCACGGTCCAGGACCTCGAGGTTGGAAACACGTCCTGCCAATGGATTCCGAAAAGCTCGCATGGGAAGTTCTCCAGCTTCTTGACGTGTCTGCGTACAGTGTCCAAGATTCGCACCATAGAAGAGAGAGGGCAAGACCACTGCGTTGTAAACTCCAGTTTTGTAGTCAGCCGAATGTTGTGTTGACTAAGCACTCTGTTGAGGAGTCTTCCAGCGCCTGGCTGCTTTGCTGATTCGGGATCAACTTCCCTGTCCAGGGAGCCATCACAGAGATGGTACTTCTAGATATCTGAAATGTTCAACGTCCGCAAGCTGGGAGTCGTCAATGACGATGGTGGTGCCGAGGGTTGGTGTTTGGTGCGGTTGGTGAAGCACCTCAGTCTTGCCGAGCTGATTGTCAGGCTGAAGAGCTTTGAAGATCGGAAGGGGTCAAGCATCGTTTGCAGATCGGGTTTGCATGGGCCCCCAGTGCCATCATCGCAAAAGGGCTTC
>CM031622.1:16210726-16275003 GCA_018398815.1 Conus ventricosus | reverse complement strand
AGTCTTTTTTGGGATTTTAGGCAGTGTGTTTTGAAGTTTAGCAACTGCCTCCCTATCTAATTTTGGTGGTTTAGGAATGCCAAGGCGATTTCGATCTTTTGCCTTAAGTCTTTGGTTAATTGTACTCAAACCTACAAACTTTGATGAGTCTCGTTTATCTGTAAGCTGAAAACGTTTTCCTCGTTCGTCTTTAAAATACAAATGGCCATCATCATCTTTTACAAAATCATCGGGGGCTATAAATTCGGGAGGTTTTAGGCCTAAACTTCTGTAAAATGATATGACCTTAGGTTCTGTTAATTCATGCCACATTGAGGCCGTTGAGCGATGCTGTATCAAAGGATCCGTTTCACTCATGTCGTCTCCAGGATCCAAAACATCATAATCTTCTTCGCCTTCAATTCCTGCCATGTTTTTAAATAATTAACTTTTTATTTTGTTTTATAAAAAAATGTCACAAGCATATGGCTCGATTCTTGACCCGCATAGAAGACTGAAGAGCCCTTTGGTGTGAAGGGAAATAAGCGGAATATTACTGTTCCAAATAATCCATCTACTATTGATTCAGATCAAATTCTTACTGTTAAATTTCCAGACCTAGGAGCGGATGAAGTGATTGTGCCAGGCTCTGCGCGTCTTACTTTCAAAATAGAACTTGAATCAGAAACAGACCCAAACAGGACAGTTGTCCAGAATCTGGGACGGGCAATCGTTAAGAAAATTTCTATAAAACTTGAGGGGCAAGAAATATTTTCTTTACACAATGCAGACATATTTTTAACCTATTCTGATCTATGGCTAACCGAGAATGAAAGGGCTGATCTTGCGTTTCAAGGAATAGATAATGAAGAAGCACTAAAACACAGAATAGGCGCCGCAGATGCTAATAAAGCCGGCAAAAAGTATGTGGCTGTAAATTTTGCGTATGGAAATCGCTTTTCCATTCCCTTAGATTTTGAGTTGTTAAAGCGCATGCTCCATACTTTCAAGGAGCATTAAAAGACAGACTGTCATATGAACTAACTTTTAACGAATACAAACGTGTTATCAGATCAACAGACACCGAAGCAAAGTACAGCATTTCTGACATTTCGTTAGAGTTTGACGTTGTTAGCAACCCTAATTTAGCAAGGCTGATTGAGCAACAATATCAGTTAAAATTAGCAATATATTACGAAAGAGTGATTCATCATACAACATATCCTAGAAGCAAGGCAGACACTATATGGAATTTTAGTTTTAGTGTCGCAGCAAGATCGCTTAAAGGTATTTTATTGCTGTGTGAAGATGAAGAACCATTTGAAAGAGGAAGTGAAAAGTTTATTAATCCTAAAATAACGAAAGTACAATGTTCGATTGAGGGTAGTCCTAACCAAATCTACGCTAGCAGGCTTAAACCTTATCAACATTTTGACGAAATAAGAAAATTGTTTGGGGGCGGGAGGTGTAGAAGTCCAACAGTAGACCTTGTGTCTAAAGATCTACACCTTCACAATGTTAGACTCGATGATTATTTAACAACAAAATACGGCTTATGGATTGACCTAAGGTCGACAGAGGATAATCAGTTGCATGGAAGTGGGAGAACGGTTAAAGACGTAATAAACATTCAAATTGATAAAGAAAAAGATGGCGATAAACCCCTTAATGCACATTTGTTTTTAATATATGATGCGCAGCTGAATATTCAAGATAACAGATTAAAAGATATAGTATACTAAATTATTTTTTTATTTTTAAAAAAGCATGTCTGTTCACATTTATCCAAAAGAAGAGATAGCAGGCGTTTCTGCCGCTATAGAAAGCCCTGACATAAAAACCTTTAGATTAACAAACATTACGCAAATGCAGCAAGTACTAGAGCAAGACCTTTCAAAATACAGCAAAACCAAACGAAGGTATTCTGCTGCCTTTAATGCTGTTACATATGTTAATACTGGAGCATCGACTTTGAGTGCTCTATCAGCAGGAACAAGCGTAGGTCTCTTAGCAACAGGCGTAGGCGCACCCGCGGCTATACCTCTAGGCGGTTTGTCTTTAACTCTTGGCTTATGTTCATTAGCCGTAGGTGCTGCTAGCAAAAAATTAAAAACTAAACTCCAAAAGCACACAGCTATGGTTCAACTAATAACAGCTAAACTTAGTTCATTCAAACTGACAATAAATAAAGCGCTAGTTGACTCAAACATCACGGATGAAGAATTTAGTCGTTTACAGGCTGATTTTGATGACTATAAAAGACAAAAGTTTGATCTTCAAAGAAAGGCACGGGCAACTTTTTCTCAACAGCCAGACACCGATCAGATAAAAAAGGAATGTTTAAAAAAAGTAAACGAAACATTAAACTCTGTTCTAAACAGCTCACATTAACAACGCCAAAGGGTGTTTATACTTTAGTTTATGAGTCCAAGCACAAAAAGACCGTTGATATTGATTCGGATTAAGACGACTTTGGAGACGACTTTGGAGTCGATGTATTTTTTTAATTGAAAAATTAAACTAGACTTACGTAGAAAGGTGACGTTTAATTTGAATTATTTAGAGCCTATCGTAAGGAGGGAGGAGTTACGTGAGTATCAGCGCGCGTCAGCCAAGAATAGTCAGTGTTTAGAGCTGCGAGTAGTCACTAGATACTTTGGGAGGGCGAACAAACTGTTCACTAGACTTACCATAGCGGTGACTTTGAACATTCAGAGCCATACATAGGAGGGCACGTAACTCCTCCCTCCTTACGATAGGCTCTAAATAATTCAAATTAAACGTCACCTTTCTACGTAAGTCTAGTTTAATTTTTCAATTATTTATCGCCTCTCTTCAGTCATACGGAGTCACGTGAGATTTTAGAGCATCTAGTGACTACGCAGCATTTCACATAATTGCAAAACCAATTGCAGTCATCAATACATGTACATCAATTTAATCTGATTCAGTAAAGGTGAATATCACCAAACATAACATGTTGAACACAAACTTGAAACATATTCCAACTGCAGTGCCTACTGGCCTGCATTCACATGCAGTTAAATGCAGAATATTTGTAAGCACATTCCCCAGTAAGTCTGAAATTTGCCAACTACATACTGTACAGAAGTCACGACTTCTTAACAAACTTGTCCAATACTGCCTGTCCAAAATTTGGTTTAGACAGTACCGCTTTCTTATAAAACTTGGTGAAGGTATTTTCTGCCGACCATCCAGCTGCTTTGAGGATGGTGGCAAGGTTCACTCCTTCACTTGCAGCAGCCGAAAACTCGCAGCACGCGTTGTGTGTGCACCATATGTCTCTGTGTCCACTCCTGCCGCAGCCAGCACTTGTTTGACCCACCGAGAAAATGTGTTTCTGGAAATGGGAGCATGTGGTCTATGAATGGCAATAAAGAGTTCTGGCCCTTTCCTGAGCGCTTCAGTTTTCTTCAGATACAGTTGTATGTGCGTCACTAAGCATAATTTGGTTGTTTTGCGAATAGGCGAGAATTTCTGCTGGTTCTGTGTGACTGCCTGGCTTAGTGTTTTTGTGTTTACTAGAAAACTGTAAAATACACTTCCTTTCACTGACATGCACATCTGTAGTTTTCAGTAGATGAAGAGCATGGCCTCTTTGCCCAGTAAGAAGTGCCATTAGAGTTACTGTTTTCAATGTCAGTTGTTTCAAATCCAAAGTATTTACATCTGGAAGTGAGCACATGTAATCCAACACTACACTAACATCCCAGGTGTGTCTGTACCTTGGCAGTGCAGGTCTTTCCTCAAAAACCCCTTTGACAAGTCTGCAAATCTCTGGTAAATTACCTACTGATACTCCTCTCACGGATGGCAGAAAAACTGATAATGCACTTCTTGCAGAATTTACAGCACTATAGCTTGCCCCATCTGTAAACATGGAAGCTAAAAAATTTGCAACCTGTGGCGGTGTGGGTGATCTCACTGCCATGCCGTTTTTTGAGGCATATTCTATCCACCTACTAATGTATGTATTGTACGACTTTTTGGTGGTGGGCCTCCAGGAGTTCATGAGAAGATCTACTGCATCAGGGAGAATCCTTCCTGTTCAAACGTGCTCCTGATACACTGCATGCCAGAAGTTGTAGCTTTGGCAGCAGGCGGTGAGTGCGACCCGGGTGGCTGGGCAGTGTCAGCAGGGCAGGTGTGGAGGGTAGACGGACTGGTTCCTGGGTCAGCATTTTCTGTACAACAGGCCACCAGACCTGTGTGGGCCACAAGGGAGAATGAGCAGGCCTGTTGCTCTCTCCTTCCGTATCTTCTGCAAAACACTGGGCAGCAGGCTGAAAGGAGGAAAAGCATACCATTGTAGTTTTCCCCAATTTAAGGAGAAAGCATCAACCGCATGTGCCTCAGGGTCGGCTCTATAAGAGACATAACAGTGATGCTGTTTGTTTATTCTGGAAGCAAACAAATCAATTTCAAAGGAAATCTGCAACTTGTTGACTGCATCTGTCAACACAGTACTGTCCAGTTTCCACTCTGCATCCACATTAATTTTTCTTGATTCTTCATCCGCAGCTGTATTGTCTTTCCCTGGGATGTGGTATGCACTCAGCCAGACATTTCTGTCCACAGCCCACTCCCAGATAGTGGCTGTCATCTCGTTACAGCTGTCAGAGTGGCTTGTGCCCATGTTGTTAATACAGGCTACTGCTGTGGAATTATCAATCAGCAGGCGCACATGTTTTCCATCAAGGTCTGCCTGGAAGCACTTCAGTGCGAAATAAGCTGCCTTAAGTTCAAGGTAATTAATGTGGAAGCGAGTTTCAACTGGTAGCCACAATCCTCCAGAGCTCTGTGTCTTACATGCACATCCCCATCCTGTCATACTGGCATCTGACGTCACAGTAACGTCAAAATCTGGATGTGTGACGTCATTGTAAGCAGTATCTACATTACTTATCCACCACTTAAGCTCTTCTTTGGATTGTGGGGTCAGTGTGGTATATCCATCAAAATTTCCCTTTGTTTGTCTCAGTGCAGCTTTTTTGTTGCCTTCTAAGTGACGATAATGTAGGGGCCCAAATTTCACTGCCGGAAAACTTGCCACCATTTTCCCAATAACCTTGGCTAGTTCTCTGATCATTGGTTTGTTGGTTTTCAGTAGCTGGACACAGCAGTGTTTCAGATTGTCTTTCCTTTCAGGTGTCAAAGTGACTGTCATTGTTCTGGAATCAATAATCACCCCTAGATACTGAATAACCTGGGTTGGCTTAAGAGCCGATTTCTCTTGGTGTACAATGAAGCCGAGTGAACGAAAAAGCTGCACTGTGGCTTGGATATTCTCTATGCATTCTGATTCTGATTCGGCAAGGCAGGGTTCATAGCCTAAGAGCATCCCAAAATTCCCAAACTTTTCCCAAACTTTCAAAACCACTTTCTGGATTTTTCAAAGACCTTTAATTCTTTCCAGACGAGCGCGCACGCACGCGCTCATTCCGTGGCGCCGTGCGCCGTGCAACAGCGATAATTCCCTGCTGACGCACACATTTGGCCACTTTTCAATTTATTTTTACGGTAGCTCTACAACAACTGACGGTCTTGTGTTAGGTGTCACAGGAAAGAACAAACACTCAACTCCAATCATCACCAGATCCACTTTGTAATACGATTTCAAGCACTTCATTGCACGAGAAATTGTTAGCATCCCTTCGCCTGACCGACATTTCTTCCGACACAGGAAACGTGCCGCGTGCCGCGTGGTCGGGCTCTCGGTGCTTTGTTCCAAAGGTCGTGGAGTCAGCCAAGTTCACACTAGGCCACTGAAAGTATGGTCGACAACTCGTTCCAACATCCCAAGACTAGTTACAGAGGTTTTTTCCCTTGGACCATTTCATGCAAAGTGTAGGAATTTTTTATGTTCCCGTCGTCCACTATTGGACGACTCGGCTCAAGGGAGAGAAATCCTGTCGTCCACTATTGGACGACTCGGCTGGTAAAGGTTAAACGGCCCTAAAACTGAAATTAAGCAGATAAAAGGGACACGTAAATAAGCACACACACACACACACACACACACAACAGACAGACAGATTACCTTTTAATAGAACAGTTCCTCGTTATCACACCAATCTTCTGGCCTTATCACTGTCTGTTCATAATGACCCAAAGAAAATGTAGATATTATATTATATTCCTTTTTTTCCAGCCACAATGCACTGCCGTTGTTTGAAAAATGAATCATTGGATTCTGTCCTAGATGTCATAAAAATTACAACTGTCAATTCCAAAGGCAGTCAATGTGTTGTAGTTGACCACAAGTTCATTTAAAATTAAATGCTGAAGAACTGACACACATATTTCAAACATGGGTAGCAGAATTTCTGGCTCTACTTTCCTCCAGTTTTTTCAGCAATGACCTTGTCTAACTCATTCACAGCCACACATTTTTCCTTTCTTTTTTTTTAATGGGCAAAAATGTCAACCTGAACAACGTAAAAAAAACAAAGTTGAGGTACGGCTGGTGGGAGAGCATTTGGATAGCTTGGCTAACTACTGAAACAAAACGTTCACCAAAAATCATATTCCGACTTTGTCTCATTTTTCTTCCTGTGGCCAAGAGAATGTGACCTGTGATCCCGCACGATGGAACACTTCTTCTTCTCTTCTTCCTGAAAGACTGGCTCACTCAAAAAAGAGTAGGTCACCAGCACGCATGTTAAAAAATAAAATAAAATAAAATAAAATAAAGTGCAACTCAGCCTCTTGGCCCCTAGAGCAAAATTTGGCAACAAGGGGTCACACACGATATTCAAAAAGTTAAAAGCAATGGCCAGATTCAGGCCCAGGTAACCATAAAATATCTGGGGAAGTTAAAATAGGAAAATCAGTCAATATGCAGATCTCAAGACTGTCGTATCAATTTGATTTTTAAATGAGAATGCATTTGTGGCAATCTTGATGGCACCCGGCAGTGAGTTCCACAGCCGTACAGAACTAGAATAAAATGAATGTAAATGGCTGTCACTATTTGATGCAGGTATGGCATAAGATTGACCGCCACTCCTGGTGCTACTTTTATTCAGTACTAGTTGTTCCATTAGGATATCAATTAGTTTAGCTCTGCCTTTGAAGAAGGTATTAAGTATGATAAAAGCTCTTCTCTCTTCTAAGGGTTTCCATTCTAATTTCCTCATGTTCTTCCTAGTATTCCCTTTCTCTCTGATATGGTTCCCTGTTACGAACCGTGCTGCTCTCTTCTGAATCTTTTCGAGGTTATCAATGTCCTTTAGATGGTAAGGGTCCCAGACTGAGCAACCATATTCCAGTACTGGTCTATCCAGTGTTTTGTAGCAGTCGTCCTCAACCTTTTGGGGGCAGTCGTTGATATTCCTGTATATGAAAGCTAAGATGTTTGCTTTCTTACATACAAAAATGTAATGTTCTTTCCATTTGAGACGACTATCTATAATCATGCCTAAATATTTTGCAGCATTGGTTTCTTTAAGAATAGTATTGTGAATAGAATATTCTGATCTAGTTGGTGAGCGTTTATTACATATACGCAACACTTGGCACTTCTGGGGATGAAATTCCATTTTCCAAGTTCTTTCCCACTCTTGTAAAGCGTTTAGATCTTCTTGTAGAATGCGTGTATCATTCTTGCTTCTGATTGTTCTATATACTAAGCTGTTATCTGCAAAAACCCTTATAGTAGTTCCAGGAGAGAGATTTCTACTTATGTCATTTATATAAATTTTTTTAAAAAAAAGGGCCCCAGAACAGTTCCCTGTGGTACACCTGACAAGACTGGTTTACAATGGGATGACAACCCTTCCACAACAACTTTCTGCGTTCTCCCAACAAGGAACGATCTAGACCATTTTAGCAAAGAACCGCCAATGCTGATGTGTTCTAATTTAAGCAGCAGGCCCTCATGGTCAACCTTATCAAAGGCTTTAGAAAAGTCTAATAAAATTGCATCTATTTGCTGTCTGTTGTTAAGACAGTTATTAAAATCATTGAGAGTTGTTATAAGCTGAGTCTCACAACTCCTTCGCTGTCTAAAACCATACTGGGCGTTATTTAAGAAGTCATATTTGTCAAGATGGTCCATGCTGATATGAATGTAAGAGATACAGGTCTATATGTTCTCTGCTTTCATTTTGTCACCCTTTTTGAATAAAGGGACAATGCTCGCATCTCGCCACTCATCAGGTATTACTCCCTGGTCCAGTGAAGTTTGGAAAAGTAGTTGGTATACCCCAGTCAATTCATTGGCACATAATTCTAAGAGCTTGCAGGAATGCCATCAGGACCAGTAGCTTTGTATTAACTTACCGCCATTTTGGCTGATGAGGGCTCCTTCACCCATCGATCCTATATCGATGTTTTTTCTGTATGCTGCACAGTACGCAGACCGCTTGTTGCCAGCATTTTTCTGCAGCCATCGTTTATAAAACGGATTTTTTAGCCAAAGCTCGCTGAAAACGCATTGGCCCGGCATTTTGATTTCTCGGAGAGACCGGAATATTCCAAGGGAAGTAACTTGCGTTACGCTAGAAATCGAAAGTTCGTTTGCTCAATTCGCTGCGGTTCATCCGATCGCATTTATTTTTATTTACAGTTATTTCCTCTTACATGTTAAAATTTCATGGTCCCCGTTTGTTTTCTAAGTGGATTTCTTATATTGGTGATTTAAATCCAAATTCACAAACTTTCACAAACCATATTCATGTTTTCTTATTTTTCAAAGACTTTCCAGGGCCTGGAAAATATTATTTTTTTCCCCCAAACCTTCCCAAACTTTCCCAAACGCTGTGAACCCTGCAAGGAGAAGAGAATCATCCAGAAAGTTGGTGGAGACATGATTTTCTTGTCTCAGTTTGGCAAAAACAGGTTTTAACATTTTGGTAAATTTCCTAGGGGCAAGAGCCAGACCATTTGGCATACAGTTATATTCCCAGAGTTGGCCTCTCCATCTGAATCTGAGATACTTCCTATGTGCTTGTGCAATGGGGATGGAGTAATAGGCATCTTTTAGGTCTATAGAAGCCATGAAACAAAAAGGTGTCACTAACTTCAGTGCAACATGCAACGTATCCATTTTGAAATGGTGATAAGTAATATCTTGATTCAGTTCTTTCAAATTCAGAATCATGCGATTTGACCCATCCTTTTTTGGCCTTGTAAACACAGGCGACACGTGTTGATCGTGTACAGGTGTACAAGGGGATATAACTCCTTTTGATCTGAGTTTATTCACCTCACTGTCTATGAATTTGTTTCCGCCTGGTTCAAGCCAGGTTGTGTACTACTACAAGTGTGAGGGGATAACAGAGTTTTCTCATCAAATTCCAGTGTGGCTCCTCTTATCAGCTGTAAGATTTCTTGGTCTGTTGTAAGTGATTCCCATACGGACAGAAAATGTTGGAGCCTGCCACCTTGAAACATATCCATCTCTGTCTCTAATTCTGCCCTTAGCTTTGCAAGACTGTGATAGTAAGCACTTACCACTTCGCTGGCTGGCTGAGTGGGCGGAGCTAGACTTGCCAGTTTCTCTTGCTGGCCGTGTTGTGCGCGCGAGCTCGCATGGCTGCGCCTTTGTGTCTGTAACTTGCACGGCCGCCTCTGTACCGAGGCCATAGCCCCATGTTCCTCTGTCCTAAAAAAGGGTTGCCGCCTCTGTATTGCTGGTTTGTAGATGTTCTATATTTTGTTTTCCCCCCAGCAGCAAGAGTATTGCCCAACCTGTCCATTTCTTTAATTTCTTTGAGTGAAGCAGCCAAGTTGTCACCAAACAACCATTTTGTGACTGGCACAGAATCATTACAAATGCCTGTGATAGAGGGGTGCAAATGTGAGCGAATGGCCTGTCTGCGTCTCAGTGATAGCTGATGTGATGCATGACCCAACAGAGCAAGACTGTCTGTGTTCTTTTCAATGGCTGTTTTCATTTTCTTAGATGTCTGTGAGTCAGTGTTGCGTTGTGCCCTGAGTATTGTTTGTGTGCTGTCAGTCAAAGCTATTGCTGCTTTTGTCAGTGCTTTTTGCACATGTGAGCTTTTGATGTCAGCTCTTCTGGCCTCTGCTGGAAGACTTTTCCAAATTTCACTGTTGACTCGCGGCACTATCAGCGCTTCACAGTTTTCTGGCCTTTGATACTTACCGAGTCTGTCTTTCAGTTTGTCCTCTGACAGTCCAGACTGGAAGCGTTTGTTTATGATTTGTGCTAGGGAGGAGGAGACTGGTGGTGCTGTCTCCTCACCATCATCAAGGTCTTTATCTATTTCCCCTAGCAAATCTTCGTCAGAGCCGGCTGCTGAGAGCGTGTCATCTACTACCTCCCCTTCAGATTCCGACTCTGACAATTCCTTTGTGCTTTTTGCGTGCGACTTCTTCCCCTTGTGCCGGTTTTCGGAAGTCGCACTTTTCTACATCATCTGAATCTGAACTGTCTGGTGACAAAGCACGCTTTCTTGCTCTGTTGGGCTGTTGTTCACCCGAATGGCTTTGGCTAGCGATTCTCTGCAGCATGGCTTCAAGTCTATCCAAGCGGCCAGACATTTTTGCGTCAAGTGACTGCAGGTCCGCGAATGCCACAGTCGCGGCCTCTTGCCGCTCAGCAGGGCTCTCTTCGGCCATTGCGTCAGTCTCTGCTGACTTTCAAAGTTCAGTCTCTGCTGATCTTTTGTCAGTCTCTTGCTGACTACACCAGGGAATGAGATTTACCAGTCTCTGCTGGATAATACTCTGTTGTCGAGTATAAATTTGGGCAAATTAGGAGCTACTAGTGTGCGAGTCCGTCATAGAATTAGGACGAATTCTGTCGGGGTACCGGGCCCACGCATGCACATGCACGATGTCGGCCACGTAGCAAGCAGGGAACGAGTGAGGGTGAAAAAAGGATGTTGTACTTACCCCTCAAACTAGGTTATTTTATGTTAAAACAAAGATGTGCAAGTATATAACCTTCACTGATTGTTGTTATCAACTGTTTTTTCGATTTTATTATTACTGTGTATGGGATCTTTAATAATTTTGTTGAGTGTCGTGTTCACTGTCCTATCCTTGGCCTGCCTGGGCGCCAACTGACTATTCTTGGCTGACGCGCGCTGATACTCACGTGACTCCGTATGACTGAAGAGAGGCGATAAATAATTTAAATAAAAAGTTTCAATTAGAAAAGAAACTTGGGAAAGTTATGAAGGCCCGGGACGATTGTTTGAAGGAATCCGAGGGAGGCTTTTGTCAAAAGTTTTTTAAATTATTATTTAAAAGTTATTAATCCAGAAACGTCGGGAAAAGCGTTGACATCTTTTTCTCAAGTTCCAAGAAAATAACTAGACCCCCATTTAAAAAGTAACGTTAGCTGTTTTAATCGACTAATAACAATAAATGAAAAAAATCTAAAAGTTGGGCCCAAAACTAAACAACGGGTTTTCTTTTCATAAGACAAACCCCTGGTTGGGCAGAAAAACTGTTACACATTTTGATGTGGCGCAAAGAAGCCAAAATGAGGGGGCTCTGGTTGGTCAGAGGGCAAAGTTTTAGAATCAGTTTAAAAAACAGAAAAGTATGAGCCGATTGTTGGCAATCTTACTTTCACTCCTCCAGCTTTAGTTGCAAAAGAGCAGTTCTAAACATAAAGAATTCAGACAAAAATGTTTTTTGGGGGTTGTTCTTGCAAGGCTTATTACGCCCCAAAAAACCCAGAAAAAGTTCTAATATTGGGATTAATTAAGATCTTAACTTCGAGGGAATACCTTTCCTGTTAGCGAGATAAAAATTGTCATTTGAAGAACAAAAAAAAACCCAAAAACTGTTAATATTACACAGGGAAAGAGAAACAAAATCTGAAACCCCATAGAGTGTCCAAAAACAGCCCAACGGGACCCAAAAAAAAAACAGTTGACTTACTAGAGTTTTCACCAGAGGGCTACCGATTACACATTGTACGAACAAAGAGTAATTTTTAGCACATACTTCAAAACGGTCTAAACAGAATTCTGTAGAAAATGTTTAAAAAAGAAATTCCCCTCCGTTCCACCGCTTGAACATATAAAAAATTGTAAAAGTTCTGTAGACTTAATCAGAACTAATTGCCCCCCACCTGGATCAAAATTAGTTTTAAGAACTGGGAAAGCTGCAAACAAATTTCCGTTTTACGCAGCTTCGAGTCGCTTTTTGTTCCTTAGAAGGGCCCCCCCCACAGAAACTTCCGAAAACTGTTTAATGAGTAATCCAGATTTGTTCTTGCTTTCATTGTTTTCAGGTCGGTGGCGCCCTTTTTAAAAAAAATTTTTTTAGAGGACCAGTGCTGCAAATACTTTTAAAACGATGCAGCAATTGCGAAAGCCCGTTCTAATAATCTAAAATTATCTGAAATCAAAATGACGCCTAAAGCCAACAACATATGATCAGCCAACTTGTTGGATTTGTGGTTTAGGCCTCTCATCAACAAGCCAATCCAACAGTAAAAAACCCATGACACTTTAGCAAAAAGTTAAAGGGAGCAGCCACATAAATGCATCTTCAACTAAAGTTTGAACCAAAGCATGGAAGTTTCCCCATTTTTTCAAAACGGGGGGGGTTTTAATCTCTTTATAATGCGGCAGTAACCGACGCCTAGGGTAACACATTGCACGTCATCAGAAAAGTACATGTTTTTTAAACTTTAAATAACATGCTTTTTATGACTCTATAAAAAAACACAGAGGGTTTTTTGAGTACTGGCTATGCCTTTAAAAGCCTGCCCAATAACGGAAAAATATTTGCCCAAAACACCGTTGAAAGGGTGTTTCCCCTTATGAATACATGAACATTTGGGAAAGGTTGCCCAGACACACTTCCCCCAAAGGCGCGTTTTTTCTACTTAAGAAAAGGAATTAGTGTTTCCCTGTTTCCCAGCATGCCCCAAATGCGTGGCAAAGTTAGGTGTAAAACAATGGGAGACTATCAGATTCAACTTGAGGCAGATGAGTTTGTTGGGGGCGCTTTGAAAATTAGAAAGACCTCATGAAACATTAAGCCTGGACCCGCGCTTATATTTGCCCCGGGGATGAGCGGGGATCTTTTTTAAAGTTATGGGGTACAGTTGATTTTGTCTGTTTTCCCAAATAAATCGATGATTAAAACATTGCGTGGGGGAAAATTAGTATGGCGCGCTCTTTACTGAAAAGAAAACAACAAATACCTAGATGATTATGATTCCATAAAAGGCTATATCTTTTTATTTAGATCAAACAAATGTTGGTTTTGGCTAGGCGCTCGCTTCCATTCCCCAACTTTAAAATGTACATGACGACGGTCCGAAAAATATAAAAGGGATTAAAGTGGTTGAGCAGTTTAAAGCCCGATCAAAAGCGTGGTTTCATTCTAGAAATTGACTTTGAATATCCTCATGAACTCCAGACTGCATAATGACTATATCCATTAGCAGCAGAAAAGCCTAAAGATGAATCCAACAGAGCCGCCTAAACTTGTGCCCAATCTTCGAGGCAAAAAAAAATTATGTCTGTCATTACTTCTACAATTTTATTTAAGACATGGTTTGAAGTTAACAGCTGTTCAATCGTATAATTGCTTTTGATCAAGAACAGTTCATGAAACCATACATAATGAAGAACACTGATCTCAGAACTAAATCCACAGATGCTTCAGAAAAAGACTTTTCAAGCTGATGAACAACAGCTGTTTTGGAAAGACCATGGAGAATCCGCACAAGCGTAAAGATGTTAGATTTGGTCACCAGAGAGAACGAAGCAATTAAGCTGACTTCAAAACCTAATTATCAGGACTTTAGAAGATTTCATGATCAGCTTTTTGGCATAATGATGAAGAAAAAGAAAGTCAAATTGGATAAGCCCGTTTTTATTGGGTTTACTGTTTTAGGAATTATCAAGCTTTTGATGTTAGAATTTCTTTACGACTACTTTAAGCCCTCGTATCCTGAGTCCAGAGTACTTTACACAGATACAGATAGTTTTGTTATAGATATCCCCACTGAAGATATCTATAAAGACATGGAATTAGAAGTAGCTAAAGGCATGCGGGATGGTACGACACATCTGATTATCCTAAAGATTCGCCTTTGCATTCAACCGTTAATAAAAAGGTATTAGGAAAGATGAAGGATGAATTATCTGGAAAGGTGATCAAGGAGTTTGTTGGTTTAAGGTAAAAAATGTACAGTATTTCGAGCCAGGAGAAAACCATTAAGAAAGCAAAGGGAATATCTCGCAGTGTTGTGCAGTCAAACATATAGCATGACAACTACAAAGAAGCATTGTTCAATAAACATACTTTTCATCATGACAACGTAAAACTGCGATCTAATCTACATGAGATCAACACAACTGTTGTAACAAAGAAGTCATTAGATAGAACAAACACAAAACGAGTATTTGTTGATCCAGAGTTTTCATATGCAATTGGGCACTGGAGAACGGCATAATTATATATCTTCTTTGCCCTCGGTTCATATTTTTCCTCAAATTTATCTAGAAAAATCAATCATATTATCTTCCAATTCAGACAAATTTTTTCTCATGTTTGCTTGATGCGCTCGAAATTTTTTTTATTATTTCAAGATATTCTTTATTCCATATTTGATAGTCAAAATTTGGGATTTTGGGCTGTAGGTGATCTGGATGTTTTAGCATGTGTTGGCGAATCCTCACAATTGTTTCTCTAATTGCAGAATTCGTATCATATGATTCTCGTATTAATTCCAAGGTCTTTCATTTATCATTCTTGCTTCATTCTGAGCTTCCTTCTCCATTTTAAACTAAATATATTTACGTAAATCAATTAAAGCGGAAACTGTGTCTGGTGGGATTATCTGCAGTTCTTCCTTCACAAAAGATCTTTGAGGGCTGGTTGTTTTGTTGTGTCAGTTTCTCGTAAATAATACACGGGCGGATTCATCTTTACAATTCTTTTTATTTCATATGGGTCAACACTCCAAAACTGGATCTGTTGCCCTGAAGCGAGTGTCCCCTTCTGCTTCCCCCGGTAAATAAAGGTACCTTACTTTCAAACCAAATGGTAATAGTTTGCTGGATGAAGACTCTCCTTCAACAACATTTATTGTTTGTTTTTTGATTGCTTGTACTGGTTTTAGACCCGTTAATTTAAATTCTTCATTATTCATTGCACGTAGAACATGAAGGCAGTCTTCTAAACCCATTCTGTGTTGCGAGAATTGTCAATCAGCTCTCTATGATACTGGTAGGAGAAAAGCCTTTCAGATAACTGTTTGTTAAAGTTTTCAACCAAAGCCTGTGATCTGTGAACTCCCGGAATGCCTCTTTTAATGGTAACTTTTTGTTTTAAACAATAATTGATCACTTGGCCTTTAAATTTTTTTCCTCATCGACTTGAATCATGCGAGGATAAGTTAACGGACCTCGTTTGATTATATCAGTTGTATAGCGACAGCAACAGCAGAAGCACTCTTTTGTGTTAATGGTTCCGCATCTTTGTATCTTGAAGCTATGTCAATGACTGTAAGCGCGTACTTAATCTTTTTCGTCTAATCGTATCATGGGGTAAATATAGAAGATCCATTTGATGGGTGTCGTTTGGCGTTGTATTCACAAAGTGTGGTCTCTGTATTCGTCTAGGTGCAGGTAAATAAATTTGCCAAATCGCTATGTTTAGATAGCCATTCCTTTGCTGTTGTTCACTGACTCCCGCTGCTTGGCTTAGCTTTTTATTGCCGCGATTCCCTTCCAATATCCTTTTGCGAATAATAGATTTTGTTCATTTTTATTCAACCAATATTATGCGCAACAAAATACACGACGGTCATACCAAAGACGATAAACGCGATTTCTTGCATCTTTTGTTTTTCTGATGGATGATAAAAATCGCTGAATTTTGGTGGGGGCAATGTCTCAATTGGTTTACCTGTCACAAGATAATATTCTTTTATTGCTTGATCAACATCTTTAAATGTGTAAGCTGCATGTCCCTGTTTTTTCAGGGTGTCGTTAATAAAATCCACTGCTCAATTCTCTGCTTTTCATAGTGATCTTGTGCTGCGGCTAGTTGCTCCATAGCTTTGTTATGTCTTTTCTCTCGTCGTCATCCCGCGTTTACTAAACGCGTAATTATTCCGCTAAAAGCAAGCGCATTAACCACAGCACCACCAATCATCATTCGAGTGAAGCCATTTTTATAAATGTATTTTTTTTTACATATTAATACTGTCTGGAATTATCCTTGCTTAACTAAAAAATCTTTCGTAGCAAATGAAGCTGCAATAATAGCAATCAGCTTTGCTGAGTCTTCAAAGCCTAGCTTGCCAAGATCTGCTGGTTTTATTTTTAACAAGCTTTTACCAAGCATCGTGTATCCTACACTTAGGCCTCCAATAACAGCAAAATGGTATACAAGGTTGGTAACAGTTTTTTCGGTGCTCATTTTTAAAAAATAAAATAATTATAATTAATAAAAAACATGAACGGCGACGATCTGCTACAGCACAGGGCAGCCTAAACCTTCCTGAACTTATGATTACAAATGACCAGGTTGATGACCAAGCTATTATGCGCAAAAAAGGAAAGGTTGTATTCTTTGGCAGCATGTGGGAAAACAAAACAGTTCCTCGTAAATGAATTCAGCATAGAACAAATTCAACAATGTCGCCACAAGACATTGTAAAGTATCATAACAGGTATGAAGCGCAACTGGGATCAAGAATGGTAAAAAGTGTCGGGCAAACGGCTCTTAGTTTGTACACTAAACTAGTAAGTAAATTTGCGCCTATTGATTCTGAACAAGACTTTATGTATGATTTAACGCAGGATCCAGTTTTAACAAAGTCATTAGAGTCTCTAGGGTGTGATCTGTATTACAGATTTGGAACATTATTGTCGCCGCTAATCGTGGGATTAATTACTTTTAATCATATAGATTTTGTTTCCCTTAACCCTCTAGTTTTCGTAACGGGAGCAGACGGGAGTGCTCAGACTGCGCGCTAGATTTCATAACGGGAGCAAACGGGAGTAGCGGGGCCGCATGTGTACGGTACTTTTCCATCACGTGCTGACGCCGTGAAAATGTTCGGAGAGCCAATAAAAGTTGTTGGGGATTTCCCACTAGAGCCCAGCAATCTGGCACCACTATTTTGGATGCTGGTACCACTTCCATTCACAAAAGAGGGGAGGAAAACTGCGAGCGAACAGTCGTGCGTGAGACTGACCGATTTTCACAATGGCGTTCGTCTGCTAACAACAGCGAGTTTGATGATATTCCTGATTATTCTGCGGAGGAGTGGGATCAAATTTGCAAGAAGTAGAGAAGTTTGAAAATGGAGAGTTAGAGAAGAGAGTGATGTTGAAATTGGCACCGATGAAGGAGAGGAAAATGTTGAAAGTGACCCCGAAGACAACGTGCCGCTCGCTGCTCTGCAAACCACATGGCGACCGGCTACACATCCTGCCAACGTGCCGCATTCCAACAGCCGACAGGCCCTGCGCATTCACTGCCGAACACTGCCACCCCTCTCGATTATTTCTTTTTGTTTATACCCCTCACATTTTTTCAGTTAGCAGCAGTAAAACCAACAGGTACACTCAACAACGACAAGCAGCTAAGGGCACACCTGACTCCCTATGGTTTGACACAACACCTGACGAAATGCGGGCCTATGTCTCTATACTCATTATGATGGGGATTAGGCGTCTGCCACGTCTATGGTGCTACTGGTCACGCGATCGCCGCTTCAACAATCCCTGGGTCAGCGAAGTTATGCCCAAAACACGCTTCTTCAACAGTAGGGCAGTTCAATAGTCTCTGTGTTTTGTGTGTACGTGTATATGTGCTTACCTGTAGTTTGTAATGACAGTGCTTCGATGACACTGGCAGTGACACTGTACTCAATATCCTCGCTGTACAGCTATACATTGTGTAAATACATATGGACATGTATAAAGTGCTTAGAACAGTTACAGAAAAACAAAGATTAACCGTGCTTGAGTTTACTTACAGTAACTGTTCAGTAGTGGACAATTCACTAGTTGTGTGTGACATTCTGTGGATTACCTGTGGGGACTGAACGGAAGTGGACAGAAGACAGATCATCTCAGGTAGGCCCCAACTTTCATTTTACAACACTAACATGCATGTGCATGGGATAACTGCATGTTGGTGTGCTGTATTAGAATTGTCACCATCGCATGTGACACATTGGGTGACATTTTGGTGACATGACACGACCTTTCACCTCGAGACACACAAAATCTTGCTCACAGTATAGAACAAGCCTTGTGACCATACATGCAGAATTTCATAGCTCTAGAGGTTTATTCTTGGTGTGGTGAAGCTGAACTGCACATACCCATTTATGGCTAAATGCACCAAAAGAATCTGAAAACTAGGGGGAATTTGGCCTCAGAGAATCTGAATACAAGAGGGTTAAAAATGATCAAGCCAGAAAATCAGCAGAATCAGAAAACATTGATCAGGTGGAGAAAGTGACCAGTAAAAAGCCTGGGGCGTTGCAGCAGGAAAAAAATTAGCAGAGTGGAACAAACAAATAAATTACAGTTTCAATCCCAGATTATTGCCGCTAATCTAGGATTAATTACTTTTAATCATATAGATTTTGTTTTCTCTTAAAAATGACCGAGCCAGAAAATCAGCAGAATCCGGTGGAGAAGTGGCCAGTAAAAAGCATCTGGGCGTGTTGCAGCAGGAAAAAGAGTAGCAGAGTGGAACAAACAAAGAAAATTAATGTTACAATCACAGACTATAGCCCATAATGAAAAAGTGCTAGAGCCGCAGCCAGTTAATTTCAACGCCGGCTATAAAAACGCCAGAACAAGTTGATTCAAGACCTACGCCACCAAGTCTTCGTGATATATGAACTTAAAACGTTGTCATTTTTGGCGCCCTTGCTGCTGTTGGGGGCGGTTATTACGGTTATAAAATATATAAACAGCGACAGCAAAAACCAAAGAAGTCCAAACAATCTCCGCCACTAAATACAGAAGCCGAACACAAAAGCATGCCAAAACCGCCAACAACAACAGATCATTTTGATCCATTTCAGATGCAATAATACTTTAAGAACTTAATAAGTAATTATAAGTTAACTTGAATAAGAACTTGGTTGTACTTGAGGACGACTTGAGTAAGAACTTAGAGGTGATTTGGGGTAACTTGAGGTGACTTGATCAAGAACTTATTAAGAACTTGAGGTGACTTAATTAAGAACTTAATTAAGAACTTAATTAAGAACTTAATTAAGAACTTGGGGTAACTTGATTAAAAACTTAATTAAGAACTTGGGGTGACTTGGGGTGACTTAGGGTGAAGGTGTCAAGTGTTTCAAAGCTCGGCTACAGCAGGAGGAGTGCGTGCATGTGTGGGCGTGAGAAGGGGAGGGAGTGTGTGTGGTGTACACAGAGCTTTATTATTCGTCATGTGTAACACCACTTGGTGCAAGACGGCGCTTGCGTTTTTGTGATTCATTGGCTCTTTTGTCGCAAGTTCAAAGCAGCCACCAGGTGCATTTAACAAAAGCCTGATTGAATAAAACAAGACAATTGTATAAAGTACACCCAGCGGCCGCCTGAAAAGGCAGCCTAAAAGTTTGTAACAGGGCGTGGAAGCAGGACGGTGTAGCAGGGCGTTGAATCAAAACGTTGAAGCAGGCAAAATGTCATTTCACTAATATATTCAAAGTTGTAAGGCAACAACAAGAATGTCAGAACTATTTTACCAGTCCTCCAAAGCTTGCCAAGTCATAAGACCCAACACCACAAATTAAGTAATCAGGTGTCAGCCTAATGACAGGTCTCTGCAGCGCCTGAATAGGCAGTCTTTAGAGGTGAAGGGAGTGTTGGCACAGCTCCAGCAGGTGGGGTAGAGGGGGGCTTTGTGGGTCAATCGGCAGCTTCTGCCGATTGGCCTAGTTTTGTTGGGCGCTTTCTGGCAGCCAGGCTAGTAAAACTACCGCTGTGGAAGTGACTCAATTACTCCTGCCACGCAGGTTCAAGCACGTCATGTGTATCATGCCAGAATGCTTTAAAGTTGGGGTTGGATTGTATGTATTTCAGAATGAGTTTTCGTTTGCTGTATAACTCATTGAAAGAAATTGCGAGTCTGTGAAATTTTGGATAAGAATAGAAACAAAATGACACTTCAATTAGTCTTCTTACACGAGTTGGCTCAACCAGCAAATCTTCTTTCAGATAGGACTCCCAGTTTTTTGTTTTTGACTGTTTCAAAATTGTCTTTGCTTTCTGAAGCCAATGCCCTAAAAAAAGAGCCTGAGAAAGAGATTTCTTTTCACTATCTTTCACGGAGTAACAAGCTCGGTGTAAGATAGGGGTCATTTCTTGAACAGTTTCAAAGGTTTTGGTTTCATCAAATGGTTCGGAAGGTAGCTCACAAAGCTGTATTTTCAAATATTTGTCGAGATCTTCAACTGATAGTTCCGTTTTTTGTTGAGGAAACAAAAACGAAATGCTTCCTTTCGGCTTTGAGGGAGGAGAACAAGGCTCGCCACTCAATTTCTTTCTCAAAAACTTTGCCATGGCCTCATGATAAACAATGTATTTTTCCACGAGATCGGTCTGTTGATCAGAAAGTTTTCCTTGCGAAGATAACAACATTTCAGCCATTTCTTCAGTAATAGTAGCGTCACTTCCAGCACTGGCAGAAGGCATTGAAACATCACTTCCCTGACTCGCCATGTTTTTAACCAAACACAAGTTCTCTCTGAAAATGCTAGCCACACTCGCACACATCTTTACAGCACGCCTGTCAAATGTAAAATGGCGGCAGCTCTGGCTTGGTTGCTATAACACAAAATGTCACGTGATTTAAGCTCAGCACTTGATTTGATAAGAGGCTACACGCAGTAAACATGTCTGGAACTGTTTTAGCATAATAAGATCTGGCGCGCCGCAGGCCCGCCTTATGGTGGTTACAGTCAGATAATTACAAGTATCACAGGAGCCACACAGACCACTGTGCCCATTGCTGCCTGACACCACCTGATACGCCCTGCTACAATCCACAAGCCCTGTAATTAGGCCTGCGCGCGCGGTGTCTCGGTCAAGCCATACATGATTTCAAGATTTAAGCAGGATTTCCACTCTATGTTTGTTCAGTATGTTTGTTTGTAGATAATCTTTATTTTTTGGGTTATTGAAGTCTTACTTGTCAAAAACCTGAAAAGTTTAGTAAATTAGTATTGAAAACGGATAATCCTACACAGTATGTTTGTTTGTAAAAAATCGTTATTTTTTGGTTATTAAAGTCTTACTTGTCAGAGAACTAATAAATGCCGATTTCTAGCTCCCCCCACCCGAAACTTGTTGAGGGTGGGGGGGAGCTAGAATCGGCATTTATTAGTTCTCTGCAGATTATCATCAAAAACAACAATCCTTGGGATTTATATGACTGTCACGTGTTAGTGCTGATGTTGAATAATTAGTGACACCACTTTTTCATTGTTTTTACTGATTTTATATAATGCAATTTGTTTTTGTATACTTGAAAACTGTTCTTTTTGTAAAATCACCATTCATTATATCCCTGTCCATTAACTAATGGCCAACAAAATTAGATTATTGTTATATAGCATCATAGCTTGGGGTATAGGGAAAGAGAAGCCGTAAATTCTAAGTCATATATCAACAAATAAATAAGCAGTAATTGAGGTACTGAACCTACCCAAATAATGAAATTATGCCCCTTTCTAGTAGAATTCGGGTACCCCCAGTAACATACAGATTGTTACACAGAGGGACATTTATTGACAACAGTTTGTAATGTTGTTGAGCAAACACCAAAAGGTATTGCTGCTGTGTTTCGTAGGCTTTTATGTGCTAAATTCTTCTAAAACTATCAAATTGAAAACAAAACAAAAACTGTTTTATCACATGTTACTAGTGTGAACCATCATTATTACAAAAAAATCAAATTAGAATGATGTGAAATTGTAGACAAGGTTATAAGAAAGTAATTCACAAAACATCTAACAAATAACTCAATAAATGGATGAGTAATGTACATGTTAGTGAACATACCATGAAAAGCATGATTATGCCCCTTTTTACCTAAAAAATAGTACCCCCAATTATGAGCCGATTATCGTCAAGAACAACATTCTATGGGGTTTATATGACTGTCGTGTGTTAGTGCTGATGTTGAATAATTAGTCACAGCACTTTTTCAGTGTTTCGACTCATTTCATTTGGCACAATGTGTTTGTGTATACTCGAAAACTGTTATTTTTGGTAAAATTTTTATAATTGTGTCAGTTTCTGCTACACTAATTATCAACATAATCAAGTCATTTTGACAGGACATTATAGATCAATGCATAACAACAAAACTTGCCCAAAATCCAAAAGATTTGTCAAGAAATAAGTGAGCAGTAACCGTTTAACTGAACCTACCCCCAAAAGCAAAATTTTACCTTGGCACACAGTTATTCAAATGTGCTATTAGACTGTGGCAGTGAAGGGGTTAATTGAAGAATAAAAAATGTAGAATTTCACTCTTTGTGTTAAGCATTGGCTTGATTATCCATCAATCATATAATTCATTCACCTGATTCAGTTGGAGATTGATGTTGTAATTGGATGGAGAATGTTAGCCTTCGCTACATTACCACCACCACCTCCCCCTTCCCTTTGCATTTCTTGTGGTGATGTTCGGGGCTTTTCCAGAATTTAATGTATCCCTGTCTTGTGGAAAATCTGTCCTATTAATTTCCTTTTTTCTGTCGCACTCTCTGATTTTTCTTTTTTCAAGTATATATATACTAGATTTACCTCCCAGTGAAGACTCTTTAAGTATGCAGTAATGTTTTGTAGAATGCTTTGAGGTTGAGGGATCCAGTGGTAGTAAAGGGAGAGAGGGTAAAGAGTTCAATATTCACATAAACATATATATTATAAATGAGAAAAGTATAAGCAAAAGTGGTTTGAAGTTATAGCAGACTGCATGTGTGTGTGTGTGCACTCTGTGTGTGTGTGTGTGTGTGTGTGTGTGTGTGTGTGTGTGTGTGTGTTTGATGTGTTTTGTTGCCTTTTTTTCCCCAACAATTGTGAGGGGTGGAAAAAGAGACAGCAGTGTTAGCTTACATTGAACAACATTGCAATATATGTGTTTGTGTGTGTGTGTGTGTGTGTGTATGTGTGTGTGTGTGTGTGTGTGTGTGTGTGTTGTGTGTGTGTGTGTGTGTGTGATTAGAAAGAAAGATTAGAAAGAGAGCAGAGGGAAGAGAAAGCAGTGCAGACAGAAGAGTCTCCTCCAGAACTGTCAGAAGTGCCAGACTTGTAAGTACTTCTGTTTTTGTTCTTGTTGTTATTGTTGTACATGCATCTCAGAACTTTGCTTTGAGTTAAAACTTTTGGACATGATTTTCCGAATGGTTTATATACATATTTCAAATACCTTTTGGAGATTTTGTTTACCACAGTGAAATATATATGATATAAGTAGGTTGCGGCAGCCAGCAGCAATCTGACCAAGCACCCAGCAGAATGTGAAAATTCTACTCATGTTCTCAAATGTCTCATTCAACAAAGCATGCACCTACAGACATAAAACTTGATGCAAAATAAAGATGAATGTTTGTACTTTAAATCAGATATATTTGTTTATTGCTTGTGAGGAGTGAATTAGGAAAGTGCCGGTACAAAAATAAAGTTTTGTGTGCCGCACACCCAGGCATACGTTCCGTGCCGAGAAGAGTAAGTCAGCTCAGTCGCATCCTGCAATTTTCCTACGCAACCTACACATTCAAAAATAGTATTATTGGAAAGCTGAGATTGTGCTCTTTACAATCATATGCTGCAAGGCGCGAATATTTATCAATCATTTGATGGTTTTTACGTTTGAAAATTTTAAACCTGATTTGCACTGACTTTCGTTTTAAAAACACCCTCATATCTTTGACTCATTCGAAATCTCAAATTTTTCTCTTTCTTATGCAAATGAGGCATGTATGAAATTGAGGAAATTTGCCTTCAAACTAAAAAGCGAGGTGCCCATTGGTCACTTGAGAAAGTCAAACTTGCACATGCATGTCACAGAGGCTGACAATGGGATGCTCAATATTGACACAATTCCAATTTTTCTAGGCAAGTTATTCCATAAAACTTATGATTATGCGTTTTGAGTACCAGTTCTTCATGTAAAAAACATAAATAAGTAGTTCTGTTCAGTTTATAAAGTGTTTAATTTCATCACCAATCGTATCATAGGATTCACAGTCAGCAGATTCGGCCATGACTGAGTCAATGCTGGAGAGATCTCTTGAGATGCGTTCTATTTATCAAAATCTAGTTTTGTAACCCAAAAAATTGATACATAGAATGATTTTGTAACAGAACAACATTTACAGTTTTTAAGTTTTGCAAATATAGTACACAATAAGGAAGCCCGTCTTAATGTCTGTTATCAGAAGATCGTCTGCTCAGAAACCGACTCAATTACAATGCAGAATTTTTACATATAACATAGGTATAAAAGAAATAAAATGAAAAAACAGAACATAGTAAAAGCATATCTGAATTTTTTTTTCAAAGGAATTAGATGGAAATTTGGATTTTCCTGTCTTACCTATCAACTATGTAAAATGCCAATGAACAGTTTGCTTGGTCTTTATTGAATTACTTGAAATTATGCTTACCACTCCATTCACATACACAGAGTGACACACACACATACATACACACAGACACACACACACATGCAGATTGAGTTTTAATGTTCAGCATTTTTATGCACAAGATATAAATAGGAGCCAAAAGGAGAAGAAGAAAGAAAGAAAGCAAGAAAAAGAAAGAAAAAAGAAAAGAAAAAGAAGCTTTAAGCTTTCAGTGTGTGTGTGTGTGTATGTGTGTGTGTGTACAAGATTCCATTTTATAAGGAGCTGTGAAGAAGCTGTCAAGGGGTGTGTGTGTGTGTGTGTGTGTGTGTGAACAAACAAGTTTTCATACAGATACACTTTGTAGGAGTGCACTCACTTGTTCATGAATTCTGCATGATAACTATTCATGTTTGTTATTTCAGAAGATGGTATATTTGCTGATAAATGTGAAGTCTTCCTGATAGCAAACTGCGGTTAGGAAAATCATAACCTTGAAACATTCAAAAGAAGGGATGTGTAATTGTGTATATTTGGACATTACTCTTTCTGTTACAACATAGGTAGAATTGGTCTAGTGGTTAGTGAGTTATTGACAACGCATTGAAATGTTCAGTAACCCCAACCCCCATCCTACCCAAAAACAACAACACACTCGCACACACACACACACACACACACACACACACACACACACACACACACACACACACACACACACAAACACAGAGAGAGAGAGAGGGGGGGATATATGTATCATTACATTCTTTTGATGCTTTGCGTATTTTGAAAAATTGATAAGAATGACACCATCTTACATTTACCCAAATCTCATTTGAATCTATCAAATGGTTTAAAAGATATTGTTTTTTACTAATCTTGTTTAGGTAATTCATGTTGTCTGCATCTGTAAACTGGCTTTTACTGAAATTTGAAAACTCTCTTTGGATCAATGCATAAAAACACTAAAATGGGATACAAAGCATTCTGTGTCAAAACTTAGTTTGGACTGTTCTTGTACTGTTGAAGTTGGTGAGTTATGGGCAATGCTTTGCGTCAAGCGCATGATGTAAACATGTCGCACATTGAAATATTTGGTAAAAAAAAATATGCATATGACGCTGATCATGTCCGCACCTGACAGATTTGCATTTATCTCAAGTGCAAAATTACATACATAGGATAGTAAAATGGCAGATACTGATACTCTTCAATGGTATTGTTCTGAAATTGTAGTGCCCTCAATATGGCTCTCGGTCCATTTTCAGCCATTTTCAAATCGTGATTTTTTCAATATTTAGCTTGAAATTTGGAACATATCTTGTCCGTGTGTTGGATATGCTTCTCTATTAAGACTGGGTTTGTCAGGGAGAGCAAAATTTGGTTCTGGAGTGGCTAAAAATGGGCCATATTCCACTTCCAGGATCATTTTTGCCACCCATATCTTTAAACGGTCATAACTCGGACCAAATGAAGATATTCACATACTTTTTTGTGTGAAATGTTTTCTTTTTAAGTTGTATATGAATATAAAGAAAAAGTAAGTTATTTCTCACTTTAAAGATTTTAGCTGCCGCTACCTAATAAAAGAGAATGTGATGGAAAATGTATAGCACATTCATTCTAGTTTTAGAAGTCAGATGTAATGAACTGATCTATACCTTAACCAAAATTAAAAAAAAGAAAAGAAACAAAGAAAAACAAAAAAAAAAGAAAAGAGAAAAAAAGAACAGTGTTCATAATGACTCTCAACACATGATTCTGACATACACTGCATTTGAGATATGATTCAAACTTTGAGTGGAAAGATTGCACTGGAAGTCCTTATTTACACACACGTGGACTGAGAAAGCTGCTGTAAAGTGACAAAAATTTGCCTTGTCCAGGACAGTGGCTGTTGGTTCAACTGTCATCAAACATGAGAAGGAAGAAGACAACAGTGATGACGAGCATTCCCCAACTGCCCTGACCACGTCCATCATCCCTGCTTCACAGGTTCCAATCATGCCCCTCAGAAAATCCCAAAGAACCAGCGTTCTGAACCGCAAACCCTTTGTGACACCTAGAGAGTCACGGAGGAAAACCAAGTCACCTACCAAAGTTCATGGCAATTCACCCACCAGAGCTATCACCAAACCACACCCCAAACCAGCCACAAAGTTGCCCTCAAAGCCTTCCTCAAAACCAACCACTAAACCTACCTCAAAGACTTTGCTTATACCAGTGGGCGCCAAAAAACGGAAGCTCGGGACAGTCAAGAAGAAAGGTCTGGTCTCTAGATCTGTCAAGAAAGAAGAAAAGGAAGCATTGGAGGAAGTGGAGATGGAGGAGGATCTTGGGGAGAAGAAGCCTCGGCGAGGGCGCCGATCAGTGCTTGCTACCACTATGTATGAACGCACCACTGATGGCAAGTTCCGCTGCCTGGAATGCGGCAAAGTGGCCAAGCTGCAGACCAACATCCGAAAGCACCTGCGTAAACACACAGGTTAGTCAAACTCCTGACTCCGTTTCAGTTATGCCTTCATCAGGTTTCCAGCACATGGAACCACATTTGCCAAGCCGTGAAAACGCGGGACAAAAGGAATGAAAATAATAAATAAACACTCTGACATCTTCTGTCAAAGACACTTGGAAATAGAAAAATCTCTGTAGAAAAACTTTTTACTGGAACATTCTTCTCTTTGTACTAGACTGGCCTTTCAGTGGAGCCTTCCTTTTCATAAAGACAGATTTTCCAAGGACATTTTTCTTTTTGTCTTTATCAGATTGATCTCCTGATAGAGTCCCTCCCTCTGAGAACTTGCATTTTCCTGGAACAATTTTTTACACGTCTGTTCTAGACTTGTATCTCTATAAATTCCCTCCCTATAAATTTACATTTTTATGGAACATTATCATCATAATAACTATTACCAATTCTAATATTCTTACTATCATTATTATTACTGTTGTTACAACTTCATAACTGTTTTACAACTTCATAACTGTTACAACTATATTTTCTAGTATTGTCAGTATCCAGGATGAGAACAGCTCCGCCGTTCTCCGCCGTTCTGCCGTCTTTAAAAAAATCTCCGCCGTTGGAAAAAATCTCAGCCGAAAAAGGAAAAAAAGCTATCGCGATTTTTTTTTTTTGCTCCCAATCTCGGCGAGACGCCTCCGGCGAGATTACTCTAGGCTTATACCCAAATGGGCTGGTTTTTTACGCGGTTGACTCGGCCAACCACTGCACATCCGCTTACAGCGCCGATCGACCGAGTGTCATCTGTGATTCATGGCGTCGAACGAAATCGCAAATGTGTGAAATGTGATTTTAATATCAGAATGTAGATAAATTTAGTTCAATTAAGATAAGGGCTAGAAACATATTTTGATGGTTTTAAATGTGGATTTTTCTTGTTTATATATAAAAAAAATGCTTCAGCTTCAAGGGGGCGCTGCCCCCTGACCCCCGCAGGGCCGTTGCCCCTTGACCCCACTGGGGGCTCTGCCCCCAGACCCCCAACAGAAAAATCTCCTCTGCTTTTTAAAAATCTGTTCTCATCGCTGCAGTATTATCATTATGCATTACAATATTTTTTTTTTTTGCTCCCAATCTCGGCGAGACGCCTCTGATATTCCAACCTACCGCTTTTCCAGCCTCCTATATCATCACTATCATTGTTATAATGTTATAATGATGATTATTATTCTAGCTATTAATGTACCTATTTGATTCCATCTTTCCCATAATTTGTACCCTCCTTCTCCTCTTTGTTCTTTGTATTACTAATATTATCATTGCTATTATTGATATTTTTATTGCCATTACTTTTGTTATTACTATTACTACTATCACCATTACTATTATTGTTAGTATTATTATCATTATTACTGTTTTTATTTTTACTACTATTACTATTATTACTATTACCATTACTATTGTTAGTATTATCATTATTATTATTTTTATTATCATTACTATTAACATTATGAATACCATCATTTTTGCCCCCACCTTTCATCGCACCCTCCACTCCTCCCAATTGAAATTGGTATGCTTGGTAAAGTTATAGCAATGTATCATTACTGTTTTCTTCTCTTGGGTAGGACTGGTTGTTATCACTGTTTCACAGGTGAGAAGCCATACAGGTGCACAGTGTGTCCCGTAGCTTTCGCCTACCCCCGCAGTTTGAAACGTCACCAGCTGGTGCACGAGGGAGTGCGTCCTTTCAAGTGTCCCCAGTGTGACAAGCGCTTCTTTGACACCACCACCCTGCGCACCCACAGCCGTGTGCACACCAACGACCGCCCCTTCGTCTGCCAGATTTGTGGCAACCGCTTCCGTCAGAAAGAAGGCTTGAAGGTCAGTGTTTGTGGCTGTGTTGGTGGTAGGAGCATGATCTACCCACAGCGAGCACACAAAGGCTGTCCATCTCTTACATGTTTAAAAGGTGACCTTATTCTCTGTTTTCAATTTGTGGGGGGTATTTTACCCCAATATGGACATTTTACTGAGTGAAAACCAGATACCATGGCCATGCAGACTGAGTTAGTAATAATTATTGCCAAAACATTCGTTGAGTGCAGCTTCCGTCCAATCAAAACTTGGTGCTGCTTGCGAAAGCTTCGCAAACATGAGAGCCACTGTGCCGAGTCTTAGCACATTGGTGCAATGGCGACAGCATTAACCCCTTGACTGCCGCTATTTTGTATCAGTTTTGTACTTCTGTGTGCCGGAGCAAAATTGGACTTTTTGCAGTAGGTTCACTAATTTGATCAGTGCTCATTTATTTGTGGAGATATCTCTTAGATTTTTGGCATGTTTTCTTTTTATACCCAGGGCTATAATATCTGCAAATGATATTTGATTTTGTTCATTCTGAGTATAATAAATAATCTTATAATTCAACTTAAAAAAAAATTTTTTTGCAAGCATACAAAGCCCACAGCAGCAAAACAAAAAACATACAAACCCAGCAAAAAGTGGTTTTAGTGTTTACTGAACACCTGTGTAAATATTTGGTAGTGAATTTACAATCCACAATTGTTGTTTTATATGATAAATTTACGCATTTCTGGGGTACAGTATAATCCAGGTATCAAGGGACACAATTTTGTTTTCTTAGGTAGGTTCACTGATATGCCCACTGCTCTTTCAATTCTTGACATATATCTTAGATACTTGGGAAATTTTCTTGTTATATCCTTGGCTACAGCCAGATATCACAATAGTTTGATTTTGTTTGTAATGAGTAGACCAAAAATATATATAATGATGAATGTTTTGTTTGAAAAACAGACACTTTCAGAACATAAACAAAACTATAGCACTAAAAGCACAATGAAATACCACAAAAACTTGTGTTAGTATCCTTTGAACTTCAGGACAAACATCTATATTCACAATAAAGCTTGACAATGCATAAAATGTTTAGCAACCCATATCATAGGGGCACTCCAGCCCAGGTAACACGGGAAAGAAGATGAGAATTGCACATTATCCACAGCATCAGTCTGCACATCTTGCAAGCCTCTTGGGAATTGGTCTTGTTTAGCAGAGATGAACTAACAATAACAACACTAAGTGTAACTTCCAATTATTCTGTCAGTTTTCTTTCACACATGTGGTTTGGTTCACTCATGAACTAAGTGCGATTGATAAAAAGCCATCACCACAGGAGGTAATAAATAAAACATTGCAAAACCAACAACACCAAAAAAAGAGACTGCTAAAGATAGGACTGAGCTACAAAAGGCCACACCACAGATGATGAAAACACACTAACAACTGAAAAATACACCGTGTTGCAGAAAATACACCACACCACAGAACCTATGGACAGAAGTATCAGGATCCCACACTACTGCCAGTAAATGCAAGTTATAGTTGACTGACACACAATTTGGGCACACACACACACACACACACACACACACACACACACACACACACACACACACACACACCACTGTGCACAAGCACCATATTCAAAAGCACCATATTCAAAAGCAACACACTCACACACATGTACACACACACACACACACACACACACACACACACACACACACACACACACACACACACACACACAGCACCACATGCAAAAACACCACCACACACACACACACACACACCATGCAGATGCACAAACACTACACAAACACCACACACACACACACACACACACACACATACACATACACAATGTATACCCACACCATGCACAAGCACTGCTCTCTCTCTCTCTCCTTCCCCTCTCTCTCTCTCTCTCTCTCTCTCTCTCTCTCTCTCTCTCTCTCACACACACACACACACACACACACACACACACTCACACCATGCACAAACACCACACACACACACACACACACACACACACACACACACACACACACACACACACACACACACACCACAAAAACAACTCCATGAAATCCATAGACTTGAAATTGTCAATGTTTACCTTGATACCTGGATCACCCGTGAAAGAAAGGTCAAGATTTGGGCGATCAGCACTGGCCTCTGTCCATTCTGAAACAAGTTCAGACTGACGAGTGCCACACCCTCTTCCTCTGCCACGCCCCCTCACACTGGACCCTCGCCGTTGTCCTAAACCCCCTCCCCCCCCCCCCCCCTTCCTCGACTCTCCTCCCGACCTCTCACAAAAGGAGAGAGGGGGCAGTCGACATAGACGGAATCGGCTCATCACTCTCCGATTCGGGCCCACTTGCACCGGTATCGGTCAGTTTGAAGTCGGGGATCAGCTTCGTCATCAACACCAATCTCCGATAGCAAAGGGTGGTGTTGATTGTGATCGCTTTACTCTTCCTCCGAATCGCTTCGTTCCACTTCTCTGAAGTCTTTGTCATCGCTTTCACGGTCTCGGATAACTTCTTGAAGCACTTCAAGAGCATTAGATCGTTTGAAAACGGCACGCGCCTGATCAAACTGCCTGCTCGACTCGCCATCTTGAACCGAAAATGACTCGGCCGAACCTTGCCGAAGTTTTGTCCGAACGGACACGAGCCTGTCAGTCAGCGACCCGTGAAAGGGAAGAAACCGTCCTTTAGGGTCCCTACAACCATTTAAACCATTTTTTATCCTTGCCTCCCTTCATAAAATCGTCAAATTTTGATGATGAAATTATCACGAACGCCGTTCGTGCAAGGGCACACAGCTTTCCCGAAACCATCACAAACGCCGTTCGTGCAAGGGCAGTCAACGGGTTAATGTAGTTCATATCATGCATATCAAAAATTGTCTGATGATAGAAGGTTCCAACTTCACCACTCACTCTCACACTTCTTTTTGTTAGCTGAATGTACTTGCTGTACTTTTAAGCCTGAAGGGTCATCAAACTCGCAAAACAGAACTTGAAATCTGAAGTGTTTTTTTATTTTAGTTTTTCACATTTTCTGAGCAGTAACTATGCAAAAATGTTAAATTTTCCACTTTTTTCTTGGTAAATACATTTTTGTTAGGTCTGGTTTAGTAAACTTTTCCATCAATAACCAAAAATATGGTTTCAGATGTGATAATTTCCACCAAAAACCTTCGATCACCAGTGATGAAAAAAATCAAGGGAAAGAACTGCAGGGAGTTAAAGGATGAATCTCAGGTGCACATTGAAAACAATGGGAATGAATAGTGAAGTTGAGTTCCACTACCCCCCCCCCCCCCTCTCTCCTCCCCTCCCTCCCCCCCTTTTTTTCAACTGTCCTGTCTTGCTGCCCCAGATGCACTGCACCCATGCCTCTCAATTTGATACATTTTTCACATTCACAGCCCTGCTGCTGGCAATCCACAGAGTTGGTGTCAAGTGGTCATGAAGCAGTCTACAGGAGGAGACACTGCACTGCTGCCGAGACACTTCAGTGGTGCTCAGTGGTGCCTGTTTTGATCAGATGCGCAGGACATAACCTACAAAATCGTGTTCTGATGACAATACTTGCTTATCGCAGAATGGTGTGAGTGAACTCTCCTTCCAGAGAGCGCCACCACGTCCATCCAACGACAGTCATGCCTCTCCCTTCCTTCCTTCACACAATACCCATCTCTCCCAGCTGCCTTAAGAGCCTGTGGATGCTGGAGAAGATGAGAAATCTTTTGTGCTGAGAAAGGGAGAGAACACCAAGCTCCCCCAAAGTCACCAGAGCATGAATCTTGTGTGGTTGACACAGTATGCTTTTAGGCAGCGGACAGGATTTTCAGTCAGTAATTATAAGATGACTTTGTTCAGGGACACCCAGGCTGATGGATATTTCGGTATTAATTGACGAAAGACCATAGGGTGTAACTATAACTTGCCAAATCAAAACTAGTTCACTATGGATCGAAAACTTGGATGTGGATTAAATCAGCTGGGGGGCCGGAATAGCTCAGTTGGTAGAGCGCCGGACTCGTGATCCTGGGGTTGCGGGTTCGAATTTCGGTATAGGGGGATTTTTCCCTCGGAGTTAACATTGGTTCTGACTCCATTCCCCACACAGTCCTTCGAATGAGACTATAAACCAAGGTTCCGTGTGTGAACGCACGCACAACATCTTGCACACACGTAAAATCCCATCACCAACTTTCGGAAGAGAAGGCCAGTTTGGCCGTTGGTATGGATGACACGTGACACATAGCATGCACCTTCCCCGAAGATGGAGTATGGCTGCCTTAATGGCGGGATAGAAAAGGGTCATACACACAAAACTCCACTGCCTGGCTATACAGGGAGTGTCCGCAGGAGTATCAGCCTGCGTACGCAGAAAGAAAGAAAGAAAAGATTAAATCAGCTTGGACAAGAATTGAAAACTGGAATTTAAGCAGTTTCAAAAGAGCACTTTTAACCAGTCTTGGTCTGTGTTTTAATGAACTCTTCAACCAGAGAATTCTCTTTCTCTGATAATAGTATTAATAGCTTCTCTTTGAGTTACTGCCTTTTCTCCTCTCCATGTTCCTCTCCAACCCCTAACCCCCTCCTGTCTTCCTTGTTGTGACTTACCCCATTGTCGTCGAGTGATCATGGTGCCTAGGGCAGTAGTTGCCATGTCCATCTAAGGGCCATGCCTGATGTTGGATTGACAGCAAGACGTTGGGGCACCTGATCCAGCCAGCTTTGACAAGCATCTTCAAGTTGGTGGTGGAGGTCTGACAACCTTATTAGCTGTCATCGAGTTTGCCAGCAGTACACATGGTCAGATCCACCCCACCCCATTTCTCTTCCCTCCCCCTTCCCTGCAATTTCCTTCCATCTCATGGGAATGAGAGATGTTTTTGTTAGTATGGGTGATAGTTAGAGGGAGGGACTTCATCTCTTTCAGAAGGGCTAGGCCATGCTAATAGGAGGGACTTCATCTCCTTTCAGAAGGGCTTGGCCATGGTAGTAGAAGGAGGACTTCATCTCCTGTCAGAAGGGCTTGGCCATGGTAATAGGGAGGGACTTCATCTCCTTTCAGAAGGGCTTGGCCATGCTAATAGGAGGGACTTCATCTCCTTTCAGAAGGGCTTGGCCATGGTAGTAGAAGGACTTCATCTCCTGTCAGAAGGGCTTGGCCATGGTAATAGGGGGAGGGACTTCATCTCCTTTCAGAAGGGCTTGGCCATGGTAATAGAGGGAGGACTTCATCTCTTTTCAGAAGGGCTTGTCCATGGTAATAGAAGGAGGACTTCATCTCCTTTCAGAAGGGCTTGGCCAGGGTAGAGGGGGGACATCATCTCCTTTCAGAAGGGCTTGCCCATGCTAATAGGAGGGACTTCATCTCCTGTCAGAAGGGCTTGGCCATGGTAATAGAGGGAGGACCTCTTCATCTCCTTTCAGAAGGGCTTGGCCATGGTAATAGAGGGGGACTTCATCTCCTTTCAGAAGGGCTTGGCCATGGTAATAGAAGGAGGACTTTATCTCCTTTCAGAAGGGCTTGCAATGCTAATGGAGGGTAGGACTTCATCTCCTGTCAGAAGGTCTTGGCCATGGTAATAGAAGACGGCCTTCATCTCCTTCTGCATCTCCTGTCAGAAGGGCTTGGCCATGGTAATAGAAAGAGGGACTTCATCTCCTTTCAGAAGGGCTTAGCAATGCTAATGGAGGGAAGGACTTCATCTCCTGTCAGAAGGGCTTGGCCATGGTAATAGAAAGTGGGACTTCATCTCCTTCTGCATCTCCTGTCAGAAGGGCTTGGCCGTGGTAATAGAAAGAGGGACTTAATCTCTTTTCAGAAGGGCTTTGGCTATTGTAATAGGAGGTCTTCATCTCCTTCAGAAGGGCTTGGCCATTGTAATAGGAGGAGGACTTCATCTCCTTTCAAAGGGCTTGGCCATGGTAATAGAGGGACTTCATCTTCTTTCAGAAGGGTTTGGCCGTGGCAATAGGGGACTTCATCTCCTTTCAGAAGGGCTTGGCCATGGTTATAGAAGGAGGACTTCATCTCCTGTCAGAAGGGCTTGGCCATGGTAGAGGGACATCATCTCCTTTCAGAAGGGCTTAGCAATGCTAATGGAGGGAGGACTTCATCTCCTGTCAGAAGGGCTTAGCAATGCTAATGGAGGGAAGGACTTCATCTCCTGTCAGAAGGGCTTGGCCATGGTAATAGAAAGAGGGACTTCATTTCCTTCTGCATGTCCTGTCAGAAAGGGCTTGGCCATGGTAATAGAAAGAGGGACTACATCTCCTTAATAAGGTTTTGGCCATGATAATAAAGGGACTTCATCTCCTTTCAGAAGGGCTTGGCCATGGTAGTAGGAGGAGGACTTCATCTCCTTTCAGAAGGGCTTGGCCATGGTAATAGAGGGAGGGACTTCATCTCCTTTCAGAAGGGCTTAGCAATGCTAATGGAGGGAAGGACTTCATCTCCTGTCAGAAGGGCTTGGCCATGGTAATAGAAGAGGGACTTCATCTCCTTCTGCATCTCCTGTCAGAAAGGGCTTGGCCATGGTAATAGAAAGGGAACTTCATCACCTTTCAGAAGGGCTTGGCCATGGTAATAGGAGGACTTCATTCCTTTCAGAAGCGCTTGGCCATGGTAATAGAAAGAGGGACTTCGTCTTCTTCTGCATGTCCTTTCAGAAGGGCTTGGCCATGGTAATAGAAGGAGGACTTCATTCCTTTCAGAAGGGCTTGGCCATGTTAGTAGAGGAGAACTTCATCTCCTTTCAGAAGGCTTGGCCATGGTAATAGGAGGACTTCATCTCCTTTCAGAAGGGCTTGGCCATGGTAATAGAGGGACTTCATCTCCTTTCAGAAGGGCTTGGCCAGGTATAGAAGGAGGACTTCATCTCCTTCAGAAGGGCTTGGCCATGGTAATAGGAGGACTTCATCTCCTTTCAGAAGGGCTTGGCCATGGTAATAGAGGGGACTTCATCTCCTTTCAGAAGGGCATTGGCCATGGTAATAGAGGGAGGACATCATCTCCTTTCAGAAGGGCTTGGCCATGGTAATAGAGGGAGGACTTCATCTCCTTTCAGAAGGGCTTGGCCATGGTAATAGAAGGAGGACTTCATCTCCTTTCAGAAGGGCTTGGCCATGGTAATAGAGGGAGGACTTCATCTCCTTTCAGAAGGGCTTGGCCATGGTAATAGAGGGAGGACTTCATCTCCTGTCAGAAGGGCTTAGCCATGGTAATAGAGGGAGGACTTCATCTCCTTTCAGAAGGGCTTGGCCATGGTAATAGAGGGAGGACTTCATCTCCTGTCAGAAGGGCTTAGCAATGCTAATGGAGGGAAGGACTTCATCTGTCAGCAGGGCTTGGCCATGGTAATAGAAAGACGGCCTTCATCTCCTTCTGCATGTCCTGTCAGAAAAGGGCTTGGCCATGGTAATAGAAAGAGGGACTACATCTCCTTTCATAAGGTTTTGGCCATGATAATAAAGGGACTTCATCTCCTTTCAGAAGGGCTTGGCCATGGTAGTAGAAGGAGGACTTCATCTCCTTTCAGAAGGGCTTGGCCATGTTAATAGAGGGAGGGACTTCATCTCCTTTCAGAAGGGCTTGGCCATGGTAATAGAGGGAGGACTTCATCTCCTTTCAGAAGGGCTTGGCCATGGTAATAGAAGGAGGACTTCATCTCCTTTCAGAAGGGCTTAGCAATGCTAATGGAGGGAATGACTTCATCTCCTGTCAGAAGGACTTGGCCATGGTAATAGAAAGAGGGACTTCATCTCCTTTTGCATCTCCTGTCAGAAAAGGGCTTGGCCATTGGTAATAGAAAGAAGGACTTCATCTCTTTTCAGAAGGGCTTGGCCATGGTAATAGAAAGAGGGACTTCATCACCTTTCAGAAGGGCTTGGCCATGGTAATAGGAGGACTTCATTTCCTTTCAGAAGAGCTTGGCCATGGTGATAGAGGGAGGACTTCATCTCTTTTCAGAAGCGCTTGGCCATGGTAATAGAAAGAGGGACTTCATCTCCTTCTGCATGTCCTTTCAATTCAGAAGGGCTTGGCCATGGTAATAGAAGGAGGACTTCATCTCCTTTCAGAAGGGCTTGGCCATGGTAATAGAAGGAGGACTTATCTCCTTTCAGAAGGGCTTGGCCATGGTAATAGGAGGACTTCATCTTCTTTCAGAAGGGCTTGGCCATGGTAATAGGAGGACTTCATCTCCTTTCAGAAGGGTTTGGCCATGGTAATAGAGGGACTTCATCTCCTTTCAGAAGGGCTTGGCCATGGTAGTAGGAGGACTTCATCTCCTTTCAGTAGGTACTCCAACCTTGCTATGACTAAGAGGCAGTGTGCTGTTGGCCCACATTCACCTGTTATTTTCTACAAACATTTGTAAATTAATCAAGAAATGAAAATACCCCTGACAAAGCCTGTTATTTATCTTTCATTTCCATACATTGGCTTTTGTATTTTTGATGGTAAGTGTGTGTAAGCAGATGTTAAAAGTTGACACTGTTTACCGAGTAGCCGCAAGCGTTGGCCGCCATGCGCTTGTCTCACTCCTATCACCTCCTGTGGTTTTCTGCTCTGCGCTCGGTGGGACCATTAACAATTCTAAAAATAGTATGCTAATTAGGAACAGGAGTCATCCCCGCAAAGTTTCGTATGCGATGTGTAGGCATTGAGTGAAAAGCTCAGAGTAAAAATCACTCTAAAAATTGTAATGATTATACACTCATGCAAATCCTCAGGCTTTAAACTACAACTGAGTAAAATTTTAAGTTTGTCTGTTCAATTCCCGCGGAGCGCAAAGCTACGAAACATGCCATGGTGCAGCTTCGTTGTCAACTTGAAAATCGAAATGGCTGAACAACAAGATGGTGTGCGACCTGTAAGTGCTCAGCGGAATCTTTCGAACATTGATGAGTCATCTTCAAACCCGCAGTTCCAGCTTTTTTGAATGGTGTGTTGCAACCTTTTCTGACAGTTTTACATCACAATTTGAATGTATTAATGTCATGTTCTTGAAGATTACTTTGTTTTTGTTTGGCGACCGAAACATCACAGACTGGGATGATGGTAGGGTCGTGCTGATGATCAGTAAGTGTTTAGTATTTAACACCAAATTAAAAGTCCTGCTTAGATTTCATTTACATGCTGCAGATGTAGTTTGTATGACTTCAAGGTTTATAACCTGACTGTTTTTAGTAACCAGATCTTTCCTGTTTGACCTAAATATAAAATTTTAATAGGTCACATGACCTTGCCCAACGATGCTTTTGAGGCCCAAGGTCGAGTGAACAGCTAAAACTAGCACAGCAGCAGTAATAAAAGGCACAGAATATTTTTGGTTATGTTTTCTTTTATTAAATGAATTAAGCAGCGATTTTAAAATATTTGTCTTATGTACTCCATTGTCATTGGCGGTGGTGGTGATGGTGGTGATGATGATGATGATAGCGTGTGTGAGTGTGTGAGTGTGAGTGCTTGTGTGTGTGCGTGTGTATGTATGCGTGTTGTGTGACTATGTGTGCAACTTAATGAAATAAATCACTTATCATCATGATTTAGTCAATAAATGACAACCCTAACTGAATTCATTTTTACTTCTATTAGGTACTCCAAACTGTAGAGTTAGCGTCTGCTAGGACAAGCCTTGTTCTGGTCCACATTATTACAGACCAATCAAAAAGCAAGACATTCAAGTGTGCCGGAGAGACTTGACTCTCTGTATCATCACCAATAAGCTATTGTAAAGTTTATTTCTAGTTTAGGTAATTGAGCCCACTTGTAACAATGGCCAATTAATACAAACCATCTCTCCATGACTAAGAGACAGTGGGCTGTTAATCCACATTCAACTGGTATTTTCTGCAAGTGTTTGTAAATTAATCCAAAAAAAAAAAAATGCGCCTGACAAAATCTGCTAATTACCTTTCATTTCCATACATTGTCTTTTGTATTCATTTATGGTGATTGTTTGTAAGCGTGTGTTGAAAGTTGGTGCTGTTTACCGGTTAGCTGTGAGCCTTGGCTGCCATGCACGTTTCTCACTCCTGTCACTTACTTTGGTTTTCTGCACTGTGCTCGTCTGGATATATATCAATTTTTAAAAAAGTATGCTGATTAGAAAGAGGAGTCAATCCCGTGTAGTTTCAGTGTCGGCATTGATTGAAAAGTTCAGAGTGAAAAATGATTCTAAAACTTTTTATGTTACATTTCCGAAATAATCATACACTCATGAAGCACTTCAGGCTTTCAACTACAACTAAGTAAACTTTTAAGTTTGCTCAATTCCTGCTGGTAAGGGGGTGTGGAATCAGGGTAAAGGGATGAGTGTATATGTTGTAATGACATTGTTATATTCAATTTTTCCTGGCAGTCACTTTGATGTAAATTTCAATAATAAATGGAAAGCATAGGCACTGGAGAATGAGGATGGAGCAGAGGAAAGAGGGTGGGAGAAGAGCGAAGGGGGGGGGGGGGGGGGGGGGGGTACAAGTTTTTTGTTCATTTCTTTTTAATTAAATCTTCTGAGCATTAATTTTGATGCAAATGTCAATTATATGTCTTCATAAGGTTATAACAAGCAGAGGTATTTAATTTATGTATGCAATGTTTATATTGCACACAAGAAATGAGGTAAAAGGTGATGGAGGTGTACAGTTGTGTTGACATGTTCAGATTTTTTCTAAAAAGATAGATCTTGTTGTCCTAATCATTTTGATGTACTAGTAGTCACATGCCTGTATGTCAATTGAAAGCAGAGATATGTAATTTTATAACTTGTTTTGGTTGCCGATACGAGAACGAAACTAACTTGAAGATTTTGGCTTTTTCGGAAGTGTGGAATTCAGACGTTATATGAGCTTCAGTTCTCAAAAAAAATCAGAGTATGTTACAAGTAGTTGACATTAATCACCCATGGTTTCAGAAATGTCACATGCCAAATGGCCGAGTTACAGGCCTCCAAACATGGCCCTTAAGGGGAATTCTGACCATCGTAAGAAAAATTAAATATTTGAAAAATCGTAACTTCGCTCCAAATTAAGTCACAGATATAAATGTTATATAATTTTCTTTGTTTTGAGTTGTTCTATCACTTTGACTTATTGAAAAAAAAACCCAATTAAAACCACTTTAAAAATCAGTGTAGAGTACCTACTTTCAGAAGGGCTTGACCATGATAATGACTGATGCATCTTTATCCACTGGTGGTAGCATTCATTCATGAGACCGAACACTGCCAGGAAGTGTATTGGGAAAACCATGTGAGCAGGAGATAGGTAATGCCTCAGAGAGAGTACAGAGTATAGAATAGCTTTTTTTAAAAAGTCTGTGTATGTGCCTGAAAGAAATATGCTAAAAATGTGGTGGATTTTCTTTGATGGATGCGTTTGGATATTTTCTCTGATTAACTATAGGTATAACTGTAACCCTTGTCTGTGGCAGGGTCACATGAGACGACACACAGGGGACAGACCCTATGTCTGTGAACGTTGTGGAATGGCCTTCGCTGCGAAGCGAAGTCTGGTACGGCATATACGTGTACACACTGGTGAGTTCTGTTGATTTTGACATACAGAGTACACTTATTCATGAAAGCTGTTCTGCTGTTCAGTTCCTGTCACCACACCAGTGGTGACACATGTGGACTGAATCAGCTTAGCTGGCACACATGTTATAATGTAAATAGAATAATTATACTAGTGACAATACTGAGTTGAAAGTGCTTCAGTCCTAGGTTTTATCAGTGTATGTGGGTTGCAGTGCTGGAGAAAAAGCGCAATGACAAGTCACCAACAGTGGATGAGGTGAAGAAAGTGGTTACGAAAGCCAGAGCCAAATATTTGGCTGGACCTAATGGAAAACTCCTATCTACTGTATAAGACATGTTCCAATGTCCTTTAGTGGCTCCACGGGTTGATAAGATCAGCATAGAGGAACTTGAAGATCAGTGACCAGTGGATGATAGCTGACAGAGTGTACATTCCAAAGGAGCAAAACTTGAGTGTCCACAACGGGTGCAGGCCAGTTTCACCTCTGCACATTGAAGGGAATTTCTTCTCTGTTGCGGCAGCAAGACTGACTAAATTCCTCACAGAAATGAGTGCTTGGATTTGTTAATCCAGAATGGAGGCATCCTGGGAGTGTATGGCAGTGCAGAACATGCCATTATGATGTTGTTGTTGTTGTCCGTCAAGATGACGAAGACCATCAAGTCATCCTGGGGTCGGGGGTGAGTGCGTAGATGGCTTGTCAGGCCGATCTGCGCCCGGAAAAACGTATCACAGTACGGACAGGGGATGGTGGCAGCAGTTGGAGATCTGTTGACACTGGTCTTCCTGATCATCCTGTGCTGCTCAGCTGCAGCAATTCTGTTGCTTTCATAGGTCTCTGCACCTTTGTGGACAACTGATCGCCACCCGTCTCTGTCCTGGGCAGTCTACTCCCATGTTGTGTGGCTGATGTTGAAGGCCTTCAGGGAAGGTTTGAGGCCGTCTATGAAACGTTTCTTCTGGCCTCCATGAGAGCATTTGCCTTGTTGTAGTTCGCCAAACAGTAGTTTCTTTGGCAGCCAATGGTCTTGCATGCGAACTACGTGATCTGCCCAGCGAAGCTGTGACTGCATCAGGATGGTGAATGTGCTAGGCAGGCCAGCACAAGTGAGCACTTCAGTCTCCAGCATCTTGTCTTGCCACTTAATGCCCATGAGTCTTCTGAGGCAGGTGGTGTGGAAATGGTTCAGTTTCCTGGCGTGACGCTGGTAAAACATCCATGTTTCACAGCCATAGAGCAGTGTGGTGAGAACTGTGGCCGGATCTTGGTCTCTAGGGTGATTGATGCCTCTCCTGTTCCATACGTTTTTGTGGAGTCTGCTAAAAGTGGCACTAGCTTTGGCGAGCCGGGCATTCAGCTCATTGTCAATGACAACATTTCTGGACAGGGTGCTGCCAAGGGTGAACTTGTCTACTGCATTCAGTTGCTGTCCAGTGATGGTGATGACTGGCTCAATGTATGGTTTTCCTGGAGCTGGCAGGTGCATAACTTCAGTCTTTTTTGTACTGATTGTCAAGCTGAAGTTGTTGAAAGCAGCAGAAAACTCTTTAGATTGCTCCCTACATTATGATGTAGGGGGCAATCTAAAGAGCCAGGGTAGAGAAACATGACCTCAAGGTGGCATGGCTCAATCTGGCTATTGCATGAATCAGTTCCACTCAAGATGATTCAGCTGACCTTGGAGATGTATAAGGTCCCAAAGAACATCCAAAAAATGCTGAAGAAGTACCTCAGTGGCTTTTCAATTAGGTTATCCACAACAGTACACAACAGACTGGATCAGTCTGGAGTCTGGCATAGCGGTGGGCTGTGCAGTTTTCCAGTACTGTTTGTGTTGGCAATGGACGTCATCTTGAAAGCAGCCATGAGCCATTCAAGTCCACAACACTCAGTGATACTCAGATTCGTGTCATCGCAGCTCCAGCACTGATAGGGAGCAGTCAGTGTAACATTTGAGTGAGGCAACTCACAAGAGGAGACACTACACTGTTGACAAATCCACCTTTGTTGGGATCGGATGTAGAGAGGAAATTGAAACTGAGGTCACTATGAGAGCAGGATATGAAGGGTCACAGATTTTGAGACTGTTTTAGAATGTTGATCACTGAAAGTGAGGATGATACTACAGAGTTCCATTTTGGTCACAGAGTACATGACGGGTCTGTATTCTACACTACCTTTCTCAAGGCATTCTAGCGTGAACCAGGCTTGCGAGATACAGACACCTGAAGAGTTGCTTGTGAAATTTCGCCAGTACCCTGAGATGTCTCTACTGAGTGGAACAAACCCCGTTTCCTGTAGCGTGCACCTGAAACAGAGTGTAGCAAGAAAAAAAAAAGCAAATCAAAATAATCATTACAATGAAAGAAGATGCAAAGTAACGGTGATTTTATACATATACAAAAACAGACAAGTAAATTTTTTTACAAACAGATGTCTTCTTACAAAAAAAAAAGAAGACATAATCACGCACAAACAATACTCCCTGATCACAGTCAGCATGAATATAACAACATATGAAAGAGTGCAACAATGAGAACAAGGAAAGAGGAGAGGGTATAGAAAGGTGTTTTTAGGAATGAATTTGAGTAAGGAAATGAGGTGAATCTGCATGTGTGTGTGTGTTGTGTGTGTGTGTGCGCATCATCCCCATCGCCAGGCCCATTTGTTGCGAAAAAAAACTATAATTTCATACCAGCATGTGTGAAACATCAGACATACGTCAGGAACTAAAAAACAGTTGTCATTTATTTTCGTGGTGGTTTTTTGATAGGGGGAAGGGAGAAAATGTGTATTTTTGTATAATATTATTATGTATTAGTAATTTTATTCAAGACTGCACAGCTTTAAACTTGAATAAAGTCAACAATACATAGACAAACATCTAATAGTGGGGGGGGAAAAACCAGCGCAGGCCAACAACTGAACTGTCCGTCAGAGTAATGACTTTGGCAAAGATTTGGGACTTAAGAAGGGGGGGGGGGGGGGGGGGGGGGGGGGGGGGGGGGGGGGGGGGGGGGGGGGGGGGGGGGGGGGTCTTGAAGATGGATAATCTGTGGACACGAAATTAAAGAAAATATAGTACAGATATAAACTCTTCGCCACTGCACAAGGAACCATCGCAACCAATCCCCCTCGATCATCCCCCAATCAATCCCCGCTTCCACGCTCCACAGCGCAATGTCTGTGTTGTCCTCTTTTGACGCCGGGAGCCTGGACGCGGCCGGCCGTGTCTCCTGGCGGGTTCTGACCCGGCGGACGAGGGGCCTCGGAGCAGGCAATGCAAATAGATCTGCCTTTGAGTTTGGATTGCCACTGGTTCCCATTGGCAGCTGGTGAAGAGTTTTCATATCTGTAATATAATTTCGCAGAATTTTTATGCAGAAAAGGCAATCACACACACACACACACACACACACACACGACACACACACACACCACTACACAACACCACGCTCACACGCAGAAGACACAAACACACACACACCACTACACAACACGCTCACACGCAGACACAACACACACACCACACTTCTTACACAAAGAGAATAGCACACACACACACACACACACACAACACACACACACAACTTATGCCCCACTGGTACACACAAAGAAAGAACAAGGAAAACAGACACACACACACACATCAACACACTCTTTCGTTCTCTCTCTCTTCTCTCTCCTCTCTCTCTCTCCTCTCTCTCTCTCATCTCTCTCTCCTCCTCTCTCACTACACTCACACACACACGCACAACACACGACACACAACTCACACACACACACACCACACACACACACACACACCACACTCACACACCACACACACACAACACACACATCGCTCTCTCTCTCGCTCTCTTCTCTCCTCGCTCTCTCTCTCGTCTCGTTCTCTCCGCTCTCTCTCCTCGCTCTCACAACACTTCTTACACCAAAGGGAATAGCGCACAGCACACACCCACACTCACACACACGACACCACACACACACACACACACACACACACACACACCACACAATCTCAGCAAATGTTCGGCGAGGCAGAGTACCCTTGGTGTGACGCCATAATGATATTTAAAAAAACGTATCAAGAGAATGGTTAAAACCACGTAACGAACGCCAATCCTGACGAAGCTCATGCTGTGAAGCACGCTCATGAATACCAGTAAACAATGACAGTTATCGCTGGCTTTCTATCTCATCATTTCAAGGAGTGAGAGGACGCCGGAGGTAGGTCACCCTTTAGCCCAGTTAGTCACTGAACAGGTGACGCGGCGATGAGCCACGTTTGCCGCTGATCGGCGATGGTCGGCCGCATAAGGGTTAAAAATAAGTGGATGATAAACGAGCGCGTAAACAAAGGTAAAAACACAATCGTCAGTCAGAGGTAAAGCCAACATGGGGGTAAGACTGATACAGACAACTGAGAAATTAAATATATTTTAAATGGGCTGAGGGGGATGGTCAGTCACCTAATGCGGCCACTCCATCTCTGACCTGAGGGAAAAGGCGGCCCTAGTCCTTGTACCAAAGGGGTAGGGGGAAAACAGAGTCTCTGGTGAGGAAAAAAAAACCTAGTCAAGCCAGTTGATCGTGAAAACGCAACAAAAACACCCCCTCCCCACCCACCCCACGTTCACCTCCCCCCCCCCCCCCACCCCCTAAAAAAAGATGGGTGTTGGGAGGGCGAGGAAGGAAAGTTTGTGATAGGAAGAGTATTAAGAATGAAATGTAAGGAAGAGAGGAACAGAGAATCCAAGGGGTGGGAGACCTTATTGAACGGAATTCCATATAGCAAATTTTTCCTCTTTTTTTGCGGCTTTTTTTTTTTTCCATGTACGCGTTTCCGTGTTCAGATGCCAGTTTTCACGCCACTCGGAGGCGAACTCACCAATCGGGTGTGCAGCACGAAACTCATTTCCTCATGCTTTTATGTTTGGGCTAAAATGGGAGCGGAGGAACAGGGAAGCATGCACAGAAGATCGCAAATCACCTGAAGAAAAACTAGTGGAGAAATGAATGTTTGATGAGATGGGAAGAATTGATGCGTCTGTGCTATATGGGGGCATAAAACAAAGTGCGCTGCTTGTTATAGACTGTGCAGTCTGAAGCTTACAATCAAATGTAAAAAGGTGATCAAGTGCATTCCAGGAGACAAAATAGTGCAGAGATTGAATTGCGCTGAAACGTAAACCACTCTGAACCAGTGACGTTCATGTTTCAGATGCCCAGTGCACCAGCCACTGAGTTCTGTTGTAAACCTGGCCCAAGGCAGCTTTTGATTGTGTCTCAGTGTTGTTTCCAAGCCAGTGCTAGTGCAGACTTGACTCTCAGCAATTTAACTCCTTACACTGGGTATTTAAACAACTCTATTATAACGTTAGTATTTGAACCATGACATGCAGAATAAAAAGGGTTAGTAATTGAATAAAGAATAATATAAAAACAAACGGGGGTGCTTGTGTGTGTTTGATTAGGTGCTGACCTGTCCAAATGTGAAAATAACAGTGAAAAACAGTGGCACAGCCTGCTTGTCTTCTCACGAGCTTGTTCACAAATAATCCAGTCTATGGTGTTCCCACATAATCCAAAATAAGTCATAGCCTTTTTTCAAAGAGAAATGTCATGTGGAGTATACCCATCTTCATGCAGTAAATTAGTATGAATGAATTAGTACTGTTCAGTTTTCACATTGAAATCATTGCTGCAAACACACAAAAAAAAAAAACAAAAATGGTCACGACAACAAATTAATAGTCAGCCCACACGGTCCATGTAGGTTTGAAAGATTTAGATCATCTGTAAGCGCTACACTGATTTTTTCGTACCCCACTGAATAGCATCTTGAGAGTTCCCCTCACCCTAGGCACTCATCCAGTCACTGTCCGTGTCCGATCTCAAAATCACCGATTGCATGGTGCTTGCTTGATCTATATCAAAACTATCACCCATCACACCCAGTTTCATTCAAAATGTCCATAACGGCGTAGGCACCTGCTTTTTGTTCCACAAGAAAATTCAGCATAAACATCTTCAAACAAGATCCTAATTCATCATGTACTGTTTCGGCGCCGCTATTTTTGTTCGCCAGACGAGTCAGTCCGCACTTTACATTACAAGCTGCCTACTAACCATTAAACTAAGCTAAAACATGAAAATCCTGTTCCGGGCTCGCTCAGTCACTCAGGCAAATCGTAGTTTGTCTCTGACCATAGTGTCGTATCTGCTGTGTCTGTGAAACTAGGCTCGCAGGGCTCTCCTACAGCACGACTATTGTCGTGACAGCCATGACGGCCAGGACGTAAGGCGCGCATTGTCTGCGACAGCCAGCGTACGGGTTAAGCCCAGGGAAGACTGAAAAACAACCCAAACCACAAAAAACAGGAAATCCTTCCATTCTTGAACTATATATGAAGTGATTGAAATTTGGCCACTATCTTCTCTTAAATCACTGGTGCGTAAATCAATACCATCCTATTTTGGTTTGATGTTTACTGAATTTAAGACGTAGTCTAAGTATTTGGCATAAAATTGTTTCAGATGGATATTTAAGGCGGTAAGTCATATTTTGTCAAATATTTGGGAGTCCTTTGTGTTTGAAAGTTTATTATAACTGGGTGTCAAGAGAGCCACAAAAGAGGCTGGCATGACAAAAGTGTCTTTAGCCTTTTCAGTATAGCTATCATTTTCGCCCCACCCCTGAGAAATGAAAAGAGATAAAGAGACAGACAAAAGAGACATTATACCATTCACATATTCAATTAGTTGCTGCTTACCACCTTCCCATTCTCTCCACCTTCTCGGCTCCTCTCCCTCTTGCGAGTTATTCCTGCTTACACCCTCCCTCCCCCCAGTCACAAAAAGGAAAAGGACAAGTTGAAGACGGATAGCTACAGACCCCATCAGCCTTACAAGCTGCTTAGGAAAGCTGATGAGAACTTGTCAACGCAAGGTTTGTCTGGCACTTGAGGAGCATCACTGCGGAGCCCTGAACAGACAGGCTTCCGCCAACACAGATCAGCAGAAGACAAGATCACATTCATCACGCAAAGCAAAGAGAGGATGCTTCCATCCAAGTAAAGTAGAACACACCTTGCTGTCTGGAATGACATGAGAAGGCGTTCGAGCACAAAGTCTGGAAGGACGGACTTCCGGGGGGGCCTTTTTTTTTTTGGATAAACTACGGCGATGTGGTGTATCTGGGAGGATGTACACCAGGATCAGCCTGTACCTTACACACTGGCCAAGCCCAAGTAAAGATTCTAGGCCAAAAGAGAAAGAAGGTGCTGAGACTGGGAGTACCACAAGGAGAGGTCCTTTCCGCAACGTTGTTGTTGGGGTTTCCTCATCTTTAATAAGACAATTCGTCAGAGAAGTGCCAAGGAAGGTCATAGATGGATTGATCTAGGCTGATGACCTGGTACTATTGCTCCTGAAGAGTACACCACTACAGCACTGGTACGGCCTCCAGACAATGCTCAACAAGATCCAGCGACGTTTGACCTAGGAAATGGCCTTGTCCTCTGTCAGCTCAGCAAAACAACCTACACAGTTCTTCAGCCTAAGGCCACACAAGGACAAGAGGCGAAAAAGAATAAGCTGACACTGAACAACCAAAGGCGTGCAGAGGAAACCCACACCAACCTACCTGGGAAGTGACCTTGAACCACTGGCTCACTTGGAAACGCAGAGCACAATGCTGTAGCAGGGCCAAGCTGACACTGGCGATCATGAAGAAACTTGGCAGACGGGACTGGGGGGCTGACGAAACGGATCCTGAAAGAGACTATACGGGAGAGTCCGACCTGTAGTCAAAGCTGCAAAGTCCTAACCTCGACCAACACAACAAGATCCAGAACCAAGCTCAAGTGGTCAGAAACTGGCGCCCATGAGATCCACCCCAGTCCTGAAGAAGGAGGAGACCACTGGGCTACAGTCATGGAAGGACAGAAGGGACACATGACCTGAAAGAGACAGCTTCATCCACCCAGTCGACAAACCCAGTACGTGATGAACATAAGCAAAGCCGATCCCCGGCAATGTCACCCACCCTCTTGAAGAGGCAGGTTTCCCCAACAGTCATCACCAGCATTCCTGAGTGCAACAGTCACACCAAAGGAAAGCCCTGGCCATGGGGTATATCTGCAACCACTACCCCCAGGAAGTTTGGACCCCATGTCTTTATACAGATACTCTCGCCGCAGAGCTACGAGGGGAGTGGAGCTGGAATCCTTCTTCCGATACAAAGACGGAGATGAAGAAATGCAATCATCCCAACAGGAAAACCTCCTCCATCTTCTGACTGAGCCGAGTAGCTACTCTGGTGAGGCAGCCACAACATCTCCAGAACTCCCACAAGAACATTAGGGCAGGTGTGGTGTGCTCAGACCCTCTCTCCGAGCCCCAAGCCCTCCAAGAACGCCGCTGCAAAGAAACAGAACCATCTTACTTCAGCCCGTGTTGCCTGGAGTGCCAAGGGAGAAAGTGGTGATACAATGGGTAAAGCACACGGGGCCATCAGAGGCTACGTAAAAAGCGGATATTTCTGGCAAAAATGGGCTCAGGACAGAGGCCAACAACCTGGGTCATACAATAAATCAAGACAATCATCAGCACAGCAAATACAACCCAAAGACAATACACCATTTGCGGACTATGGAAACAAGTCAAGAGCTTCCGCCTGAGGACGACACAGTCGCCTGCTCCACCACATCACACAAAAGCTGCATTGGCACAAGAGTGGAGAGGCCCTTGTGGGGAAGGGAACCATGACAACGACCACATCCTTCAAGTCGCATGCGCATCCAGAAGGAAGTACTGGCCAACACCGTCAGCACGGAAGACTAGTTGTAACGGCACCCTGAGAGCTGCAGTGACGCAAGCCTTCACCAAGGACACCCGGCTGCTCATTTCTAAAGGAACGAACGAGGAAAGAAGAAACCCTCCTCCCTGTTCTCTGACCACACGCACACTTCCATGCACACACACACACACATGCACACCCGCACACAGCAAACTCACACACACAATACACCATTCTCGCTCACTCACCCTCTCGTATCTGTTCTTTGTCTTTCTTTCCTTCTGTCCTGTCTCTTGGCATACTCGCACACAGTATGGACTCACTGGTGGGGGGGTGGTGTAGTAAAGAAGAGAGGTTTTGCGAAGGAGATGTAATTCCCTTACTCAATGAGGCCTACTTAGGGGCTAAGGCCAAGAAATATATAGCGTAGGAAAAGTTATGAACACTTAGTGCTGCCTCAACGGCTGGTTGCTGACGACTCTTAGTATATGTTACTACGTCCTAAGCATTCACTTTATGCTCTAACCAGGTTAAATATAATACAGACACAGACACACACACACAGACACACACACACACACACATAGAGGCAGGCAGGCAGATAGGAAGGTAGGCAACTGACCAAAAATGTATATCTAATGAATGTACAGTTCAGTGATAATTTAAAACACTACTATGACCGGTGAGAAGAGATGTGCATGTTAAGGGTTGGCTGCTTGCTGGTGAAGGCCCGACTGCCTGTGATCATGTGTCCGCCGCCTTGCCTGACTGGACAACGCTGACAACCACAAGCTGTGCATCCCGCCCCTGGTCAGGAGAGGGGGAAAATGAGGGTCAGGAAAAGAGATGAACAGGAAAAGGACAGCGGGATCCGGAAAAGCAACCCACCAGTGTCATTCTGCGGGTATTCGCTACCTGCCAACCCATCAGGCCCCTGAAACACACCTGCGCTTCACTCCGCCAACCCTGAGCAGAAGAATCCCCCTCCAAGAAGCCGGGCCAAGCGGCAGATGGAGGACGGGGATCACAGTGAGTGATGATTCCACACAGCCGCTTCATTTGCAGTACGACCCTACGCGTGTGAACTTGTGGGAAATTCAAGCACCTGCGAGGTTACGAGAACCCACAAGAAACAAACACCAAGCGGGTCCCTGGACAGGAAAAAAGCGGGCCATCAAGGACCAGAAGCAGAGGGAGCTAGCTGCCTGAGTTCACGAGCGACATCAAGCAGCTGCTACTAGACTGCCCTCTGTGTCCCGTCAGGGACACTGCCAGTGTCTCTGAAACTGGAAACCACAGCAGTTCGCTGGCATCCACCATTGGCACTGATGGTGGCAGTGGCCCCCCACATGTGGCCGTCCCCTCAGCACATCCTCTGGTCCCTCACAACACACCCTGCCTTCCTCAACAAAGCCTTACCTCACAGCAATCACACATCACATCGCCCACATACGGGAGTGTCACAACATTGCCATCCCTCCCACTACTTCGACTCCCCCCCTCATGCATCCACCACCACAACCTCCATTTCCCCCCATGGTCCCCTCCCTGGCGCGCCCGCCTCACCTTCGACACGGCACAGTCACCATCATCGTTGCTGCCACCTTCAACTGCATCGCCCATTGAGCCTCCCAGCTCACCTGCATCAGCTGCACACCGATGCTTCAGAGACTGGGGACTTGATCCTTATACGTCAGCATAGGTCACGCAGGTTATTCTGTACCCTGAGGGCAACGCGGAGTGAGGTTCACCCACAACTTGTCCCCAGCCCCCGCCCCAACCATCATTCCCATCCTCTGAACTGCTGGAACAACGTAGTGACTGTTGGGGTTGAGGCCAGGACGGCAGCAGGGTGCTGGACAACCAGTAGCTGACTTCAGGGAGGATGAAATCCCCCAGTTTATGTTGTTTGAACAGACCAAACTGACATTCATGAGATATCCCCACAGTATGCTGTTGGAGACATATACAGACCTGACTTCAGGAACGAAAAGAAATCCTACAGTTGATGCTGTTTGGAACATACCAAGACGGCTCAGGAGGATTGCAATCGCCACAGTTTGATGCTGTTTGGAACTTACCAAGACGACTTCAAGGGAGGATGAAATGCCATACATTGATCTGTTGGAACACACGAAAACTGACCTTCATGAAGGGTGAAACATCCTACATTGATGCGTTTGGAACGTAACGAAGACTGACTTCAGGAAGGTTGAAATCCTACAGTTGATGCGTTGTGGAACGTATGAAGACTGACTTCAGGAAGGTTGAAATCCCTTAAGTAGGCGGTTTGGAACATACCAAGACTGACTTTCAGGAAGATGAAATTCCACTGGTTGATACTGTTGTGAACATACCTAGACTGATTTAATGAAGGTTGAAATTCCACAAGTTTTACTGGGGGAACTTACCAAGCCGCACTGGAGGTGGCAGGTGCAGTGTCCAGGAGAAAAGGGGCAGCTGTTTATGAATGATCACGGAGACGGCTAGCACAGATCTCCTTCCTTGCATGGAGTGCTGGTCCGTCTTTTCCTGTAGGCTGACGACACCTGGCCTGCGTGGGGGGTACTAAGTAATACCAGTTTACAGTTCACCTGAGGTGGTCCTTGAAAGTGGAATGTGACCATGTCATGTATGGACGTTTAGGACCAGGAGAAAGGGGAAAGGGGGGTGGCTACCCTTATGCCTGTGGCGTGCCTCCTGTACCTCCTTACCTGGGTCCAACAAGTTATGGGAGCCTGTGGATGAGTTGCCATTACTCAGGCTGAAGACAGGGTGCCTATACCCTGAAGGAGGTGAGGAAAAGTGGAATCCTGAGAGAAACTGTCCTGCAGACAGAAATCTTCTCACAAGCGATGGGGAACTTCGTTGGCAACACCGCTTCGACCATCTTTTGATGATCAACCACAACAGAGTCGCTGTCCTGGGAACCAAGAACTAACAATGACCATCTACCAGCAAACCTCCAGAGCAATCGGCACCGCACAAAACCAACACATCAAGCTGACTGCATACAATCCCTATTACCATGTGAACTGTCTTGTTCCCTTTTATAGGCTTGGTCTGGGAACAACTTGTCTTTAAAAAATTCTGACCATTCACCATCACCGTTGTTTTAAAAACCACAGACTTTTACTGTGTACATTTCCAGCAGAGTGACTAGTGTTAACAGCAGCAGCCAGTTGTGCGGATCCCTCCTTGCTAGCTCGTGAATAATGGGTGAGATGATGGCTTGGAACTCACACCAGAGGTAAATGTGGCCCCCAATTTTGATGCGTGGAATGAAAGGTTGTCTGTATTAAGTTGTTTTAAAGAGCAAGAAGTAACAGTAGTATTACCAACTTCGCTGCTTTGGGAACTCAGTACAACCAAGACTTTCTGCACGTTAAACAGGCTCATTTTAATGATGGAAGCATGATATAATATTTGGCAGAAACATTCCGGTGGGGGATTTTCATCCCAGTGATCATGTTAGTCACGAAATAATGTGGTTGGGTTGGACATTCCAGCCAATATAATATCAACAGTTGGTCTGTCAGGCCACACCACCCTTGCCTAAATCAGTAAATGACTACTACAACTAGGCTGCATCAGCAGCTCTGTTACGAACAGCTAAGAGACATCTGGTTTCGCTATGTCCAGAGCGTCAGTTGCGCAGGATGAATGCAGACTCAGATTCGGTCTCCCCACCAGAATCACATCTGTCAAAGGTATGGCAATTCAACATAAGAATTAGCAGTCCTTTCTGACCACAGCCAGTAAGAAACTCCTACAATACAAACGTTTCAACTCCAGAACAGCACAAACGACCTGCCTCTATCTGGCCATATAATGCCACGATCATGAGTGGGGAGTAGCTGCATGGCATCTCCTAACTCTACAGTTAGTTTCCTTTGTTGTTGAACATCCACATCTGATGCTACACCACATATTTTTCCATTGTGACGGTGCCAGCAATCAATATTTTTCCTGTGGCAAAGTTTTTTGCACTAGATTTCTTGACAAAGTCACAATCTAAAGACCTTACCGTCATGATGTGGACACACTGTTCAAGCATAGTTTTTAAGATCAGTAAAGTAATCCGAAAAAAAGAGCACAAAACATCAAACTTATAAGAATTGATAGTTGAAAAAAAAAAAAGAGCAAAAAAAACCCCGATGATGTGAACATCTTGTCAATAAGATCAATGTATTTGTCATGTTGATTTCTAGAATTAAGTGACAGTGATAAACTCATAAAGTGACTGCGATGACTAGTGTCAAGGTTCCAGGGCAGCATTCAGATTTCTTCAGCACATACATGAGTACCTTAACTTCAAATATAAAGAGCAACACACAAATGAATTCATGCTTTCAAAGCTGCGATATGCCTACAGCGCTAGCGTTTTGTTACATATGTTGTGGTCCTCGTGGGGTGCGGTGGGGCGTGTGATTTTGTGTTGCGCCCAGCCCTAAAAAATTAGTCCGTTTAACCTACCATTATTGAAATAAAAGTAAAAGCACAATCTCCGATTCCGCGTGTAGAATGGAATTAACTCATGAAATTAGGAGTACTGGTTTGGCAAAAAAAAGAAGCAACAAAAAGCCTTGCATGGCACTCAACGGCGGGGGGGGGATGGTTTCGGTACGTTTGAAACGTTCTTGGCCACATCTTGGTCACCACCATACTCCATTGCCACGGTATAAGTTAGCATCATTTTCAAACATGCATGTGTTAAATCATCGATGCTTGAAGTTGGTGTCAAGTTCGAGGTGCCGTGGCAGCTGAATCATCCGCAAAACCAAGTTAATGACGATAACCTTGTCACAGAAGAGAAAAAGTGAATGAGGGTTAAGAAATGAGCACTTTAGTTTTTTTCCTTGAATCAAAGCACATGCAAAAAAGGTGCATGCAAGAGATGGAGCAAAGGCTCAAAACTGGTGATAGGGCACAAAACCCATAAGGAAACAAAGTACAGTCATCTTAATGGTTGAATACTGCACAATGGAAGAATACAGGAGAGAAGAGGAGGCAGGGTGGGGTGGGGGGGTGGGGAAGAGGGGTAGCAAAAAGATAATGTGGTAGGTTTGTACTTTTGGATCAAAACAGCCTGGTGGTTGGAAGAGTGGTACGGTTTGATTATTGTGCTGCGCTCTACACAGAAACTACAAACTTTTCGGACCATAAGTTGTACACAGCTCAACAAATGGTAAAAAGGTCCCACTCCCAAACTAAGTCTGCCCTCTCTGTCACCACATGTCTATGGATGTGAACTCACAAACATTGAGAACAAATTGCTTCTCAGATGTTCAGCATGAACAGTGTTGTTTTTTTTGGTGTTGTTTGTTTTAGGTTAAAGAAGTCGGAATCCTTTTCAAATAGAGACGTAATCAATATCCCTGCCTTTTGTTGTCTCACTTTTCTGGACTTGGGTAATGAAGGTAGCACAAGAATAAAAAGCCTTTCTGTATGTTTTGTCCCAGGATGGTTCATGCCACTCAAGTAAGGTGAAGTGAACAGGAAGATATCACCTGACTCTTTAAAAACCTAATGATGCTGTTACGTCCATATTATATCGACCCAGACTGTAGTTGCTGGAAGGTCCAGAAAAAACGCAGCATAAGTTGGGTTTCGCTGGTGGTGCAAACAGTACATGCACATCAAACGATGTCAGGAGCATAGTCCCTAGGCAGCGAAGTTAGTCAGTAAATAACTGCATTTATTAGTATTTGTGCTTGTGTGCAAAAATCCTGTAAAGTGTGTGTTGCTGGCAACTTAATTTGTGCTCCATGCATGAACCTTGCATAGATTTTGTCAAACGTAATGTATTGTGTCAAGTTAAAGGAACTTTTGTCCTAGGGAATGCCAATGGATCTTTCAGGTAAATTAATGCCCTCCTCGCCTCTCTCTCCCCCCTCCCCCCACCCCCTCACCTGATCTGTAGATGTCTGTGCCAGTAAATTTCCCTGTTTGTTACTCGCTTGACGGTCAGTGGATTTGGTCCATTGTTGTTGTTCATTGTTCACCATTTTCCTCTGTCTTTGTTCTAGAGAGTTTTAACACAGTTTTTTTCACAGTTTTCAAGCTAATTTGCCAATTTCCCTGTGTCACGACACCAGGTGAGGAGATTGCAACACTGACCACAATGAACTTCGGTGGTCAATTCGGGGGCAGTTTGTCCATTTGGCATTTTTTAGGTAATCTTGGTGTAATTGTGATGTTTATTGTATCTGTTTATTGATTGACTTTTAAAAACTGAATTAAGCTAAACAACTGTGCCTTTCAATGCTTGTGTGGATATTCAGCCATCAGGTTAATGAAGTATATAATTTATAGTAGTTCTGTGGGTGGGGTGGTGTTTTTTTGTTTGGGACGGGATTTGTGGCCAATCTCGAGACAACCCTAAAAGGGCATCCTGGTGAGTTGGGCCATGTGTAAAATCAAACCGAAACCTAATCAGTGCTTGTGTTAAGTAATTGAACTAATTCCTGGACATTGGGAGTGGGTTTGCGTGAAGGTTTTTTTCCTTTACCAAACTAGAAAGATTATTACACAGTTAGCTTAATCCACACTGCTAAATGTGTTTGCCTAAGGTTATAAACAAAAGAAGAAATTGTGTGAATCGACAGCTTGCCAAGGTGGATTGAACTTGATGTGGTGTGTTTTGTTGCACTTTTGCCTGTGAACTTGGTGTTTAAGAAGAAATGTAAGTAATAAAGAAGGAACAAATGTAATGACGCTCACAAGTCCATAATACAACCTGTTTTCATGTGTGTGAAAACTAACTTCTTATACTTTTAATGTGTTGTGTGCACTGCATGCTGTGCAACACAAATGAAATCATGCACATGGAATCTATCAAGTGGCAGTTGATATGTGTTTGTGTTTATGTACCACATGCAAATGCATTATATGCGCATCAACATCAGGTCAGATTCTCTATCGCGAGAAGTATGCAGTAGCAAAGAACTGGAGGCAGACATACACACACCACTATACCACCAAACATGCAGTGGAAAAATACTTTTGGGAGAAGGTTGTACTAAAGTTACAATTCCTAACAGATTTTTTTAATGAACGACCCCCCTCCCCCCCCCCCCCCCCCTCCCCCCCCAATCCATCCAAAACCAACAAAAAAGGATAGAAAAAGAAAAAAAAAGAGGTTGGTTCCTGTGGGCTTGGTTTGAGTCGGGGTGGTTTGGGACGGTTGACGAAGAAAAAAATCTGGTTGAAGCTTTCTTGTTACTTTCCACTTTTCTTGGAAGCCTTTGAAGTATGAGATATGATGATAGATACTGAGTCTTCCTCAAAATAATAAGCCAGAAACAGGCTCTCATCTAAGGGCTGATCACATATTAATAGGCAATTTCCAAGCAGCGCTCTCCTAACTGATGTTACTTTGACAAGAAGAGAGCGTTGTGCTCACAATTTGTCTAAGGAAATAGCTGTGATTGTGTCAAAGTGTTTTGAATAGTGCTTATAGGAACAGACATGTCAAAAGGAAGACACCACAAATTATTTCATTGACATTGTTCCATAAATATCTCTAAATCAAATTGAAAGACTTCCACAGTCGTCACTTCCTTTCTGCTTTGGAAGCCATTTGCTACCAGGACCACTGACACCCCCAACGCTGAAATTGAGCAGACGTACACCTCTCTGATATCAGATGAATACAAACAGAATTTTGTGCTGTGGGGCCTGGGCATACCGAGGATGTGAGGCTATGAGGGAGTTGATCAAACTGGCTGGGAATCACCATAATGAATCGAGCAGATGCGCTAGCCCTCTCACGCCCGAAAGAGATCATATTTTTCATCAGATCTAGGATTTACAGAAGAAGTTTTTAGTGAAATTCCTGTGTGCTATCCAGCCCCGTGCGTAGTGGTAGCATCGAGAACTCCAGGCTGGGAGGTCGTGGTTCCAATCCCATCAGAGTCAGATGGGTTTTTCTGTCCGACCGGCTCCGACCAGAGTGAGTGGGCTGCGACTCGGTTGGGAAGACTGGGACCACACAGGCGATTTCATCCACTTAATGGTTGGTTTTCTGAGAGTGTTGCTCAAGTTTCCTGACCAACACTGCAGGTGCCGTATCTCGCTCTCGGGCCTGATTGACGCCGGGAGTTGTATGAAAGGAAGCGAGAGTACAGCCCTGTCATGTAGTCTCAGACCGAAATGGAAATCCTAGCACATCTTAGCATCCTCATTCTCATCGTTCAACAAAAAAAAAATTGTCTCAAATTCTGTGGCCCTCATGCCCGCGCTCATGGGGACCTCAATTTCGATGTCCTCTCTCACTCTGGGCCTTGTTTGGTTCCGTCGGGTCACCGGTATCGGCGGTTCCATGGGGACGTCGTTGGACGACATGGTGGCGCCCTCCAGAGGAGAGAGCTCACTCACGTCAGCTCCACACAAAGCAATTATTGTCCGGCAAGTAGGGGCTAGTAGGTGGTGTCCTGCGCTATAGTGGGGACTATGATCTCAGATGGCATAGCTGCTGAAAGAAAGTGGTGGACTGTATGTCAGATGCTGAGGCTGCTGAGAAGTGTGACTGTCTTTAGTTGGCTAGACTGCTGAAGGGAGTTGTGACTAATATTGTCAGATGGCTAAGGCTGCTGAAGGATGTGGACTGTATGTCAGATTGGCTGAGGCTGCTGAAGGAAGTGTGGACTGTCTGTTAGTTGGCTATACGCTGAAGAGAGTGGGACTATATGGTCAGAGGGCTAGGCGGCTGAAGGAAGTGTGGGACTGTAGTCAGATGGCTGAGGCTGCGGAAGGAAGTGTGGACTTCTGGTAGTTGTCGAACTGCTGAAGGGAGTGTGGACTATATGTCTGTCACACTGTCACTTTTTGCACACAGGCATTCAGGACTGCATTTACTTCATACGCACACACGCAATCTTTCCAATCAACCAAAAGCGCACTACCGAATGTGTTTTCTTCTCCCCTCTTCCTTCGGGAAAAACCTTTACGAAATCCAAATCGAACAATTTATAAACAGATTTTATACATCATTCCTTGTACCAATTTCCATTTACATTCAATAAAGTGTTCCGGTAAAGTCATGGCCTTCACATAAACATTGCCCAAGAGCCAGACCAGAGAATAAGTCATATTTCAAGCATTGATGCGATGCCTGCAGCAGATATAAAACTCGTTCCATACTGGCATAGTCCCTTCTCGCTCAGACAGCGTATCGCCCCCTTGAATTCTCCCGTCACTGAATAGGAGTTCCGACGCCTCGCACCTTGACTTCTCCTGTTTAATGAGAAATGATGAGTTCCAACTTTCCCTCTCCCGGAGTCTTTATTTGCAGGGGCTGACTACCGGTGTGGTTCCCCACACCAATGGCCATCGTTTATCCACCTCACGGGTGAAAGGCGAAGGTCCCGAAGGGAGGAAAACACACGAATAAAGTTCGTGTAAGTAACCTGCTTCCCATTTAATATGAATTCTTTCTTGCTCTTTCTTAGTTTTCCCCTGTAGCTGCCCCAACTATCTATGGCTCACCCTGGTATGAATGGTCAGCAGTGAGGACCAGCGGCCTGACAGGTTTCGAGTCTCTAGCCTTCTGCGGGGCTACATATCTAGCTTTCCTCCCTCCTCCTAGTGAGTGCATACTCAAGTGTTCCAAAACACATGACCACACCATACAACCCCTTATTAGACTATCTCTCATTGGTCACTTGCACCCAATGACCACCCGTCTTTCTTTAATGAGCTTCTCACCAGTATTTGGGTACCCGCGCTACCAACTACAAGCCAAGCCACTTGAATATTCGTCCTTGTTTTATAGTGGAAACAGGGGGAAATTGATGCATATCACTAACTACTTGGGGCGGAGCGTCCACATGCCTTGATGTGAGTCTACGTCACATGACACCCCCCATCCTGGGGTGAAAAATTTTGCTCCAGAAAAAGTTTGTTTAAGGAATATACCACTTCACTTAAAACACATCTTCAGCCATGAAATCGCAAAATGTTGTTTCATCACACATGATTCACCAAATTAAAATCAACGATAAAAATCATCATCAGATCCCCCATAAACAGCAGATTTCCAAACTGTTCAGTCTTTCTTAAAATAATAAATCGAAATTGATCAAATCTCACAAAATACAGTGCACAAATTACATGGAAAAACATTTAGGGATATTAACAATTGCAAAGCACAAATGGTGTTGATATATTACGATATAACTCATTTTCCCTTGATCTTTTCTCCACATCATAAGTTTTCAAACCCCTCATGAAATGAGAATATTCTAAGTGTAAATGTTTTTCTCAATAGACATGTAAACCAAAATAAGCATTTTCCCACATGGAATGTTATAGTCCAGTGAAAAGTGAAAGAGTGTCACTGTTGAAAACGGAACTAATGAAAACAATAGGTGGTCTCACTGCACAATCAAAACAGGTGGATATACATGTCTAAAGAGTTATTTTGCGCCAGCACACACATACATAATCTATTCATCTTCACAAGCAAGTTAGACAGAAATGAGGACAGTTATGTTCCCTTGATATCTGAATGGAAAAAAAGTGGGGGGGGGGGGGGGGGTCCTGTGCGTGCCTGTAACCCATCCGCTCAACACAAGCGCAGGCCTCCAAGGGTGGGAACAGGCTGCTCTAAAGGGCAGGTGCGAAACAGTGCGTCCGCTGGGTCCCTCCCCAGCACCTTCGGGTGTTTTCTTTTTCTTCTTTGCCTTAACTAGGCTGACCCTGGAGAAAGGTCCAGTGACGGTGAGGAAAGACCCACTGACTCAAAGGGAAAGTCCTGGTGAACAGTGGGCAAGACTACAACGTTGGTTTTCTCTCTTGAGGGCACAGAAGACCGTAGGCGAAAAGCTTGGCTGGTCTGGAGTGGCACTGGGCTGCATCGTCCTGGGCAGGGTGGTTGGGTCTGTGGGGTGTGCTCGGCAGCTGGAGGTGTGTTTGTCGCCGTGGCTCTGCAGTATGAAATACGCTGGTACACCCATTGGGGATGCTACTTTAAAGTCTGTTATGAGCGCATTCCCTGTAGTCTAATTTACCTCTGTTCAGGACAGATATTCCCTTGATATCTTAATGGAGTGCCTGTGCGTGCCTGTACCCATCGTCAAAACACAGCGCAGGCCTCTAGGGAGGGACAAGACTGCTCTAATGGCAGCGAAGACAGTGCTTCTCTGGTCCTCCCCAGCACCTTCGGTGTTCTTTTCTGCTTTGCCTTAACTAGTCTGACCCTGGAGAAAGGTCCAGGACGGGGAGGGAAAGACCCACGACCACAGGGAAAGGCCCTCCTGGTGACAGTGGAAAGACTACTACTTTGGATCTCTTCGTGAGGCACATAAGACTCGTATGGCGAAAGCTTGGCTGTGGTCTGGATGGCAACTGTCGTCATCTTCCGTGGGCAAGGGTGGTTGGGTCTGTGGGGTGTGATCGTGCTGTGAGGGGGGTGTTTTTTCGCCGGTGGGCTCTGCAGCATGAATACGGGCCTGGGTACAAACCCCATGGGAATCTACTTAAGCTGTTATGACGGCATCCGGTATCTAATTTTACCCTCGTTCAGGAGCAGTTTATGTCCCTTGATAGCTTATTGGAGTGTCCTTGCGTGCCTGTACCCATCGTCAACACTGCGCAGCCTCCAAGGTGGTACAGGACGCTCAAGGCAGGCGAATGACAGTGCTTCCTCATGGGTCCTCCCCAGTAACCTTCGGGTGTTCTTTTTCTTCTTGCCCTTAACTAGCTGACACGGAGAAAGGTCCAGTGACAGGTGAGAAAGACCCACTGACCACAGGAAAGTCCTGTTGACAGTGGGAAAGACTACTACGTGGGATTACTCGCTTGAGGGGGCACATAAGACGTATGGCGAAAAGCTTGCTGTGTCTGGAGTGGCACTGTCTTCATCTGAGTCCGTGGCAGGGGTGGTTGGGTCTGGGGGTTGGCTCGGCAGCTGGAGGGTGGTGTTTTTCGCCGGTGGGCTCTGCAGTCATGAAATAAGCTGGTACACCCCATGGGAAGCTACGTTAAGGCTGTTATGAGCTGCATCCTGATCTAATTACCTCTGTTCAGGAGCAGTGTATGTCCCTTGATATCTTAATGGAGTGTCCTGAGCGTGTCTGTACCCATCGTCTACACAGCGCAAGGCCTCCAAGGTTGGTACAGGACTGCTCTAAAGCAGGCAAAGACAGTGCTTCCTGGGTCCTCCCCAGCACCTACGGGTGTTTTCTTTTTCTTTTCTAACGAGTTATTTGCTCATCACACATACATAAGATTCATCCTTCACAAGCAGTTAGACATAAATAGTACCAGGAATGATTTTGTCATTGTTTACCAAAGAATATAGCTAAGAATAAATATGGATTACATCACCAGTCAAGTAAGTTGGTGCTTGTAAAACATATAGTCACGTCAACATGCAAATTAAGCCATAAATACCTCTTGATTTAAACATCAGTAGCAATACATTGCCCTGTTCAAAGGGAACACACCGTAAACATAAGAAAGACAAAAATCAGGAATAGTCTTTCCCTTGTGAAGACAGTTACATTTGTCCATGAATGGTCAGTACACGTGACAATAAATCTGCCAGACATTATTGTGTTTCCAGGCACTGGTTTTCATTGAAAAACGGAATTCCTTTTAGTCAAGTATACTTGCACCAAAAATAATTGTGCCTTCTGAGAGCTGACACAGAAGTGCTTCAATGTCTGGGATGCGCCGGCATCGAACACAGATGATCTATTTAATTTCCTGTAATCGATGCAGATCCGCACCGAGGCCATCAGTTTGTCCACCAGTACAACTGGTGAGCTGTACGGAGATGTAAAGGTTCTAGACCTTGAAGAAATCCAGCATTACGTGATTTCCTCTCGACACCTTTTTTTTTATGCAACGGGAAAGGGGTATGGTCTGGTTCGCACTGGATTTTCGTAGTTAACTGAATACTATGGGTTCAATAACAGTCACAGTAACCTGGGGTATCTGTCAACACAGTGCTTGAAAGTCTTTTCAAAAATTCTATGGAACTGTTCGGTTTTGGACTTGCAGACAAATCATCGTCAGAACCACATCGACATAAGGTTTCACCTTTGATAGGACAGCGTAGAAGGGGTACAACATCACATCTGCACTGGTAGATGTTAACACTCCTACATTTGCTGTTTGCACTACCTTTGACCTGTCCCTGTAAGCGACATTGGGTACAAAATCATCACTGATATCTGTCATGTTTGACATCAGTATCTGAACATAGACATATCCACTCAACGACTGGTTGATGGCAACGTTGTACGTTCAACTACTTCTTCCATCATTCACATTGGAATACCTTCTCAAGTGTTCCATGTTGATCTTATAAGAACTGCAGAAATTTTTTCAGACCACCTGAAAAGGACCCTTCCACAATAACACGAAGCTTGTTCTGGTCATCAGTGAGTATCACGCGGAACTTTATCCCCTACACACTGAAAGGAACGTGCCTTTGCTTTTCTGTCTGCAAAGACCTTGTACAGACATCTGTTTTTCTATCAGCTGACGGGGGAGCAAGCTCACATGCATCCTGCCAAACTGTATGCTCGTCATAAACGATATGGGGGTAGACTGTTTACTGGCAGGGCAGTCCGTCTTATGTCCATTGTGTCATCAGTAATCCAAAGGACCCCTTGGTGGAGGGTCCGAAAAGAAAGAAGCTCGAATGGTGAGAATCCCAGCGTTTCGTTCGCATTTCCCTGTTTGCGAAAAGCAAAGCCGGTATGAAACGATCCCATTCATGGGGTTATTGCCTTGCAAACCTTTCTCAACTGGACTTTAACGTTCCATTGAAACGTTCAACCATGCCATTCGATTGGGATGATATGGCGTGGTTGAAATGGAAGAGATTGACAACAGTCTGTAATTTCTCTCATGAGATCGGAAATAAATTTGCTTTCCCAAAATCCGAGAGAATTTCGTCGGAAGACCCACTCTGGAAAAAAAATCGCAAGTAAGGTTTCAGCAACAGACACTGTACAATTTTCTTCATTGAAATCGCTTCTGGATCCCTTGTCACTGTATCCACCCAAAGTTAAGATATAGCGATATCCGGAAGAAGACAGTGGTAAAGGCCCAACAAGATCAATAGCCACCTTCCGGGAAAAGGAACGGAAATGAGAGGCATTTGGTGCAAAGGTGCACATGGGACGCGACCTTTCTGAGATGTCTTTGGCAGATGTCCATGAGCGGCAGTATTCTGTAACTTCCTTTGTGACACCTGGCCAATAAAAGAATCAAGAATTCTCTTTAATGTTCTTTTGATTCCACGTGACCAGCGAACAATGCATCATGAGCCGGTTTTAGTACTGTCTCTCTAAGTGGTTTGGGGAAAGACAACTTGTTTGTTGTCCTGTCCAGGTACCAAACCCATAGAGAATGTCAGAGTCCAGTTTTGTACGTTGGCCCTCCGGGGGGTTGCGACCTTGTCGTGGTCGGAGGGGTTGCGCGTCCAGTGATCCCTTAGGCTTGCTGGCGGGGGCATCAATACTTGGAGATAGGCTGGGTTTTTTCACATGCTTGTAGGCCCGAGAGGTGAAGATGCTGTATGGCCTAAAGCAATAACGTGGTAAGGAGTTGATGCCCCTGGTAGGGCTTCCCATGTCGATAGGCTAAGGGTGAGGATCCTGACTAAGAGTAACCCGCCTTTCTCCTTTTCTTGTTTTCTGCCTTTATTTGGCCCTTTTCTATCTTCGTCTCCCCTTCAAGTCTTCTTTTTCACACTCCTTTTCTCTCTGTTTGGGCTCCTTAAGTCCGCCGTGTTTTGCCGTGCGTTTCGACCGTGTCGGAGGGGAAGAGGTCCCGGTGATTGAGAGGGCCAGTGCTTGAGGAGGCCTGTGCTTAAACACATCACTTTGGCTCGGACCTCTCCTAGACAGGGAGTAACTTTGGCCAGGTGTACTAATCGGCTCCCTTCTTGGGGCTGGGTCAAGACAAAACAGTTCCCCTGCTGGCCAGTGAACCCTGCAGTGCCAGCTCTCTGTCCCCGGAGTTGAGATGTCAGGGGATAGGGTT
>CM031622.1:16181716-16209216 GCA_018398815.1 Conus ventricosus | reverse complement strand
TTTGTGTTTTCTCCAGAGAAGCTGATTGTGTTCTTAAAAGACATACCTAGCTTAAATCAGACCAATCTAAAGAGAGCTTGCTATTCCTATGTACGGTTGGCATCCCACTTGTGGGACTCGACTTAATTGTGTAAAGATGGCTTCTTGTAGTTGAGAGGGGATTGTGTTTGTTTATTGTGTGTGTAGGAGATAGGGGTACATGGAGAGAGGTCATAGTTAGTTCATTTGCTTTTTTAGCTTTAATTTTTCTGTTCATTGTTTGAGTATGCTGTGGGATTTTGCTTCCACATGTTAATAGGCACACGCAGACACATATCATGTAGTGCTAGTTTATTAGTTATCATTTATATGGAAATGAAATGAATAGAAAAAGAAAGCATGTTGCAGATTAATGCATCCAAGAAAATATCAGAATTTTTTTTTCTTTAATGTGTGAAGTTAAACATCGACCCCAAGGAATGGCAGAAAAATTGTGCCTTTTTGCTTAAACTGTAAGTTTGAAAGTGTGGTTTCATTTTTTCTTTTTTAAATATGAACAGTTCAGCACAATTTCTGTCATTTATTTGGAACTGAAAACGTGATGATGTTGATGGAAAGCACAAAATATGACATTTTCAGTGTGGGATTGGTGTATTGGTGCAATCTTTCTCTTTTTTTTCTTCTTTTTTTCATTTTGGGGATATTGATATGCTTCAGGGAGGAATAGCTGTGTGTCTCTTACAAAAGTGTTCCATTCTTGTCCATGTGCCTTTGAGGAAAATATTTGTTGAGTAACATTCCTGATCATGTTGTGTGTGCTTTATACACTGGCTTTAAAATTTGTAATTTTTCCTTCAAATGTTTTTTTACTTTGCGCAAATAGACATCTAGATCCTTACGCAATGTCTTCCAGGTTATGCTGTTGGAGCTTCCAAAGTTCACTGTCGGTGTTTTTGGTGCATATGTGGCCATTTTTAATTCTGCTGCTAAGGTAGCCATATTCTGTCTTCGAGGGAAGGAGGATTGGTGGAATTTGTGTTATATTTTATTGATTTTCCCCCCATGTGTATGTGTTGGTGTGTGTCATTGATCCCATTGACACATGATGGCATACTCATGTGTTGGTGTGTGTCATTGATCCCATTGACACATGATGGCATACTCATGTGTTGGCATGTGTCATTGATCCCATCGACACATGATGGCATACTCATGTGTTGGTGTGTGTCATTGATCCCATTGACACATGATGGCATACTCATGTGTTGGCGTGTGTCATTGATCCCATTGACACATGATGGCATACTCATGTGTTGGCATGTGTCACTGATCCAATTGACACATTATGGCATACTCTTGATGGCATACTCATGTGTTGGTGTGTGTCATTGATCCTATTGACACATGATGGCATACTCATGATGGCATACTCATGATGGCATACTCATGTGTTGATGTGTGTCATTGACACATGATGGCATACTCATGATGGCATGCTCATGTGTTGGCTGTGTCATTGATCCTATTGACACATGATGGCATACTCATGTGTTGGCGTGTGTCATTGATCCCATCGACACATGATGGCATACTCATGTGTTGGTGTGTGTCATTGATCCCATTGACACATGATGGCATACTCATATGTTGGCGTGTGTCATTGTCCCATTGACACATGATGGCATACTCATGTGTTGGTGTGTGTCATTGATCCCATCGACACATGATGGCATACTCATGTGTTGGCGTGTGTCATTGATCCCATTGACACATGATGGCATACTCATGTGTTGGCGTGTGTCATTGATCCCATTGACACATGATGGCATACTCATGTGTTGGCGTGTGTCATTGCTCCCATTGACACATGATGGCATACTCATGTGTTGGCGTGTGTCATTGGTCCCATTGACACATGATGGCATACTCATATGTTGGCGTGTGTCATTGGTCCCATTGACACATGATGGCATACTCATGTGTTGGCGTGTGTCATTGATCCCATTGACACATGATGGCATACTCATGTGTTGGCGTGTGTCACTGATCCCATTGACACATGATGGCATACTCATGTGTTGGCGTGTGTCATTGGTCCCATTGACACATGATGGCATACTCATATGTTGGCGTGTGTCATTGGTCCCATTGACACATGATGGCATACTCATGTGTTGGCGTGTGTCACTGATCCCATTGACACATGATGGCATACTCATGTGTTGGCGTGTGTCGTTGGTCCCATTGACACATGATGGCATACTCATATGTTGGCGTGTGTCATTGGTACCATTGACACATGATGGCATACTCATGTGTTGGCGTGTGTCATTGATCCCATTGACACATGATGGCATACTCATGTGTTGGCGTGTGTCATTGATCCCATTGACACATGATGGCATACTCATGTGTTGGCGTGTGTCATTGGTCCCATTGACACATGATGGCATACTCATGTGTTGGCGTGTGTCATTGGTCCCATTGACACATGATGGCATACTCATCTGCAGAGGATGGGATGAGATGTAAACTGCTTGCAGATCACTTTTCTCTCCTTTCTTTTTTCTTTTTAGATTTTGTTTTAAATGTGTGCCTTCGTGCACAGAAACCTGATTTAAAGTCTAACCCAAAGAACATGGAGGGGACTGAGTCTATGCAGCTAGATAACCGTGAACAGAAAGTCTGAGAACGGCAATATCAGATTCTGCAATTCTCAGGGCTGGTTCATTTTGGTGCGCAAGATTTGCATTTTTTGTGTGTGTGCGTTTCCAAAAGAAAAATCATTTTCTATATGCGCATGCGCAAGTGTGTGCGTGTGTGTGGATTATTGAAATAAACAGTTTACCTTGAAATTGAGAGTGAATGGTGTGTGTGTGTGTGTGTGTGTGTGTGTGTGTGTGTGTGGTCAAGTTTACCCCTCAAAGCTTGTGTAGGATACCATTGGGGAAAAAACAAAGAAAGAGAGAAAGAAACAATACACAGAACTAAGGAATTTTTACAAAGGGAGATGTTACCAGACCAGCACATGCTGCACACCATTATGGCTTCAGTTCAAAACTGTTGTCCTATTGTGACAGATAAGGGCACATTCAACATTCTGTCGGTCTTCAATTGTTGATGCATTTTGTGTGTGTGTGTGTGTTGATGCTGAAAAAAAACTAAAATTATGAAAGGTACACATATGACCTATTGTTGGAAATAATGTTAATACACACATGCGCAGTCAAACACACACACACACAACACACACACACACGTGCGCGCGCGTGTGCGCGCACACACACACACATACCACAACACAATTATAAGCAAACAACAATCACTTGTCATGCAATGTTATTTTCAATGGCTGATCTATTGGCAAATAACTCTTCAGAACGGTCAGCCAGTGCAGTGCTGCGTCGATTCACAAGATTGCGACAGTAAAGTGATGCAAACATGTGACAAAATGAAGTAAAATTCAAATGAATAGATCTAGTTGCAAAGTCAAGTGAGACGATTGCAGGCGGAAATCTAAACAAATCTTAGATTAATGGTAGCGAACCACCCAGAGAAACGTGGAAAAACGAGTCACAAGACAAAACACGATGCGTTTCGACCTCTTAGGTCTTCTTCAGGCAAGATACAAACAAATAGGACAACGAAAATTCACTTGGCTATTTGTTTGTATCATGCCTGAAGACGACCTAAGAGGTCGAAACGCGTCGTGTTTCGTCTTGTGACTCGTTTGTCCACGTTTCTCTGGGCGTTCACTACCATTAATCTAAGGTTTGTTCAAATGAATAGATAACTGAATGAATGAATGAGTAAATAGGTAAATGAGTGAATAAATTGATAGCTAAATGAATGAATGAATAAATGAATACATAAGGAAAGAAAGAAATAGATACATGAATAAATTAAAGCCCGGAGGCTCTCTGCAACACACTTGGATGGCTCCCAAAGAGCACAGGATGACAGTCACTGAAGACTTAAAAACTACAACAGCAAGAACAACAAGATTCAGAAACGGGAGAACTACTCGCATTATTTTCAGAAAGCGAAGATCAGTTTGTACTTGAATTGCCCTCCCTCAACTCTCCCCCCAGTCCGTCCTCTCCCCCGCCTTCTCCCCGGTCATTCCAAAAGGAGGGAGGAGGGGGGGGGGGGGGGTGGCGGAAAAAATCGTGACAAAGGTTCTGGACTAAGGACAGGTGAATGCTCTGCAAAAGCGTAGGAAGCAGGATAATTGATTTTGTGGTCAGAACTTTCGACCCATGCAGTTTTTCGTCGTAGATTTATGTTTAAAGAAAAACCCTTCCCGCTGTGTGGCTGCACACCAAAAATCAAATGCGCCAAGGCCTTCCTTAAGGAGTCGATTATTTATGACTGGCACAATTGGGTTGTTTTGAGAATTTTTTATGGTGTCTGAAAGTTGATTCTCCTCACTTTCTTTCACATGGCTATCAAGGTGGTTCCAAGCAGATAGATTAAGATCAAGGGACTAGGACTATTTGGGGTCTTCCAGCTGGCACAAAGATGGGGTCACGGGCGAGTGCAAAGGCCTAAAATGTAACTTCAACTAAGGAAAGGTCATGTATTTGAAGACTGTATGCGATTTCATTGGTGAAAATCGCCCAAAACAAAGAATATAGTTGGTGGGGAGTTTTCTTTTGATCAATTATCAATTTAACATGAAATGCTGGCTCAAACTTATGGCAGTCCTCAAAATGAGGAGATTAAGATTAAAATTATAGTCCCGTCAACAGCAAAGGTTATCTCAGGACTGTCACCACGTTTCAATCTACCACGTATATATGTCAAAAAAGGATTAAAAGCAAAGCCTTACCCAACCCATTAAAAAAGATTAAAAGAACTAACCCTAGATTAAAAACCAACACATTGAAATCACTAACTGTAATCTGCAAAAATCAATACTGGGTATAGAAAATCTAACAACACAAAATTCACACACGATGAAATAAATTCACTTCTTTTAGGAAGTTAAAAATATTGTCAGGGGGAACATCACGAAAAAGAATCTTCATATTATCTGCAGTGTGATGTTTCCTTCTAATGTCGTATAAATCCCAGCAGTCTAAAAGAATATGTTGGACAGATATCTTACTATCACAGGCAGCACAGAAAGGCGGTCTTCTCCCTTCAATAAAAACGAGTGAGTAAAATAGGCATGACCCGTCCTCAATCTACACAATACTGTTTCTCCCTTTCGACCGCCAGCAGCCATGGGAAGATGTTCCTTTAAATCTGAAAGTATTTGATGAAGCTTATTGTTTTCTTGAAGGCTCCATCCTCCTCCCCATAAAGAATGGACATACGAAGCTAATTTTGCCTTTAAGATCTGAAGATGGTACAAGCAGTTTAGAAGGACGAAGACGGACAGCCTCTTTAGAAAGCCGATCCACCTCTTCGTTGCCTCGGATCCCCACATGACCTGGCACCCAGGCCAAAAAAATCTCAAGACCCCTAGAAACTAATGAAGAAAACATTGTAAAAAAAACTTAAAGGGGGTTTTCACCCATTTTTACAAATCTATTTTGACCAAATACACGGTTTTGGTATGTGGTCGTATTGCGAAACCAAGCCCCGAATCAGCCGCCACAATCAAACGCAACAGTGAGGCGGATTCTGTCAGGAGCAAGAGAGCCAAACTCAGACGTAAAAAAGGTAAGGTTTGTGGAATGGGTGGTTGATCTTTCTGTGTTTCATTTCATTCTCAGTGTATGGTTGGTTGTAAAAAATGGTTGTTGGTTTTTGTAGAGTGTTGGCATCAAACTGAAACATACATTGTTACGTGCCGTTGTGACCCAATGTCGTTGTGACCCAATGTCGTTGTGCCCCCAATGGCAGATCGTTGTGCCCCCATGTCGATGTGACCCCATGTCGTTGTGCCCCCATGACGATGTGACCCCATGTCGTTGTGCCCCCATGTCGATGTGCCCCAAAGAGGACATCTCTCTCTCTCTCTCTCTCTCTCTCCTCTCTCTCTCTCTCTCTCTCTCCTCTCTCTCTCTCTCTCTCTCTGAACACTGAGGAAGAGTTGGACATTTTCAGCTACTGTATTAGTAGCTTCTTGCACATTATACAGAATGAAAATGGGTAATAAAAATGGAAAGGGGTATTGATGATAATTTTGACCTTGGATTATGTCTAAATGAAGCAAACCAGTCAGTCATCACTTCATTTCCGAAGGAAGGTCAAATCAAATGAGCCACATCTAACAATTAGACTTTTTTTTTAGTTACTGTATTAGTAGCTTTCTGCACATTAGGCTATACAGAATGAAAATATGTGATCAAACTGCAAAGGGACATTAACAAAAGAACACAAGTCAAAGCAAACCAGACAGTGGTCATCATTTCATTTCCGATGAAAAAGGTCAAATCAAATGAGCCACAGCGGACCAAAATGACGGCAGATCCCTAGCTTCATGTTCGTATTGCCCCCGAAGGCGCTGAAGGCGTGTTTCTAGGTCTCTCCACTTCTGTCTCATCCATGGAGGCGCCACACCTTGTTCTGCTGCCGTGATTTTATTCTCTGCGTAGCCTGAATACAAACGTCCACAACGACGGGTGGCGGACCTGCACTACTTCGTTCAGGACGCGATGGTATGCTGCAATAGAGAAAGACTTAGGTCAGTCTTGGGCTTCTATCTTTTTTTGTATCCCCCCCCCCCCCCCCCCCCCCCCACACACACACACACAGTCAGACACACACACTCCCCACGCCCCCTGAAATGACATTTTTGGGCAACATTGCGACGGATGGAAAGGAGTGGTGCTTGTTATGTGACCCCGGATCGAAGATCAGGGGGCATATTGTTTTTGTCCTGTTTGTTTGTTGGTTTGGTTTGTGTGTTCCCAGTCAAAGACTGAGAATGAGAACCGAAGAATGTCACGAGTCTGTCCGTCGTTCCGTCCGTCCGTCGCACGCTCAAGCGCAAAAACTACTGAAGGGATTTTCATAAAATTTGGTGTGAACATGCACAGGAACATGAGACAGCTTTGCAAGTGATCAAATTTTGTTTAGGTCAAAGATCAAGGTCACAGGGGTCAAATGAGCGTTGACTGGGAACACGTTTGAATGGCTTGCCATCTTGTTTTGTTTGTCTGTTTGTTTTTGTCAAACTTTAACCTTGCTAAAAACTTCTAAACTATTTGTGCTAGAGACTCCAAATTCGTTGTGCAGCTGTAGCCCTTTCTACCCTTTGACATGGCACCCTTTTCATATGGATCGCTGTCCTCAGTGACCTTGACCGTGACTTTAACGTTGCTTATAACCTCCAAACTATTTGTGCCGTGGGGTGGGGCGGGGGGGGGGGGGGGGGGAGGGTGCCATGACCTTCAAGTGACCTTTTCTTCTTGCATATAACTTTTATTACCGGGGCAATAAGTTTCGCAAACACATCGTGATATTTACGTTTTTGACTTCATTTAGTACGGCCTACTAGCCCCCCCTCCCCCACTCCCCACCACCTCTCTCTCTCTCTCTCTCCATCTCTCTCCTCTCTCTCTCTCTCTCTCTCTCTCTCTCTCTCTAGCACGTGCCCGCGTGCACACACACACACACACACACACACACACACACACACACACACACACACACACACATGGATGCATGCATGCATGCATACATAATATTAACTGTGTGCTGGTTTCATTTTCGTTGTGGAAATAGATGTAGAAAGAAGCACACCTGCCTTCAGCATTGTTATTTGTCCGTTGTTCCATCCCTCGTTCATATACGTTCCATAGGGCTGGCGGAAAGCTTCCGGCGGGTTCATGTTTGTTGTGTTGACATAATTGAGGAAATCCTGCAGCCCAACGAAGTTCTGCAACAGTCTTCTCGTTGTCTGCGCGTTCAGCAAAGCAACAAAGTAGAGACAGACAAGTGGCAGGGGCAGGTGCCCAGAGCCATGACCTTCTGATAAATCGTCTGAGCCGGTCATTGGTTCGGTAAGGTATTGTCAGTCCGAACTCTTGGACACATTTCCACAGATTTTGCTTGAAGTGGAAGTAGCATCCCAGGATTCTTGCACGAGGAAGCTCTGTTTCGAGAGCAGTGTATAGAGCCTGCTCAAAGTCACAGATGATGACTTGGGTGCCCAACGATGGTGAGTTTGAAGACGGATTTGGTTCTTCAAACGCTGCAGGACTTGTCGATAGTTTCCAATGGTTCTGTTGGCCATCAGCATGTGCACTAGAGGCGCAATGTGACCCCGAATGTCACCAACAATGGTTGTATTTGAGAATTGGGTCTCGGGCATGTACGAAAAGTGCCATCGATAAAAATGGTTCTGCTCCTTCTGAGTGTTCGAAGATTTTCATCTGTAGCGTAGACAACATAACCCTAATCATTGTCCATGGAGAGCAGAAATCTCTCGTTGTTCCAGGTTGAGTTCTAACGGTGGATTTATTTGTACGTCTTCCAGTTCTGCTGGCAGAGGAGGTAGCTGGGGCCTCCTTGATCTTTCAATGGCAGACCTGACCGACTCGTACAAGGGAGGAGGTTCAGGTCGGTCACCTCCGCCTTGTGCCGCAAGACGCTGGTGGCGAGCCACTGCAGCGGTATACACCCTTCGACTCGGACGAGTGGGGTCTTGCAAGGTTTCTGCCTGCATGTCCTGTCTGAGTCGAGCACGTTCCATCACGTCAGTGTCAGGGGGATGAATATGGTCATCAGTTGCTCGATTGACCACGATGTCAGGATTTTTGATATCACAGTCAAAAATGTGCACACTCTCGCGCTGCATTGTGGCCGCCTCCAACAACGCCATTGAAAGTAGCCTTGTACCTCACGGTGCCAGGTGTAGCGCATTCCTTCGTATATTAAGACCCCCCCCCCCCCCCCCCCCCCCCCCCACTCCCTTTTCACCTCGCATTAAAAACGCCATTATGCAGAAGCTACTGAATGTTTCTAGATCTAAAACCTTACAATCTGAACAGTCATGTGACCGGATGTGACGCGTTTTTCCTTCACCAGGCCCCGTGCTGGAGATTAGGCACAGCTTCGGCACTCTTCGCCAATCTAGCCTAGCGATTATGACGTGTTCAACTTACGATGTACTTCAATACTCATCCACACCTACCTTCCCCCCAAACCCCCACCCCCCTAATTTATATATGGGAACATGGCTGTTGTATTGCCGAAAGTGATTGTTCTTTTTTTTTTATTGTGCAACGCCGCAATGTCAGCCCGCACATCGACATAGGGTCACAACGACATTGGGTCACACCGACATTGGGTCACAACGACATTGGGTCACATCGACATGGGGTCACATCGACATGGGGTCACAACGACATTGGGTCACATCGACATGAGTCACAACGACATTGGTCACAACGACATTGGGTAACATCGACATGGGGTCACAACGACATTGGGTCACATCGACATGGGGTCACAACAACATTGGGTCACATCGACATGACCCCCATTGTTACTTTCAGTTACACATGTCAGAGTCATAGTGGCAGTCAGTCAGTCACACTGCCTGCTGCCACTGAAACTGTTGCATGTTTGTGATGATTTTTTTTTCCTGCTGTTGCTGTTTCCAACAAAACTGAAGATATGATTCTTATTAACAAGAAAGTGTCCATGTCCACAAATAACAACTTACTGGACTCCAGTGAATAATAGTTTGGGTTTTTATTTTTCAAGACATTGCTGAACATCGGGCACCCCTGCAAGTTCAAGTTTCCGCCCAACAACCATATGCTTTAGTAAGTGAATTATTTATCAGTATTTGGATATAGGGTAGTGACTTAGCGTGCCTTTTAAGATATATGCAGGTGTGGTGTTTCTGTATGCTATAAACTGCCCTGGTGAGTAAGAGAATGGGGGGCCGGAATAGCTCAGTTGGTAGAGCGCCGTAAAGCGAACAGCTATTGAAAAGATTTTTACGGCAGGGAATAGAATTAGTGTGATGATGCAGTAGCTGACAAACTCCTGTTCAAAGGAAAAGGCATTATCTGATAGATCTAAACAACTGAAGGAAAATGTGGTTTATGACATAATCATTTTAAAGTTATTTACATACCACGGTAATGTGTGTGTGTGTGTGTGTGTGTGTGTGTGTGTGTGTGTGTGTGTTTAAACAGATGTATGTATGTGCATGCGTATATCATGTACTATCTGTGTCATGCGTATGTGTGTACATGTACATAATATGGTCAGCCTGTAAATTGTCTACCCGAGGGTGAAAACACCCTCTTAAAACTGCAAACATGGAAGCCACGGTCAGCCTAGTGGATAAGGCGCTGGATTCATGACCGAAATGTCGGTGGTTCGACCCCGGGTTGATCTTGGAAATTTTCATGTGGAGTTTTTCCTGTTAAAATGACCATCGTTTACCCCCGATATCCACCCTGGCCCACTGGTATCAGGTTAAGACGATCCAGCCGTATGCATATCCTGAATTTGGGCGTGGACGTTAAACAAAACTCAGACAAACAAACTGCAAACATAGAGTGAAGAAACCCTTTAAAATATTAATCAAATTGGGAACCCTGATTATTATCTCAAGTAAAATTTGAAACTAAATTAGGCTTTCACGTTTAATGATTGCAGGATAATCAGCAATATCAAGCTGTCCCATCGAATTTAGCTGATGGTGAAGTGCAGATGTAGTCTCCAGCTCATGTTGATGGTGAAGTACAAAAGCCCACTCCAAGTGGGAAAATATTCACAGATGCTGGAGTACAGAGTTCTGCCAACCATGTTCATGTTTTACACCACCGTGGAGTGATGTCAAATTTCCGTCAACACAAACGCAGCAAAAGTACCTGGTAATGTGATAACGCTTTCTAATTCTATGTACCTGGTGATGTGATAACGCTTCTTACTTCAATTTATCTCTTTCACAGATCTGTTAGATATACTACACATTGACCATAATATATTCCTCATTTTGAACTCATGCTACTCTTATTTTTGACTAATAATGCAGAAACCACACATTTGGAGTGTAAAAATTCACTTATTGCTATTGCTACACATTTGGGCTTCAGTTCAGTTAAAAATTACACATTTGAATAGCACATGTTACGCATTGGACCAAACAAGAGTAAACAGGTCTGCTTTCAAATAATAGACTTGTGTATTGTATAAAATTTGTTACTTTTCTTAGGTTTTGCCGACAAGTGTTTCCCTTAACTTTATTCCTTCTGAATAAAGACAGTCTTGAGTCTCTTGACTGTCTTTCCAACTGAATGTACACTACAAGCATGAACGAAAACAGTTTCTTCAGCAACAATAAAAAAAATAATCTTTTAACAGAAAATTTAAAAGATATTTTCTTCAATGTGTCAAGTATGCTACAGTCTGAAATTTTGATTCTTATGTCCACATCATCTTTTTCTTCTCTGCAAATGAAACTGACACTGTTCTCTGCAAGCACAGCAGATTTGTCTTAGAACAAGTGCAAAATACACGTGAATATGAAAAATTTCAAGGAGGAAAGTAGGATATGTTACTTATTCTCTTCCAAACATTACATACAGTACACTTGCCTGTGATCTAGGACCTTTTTCCAGAACTCTGGGGTCTCTGCACAGCAGCAGCTCTCTACTTCAGTTGGCACACTTGTGCAGAATCCACATTTACACCTGTACAAAGCAACACATGCAACAAATCGTTCATTCACTTGGAAAGCAGCCTCACAAAAAACACAACTTAACAACACGGATACACTAAAACGAAAGTAGGATTTCCAACAAATTTTATACTTATTCATGTTTGATTTTTATCCACTCGTGATTTTAGAGTAAATTAATTTTCAAAATTGTGTTGTTTTGTAACTATCCGAATGACAAAATTCCAATTTGGAGGAATAAGAACACTGGAAAGTTGTGGTTCAAAAACTTGATTTAGATCGATGTTCACCACAATGATTGAATGAACTTGCCAGTCCGTGTTGCCAACTCGAACTGCCAGGAAAGAAACACAAGCGTCTGATGGCGAGGGAGGTGGTACTGTACAAGGAGCTGTAGGTTCAAACTGGTACGGCTGAACTCCATACACTCCAGTGAAAATTTCACGTTCGATGTCCTCTTCGTTGGAACTCGACTCGTAGCTGGGAGCATCTGCAATTAGGCCTATCGCCTCGAGGTGTTGGCATTTATACGTCACTTGCGGAATCCCCGACTCTTGTCTCTTTCCGTACTGTGCTCGGCAATCTCCGTGGCGAGTCACGATTTGGCTACTTGCACGACCCGAAACACGGATAGAAGTGAGTTCCAGAAGAAAAGTAACCCGTACATCGAAACACGCTCGATCATACTTTTAAACAACCCAAACATGCTATTTATGGCTGAGGACCCCTTTAATTAAGAGCTGGATGTTTTATGTTTTTTGCTCCTATAGCCTCTAAAGCCGAAAGATGATCTGTGCAAATAAGGAATTTCCTAGACTTGGACTGCCCGATCAACTCCAAAGCCAAAAGTAGTGCAGTAAGTTCCGCAGTTGTAAATAGTGCTTTCATAAGGAATGTGTTTGGACATTTCTTCTCCCGAAGCTGGAATGTATGCAATGTATGCGGAGGACCCTACACCAACATCAGACTTTGAACCATCGGTAAAAATAACATGTTCTTTAAGTTTAGAAGACGTGTCTAAAAAAAAAGTTGTATATAAATTAAGGAACTCGTGTTCTGTTTGCGCTGCACGGTTAAATCAAACCTAATTTCAGGAGACGAAAACGTCCAAAATGAGGAGAATCAACTTTCAGACACAATAAAAACAAGAGGCAAAGCTTAAACGTACTCCCAGTTTATCCTCCTGAAAACGTCACAATCAAACATGCGTCATAATGTATTTCGTCACTGAGGTAAATCGGCAAAGTCCATAAAGAAGAAAAACCGTTTTGGGCCGTTATAACCGTTAGTAACGGCTATTCTGGTAAAATAAAACATCGGGCATCATCCGTGACCCATAATGAACATACCTACAAATTTTCAGAAAGATCGGCCCAGAAGTTTTATCTGGAGCGAGTGGAACACATTTTGACCACGGACAGACAGACAGACATACACATAGACAGCATGTCTTCGTTGCCATTGTAAAGTACTCCGTGTTCTACAAGAACTGGGAGTACAAAAATTCTCAAAACAATGTAATTGCGCTAGTCTATAAATACTGGATTCCTTAAGCAAGGGCTTGGCGCATTAATTTTTGATTTGCAGCCTTCGGTCATCATTGTTTCACACTTTTGGGCCATGATCCCTGGCGACTTTTTCGCTGGGCACCGGGACTGTCAAGCTGATGGGCACTGCTGTACGAATGGAAACATTTGGTGCAACGGTGACGGCTGGACATGCTGTGTAACAGTAACCAACGTTTCATGCAACGTTGACGAACGTTTGGTGCAACAGTGACGAGCGTTTAATGCAACGGTGACGAACGTCTGGTGCAACAGTGACGAACGTTTGGTGCAACAGTGACGAACGTTTAATGCAACGATGATGAACGTTTGGTGCAACGACGAGGAACGTTGGTGCAACAGTGACGAGCGTTTAATGCAACGGTGACGAACGTTTTGTGCAACAGTGACGGATGAACATGCGGTGCAACAGTGACGAACGTTTGGTGCAACAGTGACGAACGTTTTGTACAGCAGGGACAAACATTGGGTGCAACAGTGACGAACGTTTTGTACAGCAGGGACAAACATTGGGTGCAACAGTGACGAACGTTTAGTACAGCAGGGACAAACATTGGGTGCAACAGTGACGAACGTTTAGTACAGCAGGGACAAACATTGGGTGCAACAGTGACGAACGTTTGGTGCAACAGTAACGGATGAACTTTGGATGCAGTGGTGTGGAATTCGGCAAACAGTGAGAAAATTCTGTGAAAGAGAACTGTGTGTACGTTTCTTCGGTGAAGGAAAGAATCCTGGCGACTTGTGTGTGTGTGTGTGTGTGTGTGTGTGTGTGTGTGTGTGTGTGTGTGTGTGTGTGTGTGGTGTGCGCGCGCGCGTGTGTGCGTGTGTGTGTAAAATTTCCATATTATATATATAATATATATATAATATATATATATATATATATATATATATATATATATATATATATATATATATATATATATCCTCAATGATTTGTGTTTGGGGGCAAAAGAGCTTCTGCCAAGTAGCTACTCCACCTGGAAGACGACGAGAGTCTCCGTGTTTCATATTCTGCATGGTTTCGCCCGCTGAACACACAGTCTTGGCGGAGAGGGGGTTTGCTTCCCCGGCGATGTGGAGGGATGGAGGGAGAGTTAGGATGGGTTTGGGACGAACGGAAGTCTAGCCGGTGTCTAAAATCAGCTGAGCCACTCAGCCACTAGTGTTATAGTTGGTCAACGTGCTTCAACGTGGGATTCCAACAGCACCGTGTTTGGACGTGTGTTCTCTTTCTTTGTCTCTTTCTGCGTCTGTCTGTCTGTTTGTCTGTCTTTCTGTCTGTATGTCTGTCTCTCTCTCTCTCTCTCTCTCTCTTCTCTCTCTCTCTCTCTCTCTCTCTCTCTCCTCTCTCTCTCTCTCTCTCTCTCTCTCTTCTTTTTCTTCTTCTTCTTCTTCTTCTTCTTCTTCTTCTTCTTCACTCTCCAGACGAAAAGATTCCCGTTGCTGAGTTCCTAACTCCTCCTCCACCTCACAGAGAGAGAGAGAGAAAGAGAGAGAGGGGGGGGGGGGTAGCGAAGATGAGAGACGTGAATATAAAGTGAAAAAGAATTTCTTTTTCCCTCAAATATTCAATTTGATCTTTCCATTCTCAGAAAAGTTGGCGGAATTGTTGGGAAGCGAATTTTCCAAGGAATACTTTCCTAGAACGATTTCCTTTTCGCTCTGTCTCGGACACATATAGATTTAATCTTCGGACCGATTGCCATCCCGAAATCTTGGGCCCCATTTATCGTTTTGTGCCACCGGTGTACGTTTTTGGTTGCGGGGTTGGTAGCATATTGGGTTTATCTATTTCTTATTTGGAAAGCTGTTTCGCTAAATTGTAAGTAGGTGCTGGGCTGCAATTTTCCCCCCTGTCCCATCTTTGGTACCACCTCAGTGGTATTTCACCCCGCTGCTCATTCCAAGGCCCCGTCCACAGCCACAGCCCTGTCAGTCCTGCTGCAGCCCCGGCACCTGCAGTCTACAGGGAGCAGTCAATGTCAAGTCATCAAGAGGCAACCCACCGGAGGAGACACTGCACTGCTGCCGAGTCACTTCGGTGGTGTTCAGTGGCGCCTGTTCTGATCCACCATACGCAGGACACCACCTTCTGACGACAATAATTGCTTTGTCGCAGAGCTGGCGTGTGTGGGCTCTCCCGGAGGGTGCCACTATGTCCGTCCAGCGACAATCTCCATGAATTTGCCGGTACCTTGACCCCGACGGAATCAAACCAAGGTCGCGGACGTGGAGAGGACATCGAAAATTAGGTCACCGTGAAAGCAGGGCATGAAGAGCCACAAAATTTGAGACTTTTTTTTAAATGCTGATCGATGAGAATGAGGATGATGAAGATGACGCCACACATTTCCATTCCAGTCTGAGACTGTACTCTACGTTTACTTTCATAATGTATCCCGGCGTCGACCAGGACCGAGAGATACAGACACCTGTAGTGTTGGTCAGGAAATTTGAGCAACACTCTCAGAGACACATCCATTTAGTGGATGAAACTTGACTGTGCGGTTCCAGTCTTCCTAACTGAGCCCGTATCAAACTCAGTTCCGGGTAGGAGCCGGTCGGGGCAGAAAAATCCAACATGCCTCTGATGAGAATTGAACCCACGCCATCCTAACCGGGAGTCCGCGACGCTAACCACTTCGCCACGGCGGCTGGTCGGGCTGCAAATTCAGGTGTGTGGTCCAGGTGACTGAGACATTGTTTGCTTTATTCCCTTCCGACCTGCTTTGCAGATAGTCTGGGTTATCCGTTCACTCGTAGGCTGTACGCACCAACACATCCTATCATAGTGAAGTGTCAAAAAAAATCATTATCTTTTTTGGAACCAATGTGCCATCATATTTTTCTCTTCTTTTTTTTCCCCCCTTGTTTCCCAGCCTCATTTTTCTTTCTTTTTTTCGTACATTTTTCTTATAGGTTCTTTCCCTCTTCTTCCTTTTCGAGCACGTTTATGTTTGGTATTTCATTTTTCGTATTTTTTCTCTACAATTCTTTGTTTCTTCTACTTTTATGTTTTGTCTTTTTTTTTTTTTTTTTGGTCACTCTTTTATTTGTCTGTCTTTTATTTGTCTGTCTTCTTCCTTTCTTATCCCCTGTTTTCTTTCTTTCTCTCCATTCCTTTTTTCTTTCTTTCATTTCTTTCTTTCTTTACATTCTTTCTTTCTATTCTTTCTTTTTTCTTTCGTTCTTTCCATTCTTTCTTTCTTTCCATTCTTTCTTTCTTGTTAACGCTTTTAGTTTCTCTCTCTCCCTCTCTCTCTCTCTCTCTCTCTCTCTCTCTCTCTCTCTCTCTCTGTCTCTCTCTCTCTCTCTGTCTCTGTCTCTCTCTCTCCCTCCCTCCAGTGCTCAATTGCCAACTAATCAACCGCTCAACCATAGTAGTCCTCCACATGTCTCCTGATGGAGGGCCAGCTGAGCAGGTGAGACGCTCGGTATCCAGACCCTGCAGTTTGATGGCGGTGGGGGCTTAGCCCCACCCACCCACCACACCCCCTGCGCCCCCCCCCATCCAGAGAGCCCATACCCACCAATACTTCCACGATGACGCCTAGGGGAGGCAACCCACAGCTGGGAGGAGGGGCCTAGCTGTGAACGCATTGCTGTGGACGTGGCACGTGCGTTGACAGGTTAGAGGCGTGATAAATTGGGAGGGATTAAAGTCCTGCTGTCTTGGGCAAGCTGCTCTGGTGCTGACAATGGATTCTTCTTAATCGTCCTTAGACTGGCAGTTGTATGAGACCTGACGATGAGAGAGAGAGAGAGAGAGAGAGAGAGAGAGAGAGGAGTCTGTGTGCGTTCATACACACACACACACCACACACACACACACACACACACACACAACACGTGTGTGTTGTGGTGTTGTTTGTGAGTGAGTGTTGTGTGTGTGTGTTGTGTGTGTGTGTGTGTGTGTGGTGTGTGTGTGGTGTGTGTGTGTGTGTGTGTGGTGTGTGTATGAACGCACACAGACTCCCTCTCCTCTCTCTCTCTCTCTCCTCTCTCTTCTCCTCTCTCTCTCTCTCTCTCTCCTCATCTCTCTCCTCTCTCTCTCTCTCTCATCGTGATGTGTGTGTGTGTTTGTGAGTGAGTGTTGTGTGTGTGTGTGTGTGTGTGTTGTGTGGTGTGTGTGTGTGTGTGTGTGATGGCAGTTGTTGTTGTGTGTTGTCGTACCCTGGCTAAAAGACTCCAGGGATCATCCGAACAGCCGAAGCATTTGAACACTATGGCACAAATGCATCAGCTGGGGATGAGAACATTACGTGTGTGACCGTTTTTGATTACCCCGCCACATGGGCAGCCACACTCCGACTTCGGTAGATGGACAAACATATTGGATGTAGTTCGCGTCAGTCAGCAGCAGCAGCAGCAGCAACAACAACAGAGTCAGACAATAGCAGCCGTCATATTTGCTGGAGCAAAACATATTCATGAGACGTGACTACGAATTGACAGCCATAAAGTACAGTATACCATGTGTGTGTTCTCACTGACAGGGGATCCACCAACACGTGGAACAATCCAGCCATCAGGTACAGCATAACATGGGGGACCCACCAACACGTGGAACAATCCAGCCATTAGGTATAGCATAACATGGGGGGCCCACCAACACGTGGAACAATCCAGCCAACAGGTACAGCATAACATGGAGGACCCACCAACACGTGGAACAATCCAGCCATTAGGTACAGCATAAACATGGGGGCCCACCAACACGTGGAACAATCCAGCCAACAGGTACAGCATAACATGGGGACCCACCAACACATGGAACAATTCTGCCATTAGGTACAGCATAACATGGGGACCCACCAACACGTGGAACAATCCAGCCATTAGGTACAGCATAACATGGGGGACCCACCAACACGTGTAACAATCCAGCCAACAGGTACAGCATAACATGGGGGACCCATCAACACGTGGAATAATCTTGCCATTAGGTACAGCATAACATGGGGGACCCACCAACACGTGGAACAATCCAGCCAACAGGTACAGCATAACATGGGGGGGGGGGGGGGGGGGGCACCAACACGTGGAACAATCCAGCCAACAGGTACAGCATAACATGGGGGACCCATCAACACGTGAATAATCCAGCCATTAGGTACAGCATAACATGGGGGACCCATCAACACGTGGAACAATCCAGCCAACAGGTACAGCATAACATGGGGGACCCACCAACACGTGGAACAATCCAGCCAAGAGGTACAGCATAACATGGGGTACCCATCAACACGTGGAACAATCCAGCCAAGAGGTACAGCATAACATGGGGGACCCACCAACTCGTGGAACAATCCAGCCAAGAGGTAAGCATAACATGGGGGACCCACCAACACGTGGAATAATCCAGCCAACAGGTACAGCATAACATGGGGGACCCACCAACACGTGGAACAATCCAGCCAACAGGTACAGCATAACATGGGGGACCCATCAACCACGTGGAATAATCCTGCCATTAGGTACAGCATAACATGGGGGACCCATCAACACGTGGAACAATCCAGCCAAGAGGTACAGCATAACATGGGGGACCCACCAACACGTGGAACAATCCAGCAACAGGTACAGCATAACATGGGGGACCCACCAACACGTGGAACAATCCAGCCAACAGTGCAGCATAACATGGGGGACCACCAACACGTGGAACAATCCAGCCAACAGGTACAGCATAACATGGGGGACCCATCAACACGTGGAACAATCCACCAAGAGTACAGCTAACATGGGGGACCCATCAACACGTGGAACAATCCAGCCATTAGGTACAGCATAACATGGGGACCCACCAACACGTGGAACAATCCAGCCATTAGGTACAGTATAACATAGGGACCCACCAACACGTGGAACAATCCAGCCATTAGGTACAGCATAACATGGGGGACCCATCAACACGTGGAACAATCCAGCCATTAGGTACAGCATAACATGGGGGACCCACCAACATGTGGAACAATCCAGCCATTAGGTACAGCATAACATAGGGGACCCACCAACACGTGGAACAATCCAGCCCTAATATTCTAATATTCTATACAACGAAAATTAATACTTTCTTTAAGTTCTGGCGCTCAGAAAATGAATAATGATTTTCTTTAAGTTCTGGCGCTCAGAAAATGAATAATGATTTTCTTTAAGTTCTAGCGCTCAGAAAATGAATAATGATTTTCTTTAAGTTCTGGCGCTCAGAAAATGAACATTTTATCTAAGGACTGGCGATCAGAAAATGAATATCTGCTTTAAGGACTGGATTTTCTTTAAGGACTGGCGCTCAGAAAATGAATATCTGCTTTAAGGACTGGATTTTCTTTAAGGACTGGCGCTCAGAAAATAAAATATCTGCTTTAAGGACTGGATTTTCTTTAAGTTCGGGCGCTCAGAAAATGAACATTTTCTCTGTGGACTGGCGATCAGAAAATGAATATCTGCTTTAAGGACTGGGTTTTCTTTAAGGACTGGCGCTCAGAAAAAAAGCTCCTCTACAGACTCAAAAAGAAATGACTGATCTGTTGTCAAAATTTCCTCTACAGACTCAAAAAGAAATGAATGATCTGTTGTCAAAATTTCCTCTACAGACTCAAAAAGAAATGAATGATCTGTTGTCAAAATTACCAAGTTATTGTCTAAGCCGGAGGGGTGGGGTGGAGGTGATGTTGAAAATGTGGTCTATCAATACCCAGTCATATTTTTAATGACTAAGTACAAGACAATCAGGCTTCTCCCCGCAATTACAAATTTTCACCAGGCAATGCACCAGATACATCTAATTGAAAGAGACCACAAAATCAAAGTTTTCACCACGCAATGTGTTAGATACATCTTACTGAAGGAGACCACAAAATAAAAGTTTTCACCAGGCAATGCACCAGATACATCTTATTGAAAGAGACCACAAAATACAAGTTTTTCACCACGCAATGCACTAGATACATCTCATTGAAAGAGACCACAAAACACAAGTTTTCACCAGGCAATGCACCAGATACATCTGATTGAAAGAGACCACAAAACACAAGTTTTCGCCACGCAATGTGCCAGATACATCTGATTGAAAGAGACCACAAAATACAAGTTTTCACCAGGCAATGCACCAGATACATGTGATTGAAAGAGACCACAAAATACAAATTTTCACCAGGCAATGCACCAGATGCATCTGATTGAAAGAGACCACAAATGGAATTTGGCACAAATATCAAGTTTCTAAGTACGACACAACCATGCTTTCTCCCGCAATCACAGGTTTCCCCTGCAATGCACCAGCTACATCTTGTTGACAGAGACCACAGAATAGAGTGTAGCACAAATGCACATGTTTTGAAACTTTGTCACGTTCTGCGCGTGCAACGGACAGGTATGTAATCACGTAGGCTGCTGAACGCTCACCAATATTAAAGATGTGATGTATGTAAGGAACTTTCAGAAAATAGTTTTCATGACATTTAATGAAAACGGATCTTCTTATTGGTCCCTAACTTTTGCCATCAGTATGGACGGGCGTTATTTTCCCCAATTCACCGTAAAGAGTAACGTTCGGTGACTGGCGTTTCGTTTTGTGAGCCATTTACACTGCATTGATGCTGGACAGGTAGAACAATGTCTGCCGAAGCCCATCACAAGATGTGTGGCTGTCACTGTCCAATGAACGTTATGAGTATCATTAAACCCTGTTGATCAATATAAAAATAAAAGATGTTTAACCTAATGATTGTAGTTACAGTGTCATTACAGCGTTTTACCTTGTGCAGAACAGAGAACTCATTGAAGCGCTCGTGTTGGCCTACATCTTTCGCACAGATGCAGAAACAAGAAGAAGAAAAGAGATTTTCGGGTACCCATATGAAACAAAAGGGAACAACAAGTTGAAATGTTTGGAAAAAATCTTTAAGGAAGAAACATTCTGAAGTAGAACTGGCTCTTGACGAAGGGGAAGAGCTCGCACGGGCCAAGCTTTTGGCCAGAGACAGTGACTTCTATAGTAAGCATCAATAAACAGACCGAACGGGCCAGAGACAGTGACTTCTATAGTAAGCATCAATAAACAGATCGAACGGAATGTGTACTTTTGTCACTTACTTCATGACACCATTACAAAGATGCAGAGGTCAACACTACACATGAAATTCAGAGCTAGTGTGTGCATAAGAGGTTTATTCTGACGAGAAACGTGTTCAGAGTGAACAGTTTGAAGTTTGACCTACTCTTCTATTCCTCGTGAATAGCAAGTGGTGCAAGTCTTAATGGGAAAGGAATTCAATTTAAGGAGCAAAATACCGTTGTTGTTTTTTTTGTTGTTTTTTTGCTATTGTTGTTTTTAAGAGCTACCAGTTCTAGATGACGTGGCATTTTGGTGACAACCGTCCCGCGTAATAAAGCACAAAAATTCGAGAGATTTGGTCTGGCTGGCATTCTTCTGCTGTTTATTGTACATCTAGCTTGTTTGATACTTTACAGACCTTTTCCATGCCCAATGTTGCACCTAAAATTACGATTGTGAATGAGAAAAAAGAATAACTGAAGGTCAGGAAAGGAACAGGTTTATCAGCAGCAGGCCTGTACGTGAGGATGGGAAGAACACAGACCCTTCAGCCCGGATTTCATGTTGGCACTGAACATGGGTGGGGATTATGCAACACGCTGTGAAGGCTACAGCCGATCACACTGTGCAAAACACAACAGAAAACACGGGTTTTCAGTAGTAGGTGTGTGGATAAAGTGTGGTGAAGGCTCTACAGCCGACCACACTGTGCAAAACACAACATGGAACACGGGTTTTCAGTAGTAGGTGCGTGGATAAAGTGTGGCAGTCAACTGAAGCATGGAGGGGGGAGGGGGGCAGACAACAGGGCCAGGGTGGGTGGTGTGGGTATGAGCGGGCGGCGGGGGGGGGGGGGGGGGGGGGGGCGGGTTGGAGAGGAGAGGAGAGTCCACTAGACTGGTAAGTGCTATTCAATGTTAGAGCGGTTGCAGCGAGGCAGGATGCCAACGGCGGTGGACAAATATGCTGGCGAAGTCTTCAGATTAATCCAACTGGAACATTAACGTGTCAGATTCACGGGAGACGTATTTACTCCCAAAGCTTCTAATCACACTGACCTCCACCTAGGTCCCTTCTCCACCCCCACCCCTCACCTCTTACCTAAGCACATCTCCCCCCCCCCCCCCCCACCCCACCCCACCCACCCAAAGCGACAAGACCCTGGAACACCCAGGCAACATGCAACACATGGCGCAAACATTATCACAACGTGTGCTTAAAAAACAACCCAACAACCTTTTTTTTTCTCCGGTCGGCTTGAGACCCTTTATAAAAGTGGACGAAGCCGTGACGACATTGAGACTTCAGTATCCGGGTCGTTCACGCAAGAAGTATGGGCAGGGAGGAAGGGCCAGTGTAGCATGGGTGCTACGGTAGCTGACGTCAAAGTGGGAATTGTTAGGTGTCGCTTTGTCTGGCTGTGAAACGTTGGCCCAGCTATGATGTATGGTTACATGTTGCCCTCTCTTTCCTCCGTCGTGGAATTTGGATTTCTGTTCTCCTGTTTAGTGGCTACTGGTAAGCTGTGATTATTTATTCATTTCTTCATTCTTTTTTCGAGGAAATGTACGTTGAAGAGAGAGAGAGAGAGAGAGAGAGAGAGAGAGAGAGAGAGAGAATTAACGTTGCATGCTTGCATCACACACACACACGCGCGCGCGCAGAGTCACAGAAAGAGAGAGAGATTTTCGGTTTGAAAACACTCTCGCCCCCAGCAGTAAATAGATACCTGGGTAATTTCACGGACGGTTCAGGAGGTAGGAGAGGGATGCATGGTTTATGGATTTGGTTTGTACAATGTTAGCTCACTGTTCGATGTTGTATTATGTGTTATAACTTGTTACAATGTTAGCTCATTGTTGGATGCTGTATGTGTGTTATAAGGTTCGTACAATGTTTGCTGGTTGTATGTGTGTTATAACGATGGTATGTATATATATACCCCCACATAATTCTGTTTATTGGAACCATCAACAAGACGGATATGGGATGGAATTACTGAAACAATGTTTATTAGACCTACAGGATTTGTATAGTGACTTCTATATTTTATTAACTGGTGACTTTAATGCACGAACAGCAGACGAAAACTATTGCCTCTTCGATAACGATGTTGAAGATGAAATTATAAATGCTTTGGGCACCATGGAATTTTGTAGAAAATCTCAAGACGGGCATAAAAATGTATTTGGCAACCAATTATTGGAAATTTGTCACATATTTGATTGTTTTATATTAAATGGTTTAAGTGGAAGACATTTTGATCACAGCTTTATTTATGTTTTATCAGCGGGGTCAAGTACGGTAGATTATTTATTATGTCATGTGAGCTGTTTTACGAGGTTAATGTATCTTCTGTAACCATTGAAAATGTGGTAGAATCAGATCACCTTCTAGTTATTATGACATCCGTTTGGAAAACAGTGGATACAGGAGAAAATAAGCGTGAAGAAAATTCAGGTGGAAATAAATGACAGAAAAACTATTTTGGAAAAAAGATTTTTAAAAAAGGTAATTTCATAAACGCTCTGAAGAGCAATGCAATACAGAGTAAAATTTATGAGGCTATGATTTTAATAGACAGTGACTTTGATAGTGCTTTATTGACATAAAAACAAAGTTTACACGATGCTAGTAAATGTATGTACAATAGGTGTCATCCGGGTCTGAAAAAGAAGTCTGAATGGTTTGATGAGGAATGTTCCATGGTTAAAAAGGAAACTAGAATGAAGTTAAACTAGTTCAGGAGATCTAGAGATAAAGAAGATTTTATATGTTGCAACACGGAAGAATTACAAAAAGTTACTCAAATTGAAGAACAAAGCATATCGAAAACAAAAACATGATTCTCTTGCAGATTACTTTTCTAACTCGACACGTTTTTGGAAGGAACTTGAGAAATAGGCTGGTCTAAGGCAATTATAATTCCAATTTACAAGAAAGGGAATCCTGAATATGTGGACAATTATAGAGGCGTTTTATTGTTAAGTATTCTATCAAAATGCTATACATTGATATTAAACAGGAGATTACATTCCTGGATTAACAACAACCAGCTGATTTCTGAAAACCAAGCAGGATTCAGGAAAAACTACTCTACAGTAACTGATCAGATATTTACACTATATGCAAGCGTTCAGAAATGTATGTCTATGGAGGGAAGGAAATTATACGCTGCCTTGTTGGATTTTAAAAAGGCCTTTGATTCTGTTCGTCATGACAAACTTTTAGAATGCATTAGAAACCAGTGTGTCAAAGGCAATTTTTTTTGCTTCTTTGTCTGCTATGTATAATTCATTATTGTCATGTATACGGGTAAAAAATGAACTGTCTGAATATTTTGCGTGTCCTGTTGGTGTTAGACAGGGGTGTGTTTTGAGCCCTGTGTTATTTTCAATGTTCATTAACCAGTTAGCCAATAGTGTGAATGAAAGAGGTAATCATGGTGGTCAAATTTTGCCTGACATAGTAGAACTTTTTATTCTCCTTTTTTGCTGATGATGTTGTTCTACTTTCAATCACACCAATTGGTTTACAACAGCAATTGAATATTTTTAAAGATTTTTGCGAGAATATGCAGCTGACAGTTAATACCGATAAAACTAAAGTGATGGTCTTTAGGAAAGGGGGGTTTCTTGGAAGATGTGAGCCGTGGTTTTATAATGGCTCCAAGTTGGAAGTGGTAAATAGTTATTGTTATCTGGGTTTCAATTTTACAACAATGATTAGTGCAAAAAAAAGGAATTGATCACATGGTTACAAAAGGAAAGAAAGCAGTGGTTCAATTAAATAGGACTTTCAGTAAATTTAAAGAAATGAACAATAAAACCTTTTTTCAAAATATTTAACGTGAAGATCCAACCCATTTTATTATATTCATCCGAAATATGGGGATTAGATAGATTAGAACATATCGAAAAAGTTCATATGTTGGCGTGTAAAAGATTTTGAGGCATTCCAGTCAAGACTCCAAATAAGATGATATATGGTGACCTGGGTAGATATCCGCTTTATGTTAACTCATGCACGATTCCATTAGATATTAGTTAAAGCTGTTACATATGAACCCTGACCTTATAAGGCGTATCTAATGTTAATGGAATTGGACAGGAATGGGGAGGACTGTTGGGCGTCAAAAATAAGAGAAATTCTATGCACAACTGGTTTCTACATAGTCTGGTTTCAACAAGGTGTAGGGGATAGAAAGGCTTTTTTGAGTATGTTTAAACAGAGATTAGTAGATATGTTTATACAAGAATGGTATGGCGCTATTCGAGATAGAGACAGATATGAGAGTTATCGAACTTTCAAAGTCATTTTTGAAAAAGATAAGTACATATGTCAAATGGATGTGTGTTGTTTTCGTGTTGCTATTGCTCAAATAAGGTTTAATGTTCTAACACTTACTAGATCGAGTTCAAGATAAAATGTGTCCTTTTTGTAAATCAAAAACTGAAAATGGGGCCCATTTTTTGAAGGAGTGCATTATGTATAATGACTTAAGAGAGAAGTTTCTAAGTGGTCATGTTAACACTCCAGTGCACAAGCTTCTTGAATCAGAAAACAGTGATCTAAGACACAATCTTTCTAGGTATGTTTTTCATGCAGGCAATAGAAGGCAGAGAATGATAGGGTAATTATATAATCACTTTACATGTGCTACATTTCAAACTTCAATGTTTATGGAACTTGGTAATTATCAAACAGTGCATGGTTTTGTTAATGGTGGTAATTATTTTCATCTTCTCCATATTTGGTAAGTCCATGACTTGTTTATGTTTTGCATGTCCGGCACATGTATTGTGCTCAGTGCCGACTGTTCCCCAGTCCCCGTGCCCCGTCCCCTGTATTTTGGCCCAAGGCCGATGTGCAGTAAACAGGTTCTGAGTTCTGAGTTCTGAGTTCTCTCTCTCTCTCTCTCTCTCTCTCCTCTCTCTCTCTCTCTCTCTCCTCTCTTCTCTCTCTCTCTCTGTCTATATGTCTGTCTGTCGGTCTATCTGTCTGTCGGTCTATCTGTCTCTTTCTATTCATCTAGCTCTCTGTCTATCCATCTGTCTATCTATCTATCTATCTATCTATCTATCTATCTATCTATCTATCTATCTGTCTGTCTGTCTGTCTGTCTGTCTGTCTGTCTGTCTGTCTGTCTGTCTGTCTTTCTGTTTGTCTGTCTGTCTGTCTGTCTGTTAATCTGTCTGTGTCCATCCATCTATGTAACTATCCATGTATCTATGTATCCATCTATGCATCCATCTATGTATCTATCTATCTGTCTATCTATCTATCTATCTGTCTGTCTGTCAGTCTGTTTGTCAATCTGTCTGTGTGTCTGTCTGTCTGTCTGTCTGTCTGTGTGTCTGTCTGTCGGCAGGTCTGTTTCGTGTAGCTGAGGGCCGACCCAGTGGACACGTCAGAGTCCGTCGGCAGCTGGCCACCACAAACAACACAGTGGAACTGCTAGTGGTGGCTGATCAACAGGCCTATAGCAAGTCAGTTCACGCTGCTGCTGATGGTGCTTATTGTGCTGGTGGTGATGATGACGGTGGTTGTCGTAGTGCTGATGCTTGACGTCATGGTTGTGGTGGTGCTGATGGTGGTGGTGGTGGTGGTGGTGGTGGTGTGGTGGTGGTGGTGTGGTGGTGGTGGATGGGGGTGGTGATGGTGGTTGTGGTGGTGGTGGTGGTGTTTCTGATAATGGTGGTTGTCACAGTGGTGATGGTTGGTGTCATGGTGGTGATGGTTGGTGTCATGGTGGTGATGGTGGCTGTCATGGTGGTGATGGCTGTTGTCATGGTGGTGAAGGTGGTAATGGTGGCTGTCATGGTGGTGATGGTGGCTGTCATGGTGGTGAAGACTGTTCTCATGGTGGTGATGGTGGCTGTCATGGTGGTGATGGTGGCTGTCATGGTGGTGATGGTGGTTGTCATGGTGGTGATGGTGGTAATCATTGGTGTCATCGTGGTGATGGTTGTTGTCATGGTGGTGATGGTGGTTGTCATGGTGGTGATGGTGGTTGTCATCGTGGTGATGGTTGTCATGGTGATGATGGTGATGATGGTTGTTGTCATGGTAGTGATGGTCGTTGTCATGTGGTGATTGTGGTGATGGTTGTTGTCATGGTGGTGATGGTGGTTGTCATGGTGGTGATGGTGGTTGTCATAATGGTGATGGTGGTTGTCATGTGGTGATGGTGGTGATGGTTGTTGTCATGGTGGTGATGGTGGTTGTCATGGTGGTGATGGTGGTTGTCATGTGGTGATGGTGGTGATGGTTGTTGTCATGGTGGTGATGG
>CM031622.1:16131716-16176716 GCA_018398815.1 Conus ventricosus | reverse complement strand
AGAGAGAGAGAGAGACTGACACTGACACTGACACTGACTCAATTTTATTGCCATTAACAAAAGGCCCTGTTGGCAAAGGGGTGTCATGAGTCATATCAAGCAACAGCGACTAAAAATGAAACAAATGCAAAGGGCTTTCCCCTGTGGTGTTACAAACTCTCCATAATATAACTTACAAAAAAAGGATTAACGAATCAAGCACCCATCCATCCACACGACCCCCCCCCCCCCTCATACACACACACATACACACACACTCTCTCTCTCTCTCTCTCTCTCTCTCTCTCTCTCTCTCTCTCTCTCTCTCTCTCTCTCTCTCTCTCTCTCTCTCTCTCGTCTGACAGGATCGAATCTGATCCTTTGCCTTTGGAGTTATATATTAATTTCCCTAAGAATAATAAGATATGTCCAAAAGATAATGGTAATGTTCAGGTTTGAAAAGTTTATACGGGACGAAACCCACAGCAGTATGTTCATAGACAACATCTGTTCAAATGAAATGCAAATTCAGTTTGAAATGGCGATCGCTTTGATTGATGAAAATATTAACGAGGCACTTGAGCTTTTTAATCATTGTATAAAAAGTGCAGCAGACTTTATGAAGAAACAGGTACACATTGGTAAGGGCGTGAAAGAGGACGACTGGTATGATGATGAATGATATTAATATAAACGATTGGTATGTACATTTTAAAGAATTGTTAGAAAGAAAAGACAAATTTGATAATGATCTGATTCAGGGAGAAGATATTAGTAACCAACGTGCTTTTGGAAATCGTTATAGTGCTATAAATAATGACGATTGTTGTGATGACGATGGTGATGAATCCGACAATAGTGATAGCGAAAGTGATTTGAATCAGCCTATCTCAGCAGAAGAAATTTTGAGCGCTTTAAAGACACCGAAAAATCGCAAGGTGGCTGGACCTGATAAAATTATAGGGGAATTTATCAAAAATGCTTCCAAATCAAACTTAGTAATGGAATTTTTTGTTAAATTTTTCAATTCCCTGTTTAATAGAGGCATATACCCTGAAAGCTGGTGTGAATCAATTGTTTTACCATTATATAAAAAGGGTGATGTTATGAATCCAAATAACTACAGAGGAATTTCGCTGTGTAATGTATGTAGTAAATTGTATAGTACAGTTATTAATAAAAGACTTCAAGTTTGGGTTGAGGGTTATTACCCTCATTACAGGTGAATTTCAAGCTGGATTTAAAAAAAATCATTCCACAATAGACCATATGTTCACGTTATTAGCTTTCGTTCAAAAACAGTTTTGTCTGAATCGTAAATTGTATGTTGCTTTCATCGATTTTGAGAAAGCCTTTGATTCTATTAATAGAACTATACTTTGACCTATTTTGTTGAAAAACGGAATTCATGGAAAGATGTATAAATGTATTATGAGTATGTATGACCAAGTAAAGGCAAGGGTGCGTTGTGGTGCTGCTTTAACAGATTATATCAACTGTACATCTGGTGTTAAGCAGGGTGATGTTTGCAGCCTAGTTTTGTTTTCTTTATTTATTAATGAGTCGACTTCCAAAGTCATAAGCTCTGGAAAGCCAAGCATGGTGCCCATTTTGTAAATGATGTTCTTGAAATATTTATTTACTTCTTGCTTATGACGTTGCATTAATATCAGAGACTGTAATAGGCCTCCAAACTCAGTTGAATAGTTTGCAAAGGGCAGCTGATTCACTCCAGTTGAAAGTAATATGAGTAAAAGTAACATAATTGTTTTCAGGAAAGTCGGTTATCTCGCTGCTAGAGAAAAATGGACATACAATGCAATATATATGCCTGTTGTAAATGTATATAAGTACTTAGGGATATATTTCTCTACGAGATTAAGTTTCACTTTTGCATGTAAAGATATTTCTTGTAGAGCCAAAAACGCATTGCTATGTATTATGAAGAAATTGTCGATGCTTAACAATGAATCTCTTGCCTTGTTTTTGAAATTGTTTGATGCTAAAATCCTGCCTATGTTACAATATGGGGCTGAACTGTGGGGTCTTGATGCTGGAGCTGCACAATGCGAAAAGGTTCATTTATTTGCTTTAAAAAAGTTTTTGGGTGTCTCACCACAAACACCAAATGATCTTGTGTATGGTGAGACTGACAGATACCCCATATCTTTGCACTCCACTGTTAAATGTGTCAAGTACTGGTTAAAACTAACTCAGATGGCTGAACCTAGATTGCCTCATAAAGCGTATAAAATGCTTTTAGAACTAGATAATAGAGGCAAGATGAACTGGGTGTCGCATGTTAGAATGAAATTATACGAATATGGTTTTGGGTATGTGTGGCTTAACCAAGGTGTCGGAGATATGAACAACTTTGTCCGTACGTTTAAAGAAAGACTTATCGTTTGTAGATGGCAAGACTGGAATTTCCATGTTCAAAATAGTAACAGGTTTAGTTTTTATAGAACATTTAATGATCTTCATTCTCTCCCAATGTACATGTCAATGCGTATAGACAGGCACCTAAAGTTTATAATGACTAAGTTTAGAACTGGAGTGTCTGATATTTTTGTTCATCATTATCGTTATAAAACAAATTAATAACTCTGATCTGCTATGTCCATTATGTCGACAGTCAAGGGAAGATGAAGTGCATTTTGCATTAACTTGTCCAGAATTACAAAATTTAAGAGGAAAATTCATTCCACGGAAATTTTATACAGGACCTTGCCTGTTCAGGCTTGTCTTGTTAATGACATCTAAGAATGAAAGCATTGTAAAACAGTTTGCTGTTTATCTGTATAAAGCTTTCAAAAGGCGAAGCGTTTATGTAATGTAATTATCATATTGAATCTGGTGATGCTGTTTTATTGTGTCTCATGTACATCCCCCTTCTGAGGGGCCAAGGCCTATAAGAATAAAACAATCTGAATCTGAATCTGAATCTCTCTCTCTCTCTCTCTCTCCTCTCTCTCTCTCTCTCTCTCTCTCTCTCTCTCTCTCTCTCTCTCTCTGTCGCGCGCGCGCACGTGCATACACGCACACACAATATACTAATGACATAGTACAAAGTGATTACTACTGAGCCAAGGCACCTTTTATCAAGTGATTAACTTTTTAATTCGTTATTATTCTTTTTACGAAAAGGGCTAGCTCCTACAATATACTTCGCAGATTCTATTATAGTGTTTCCGTTTCCACTTAATATAATCGCTATGAAATCTCTTCTTTGAGCAACTGATTCATTGACATTTTTACAATCCCAGCGAATATTGGCATATATGCGGGACAATCAAACACGAAATGTACTTTGTTCTCAACACTGTCTCTTTCTCTACACATTTGGCAAGATCTATTATTCGATTTCTTGAACTATTTTTGGTTTGCGTTAAGACCAAGCGTTCTGGTTCGAAATTTTGCTAAACTATATTTATGCCATTGATGCGTTATAATTTCAAAATATTTCTCTGCTTTGAGATTACTTTATATGAGAGAAACCAGTCGTATTTATCATTTCCATCCATGCCAGCATGCCAGTATTGTTTATAGGTACAAATTATACGGTCCTTGAATTCATAAATAACTTTTGCTTCATTACCGACTTCGTGTGACAACCAAATTATGCCAAAACCATTCTCTGTCAATATTTTCTAATACAGGAGACACAGTTGAATTTTTCCATTTAGAGAATGTAAATATCTTCGTTCACGACCACCCATGTGATTCTGCTCGAAAACCCCTTTTTCACATACAAATCACGTCCATCACATGTCAGTTTTGGCCAAAATTAACACCTGTTTTTAAACAAAATTAACACACAAAAACCTCTAAAAATTGACGTTATTAGTACTTTTAAAATGGGAGTTTCCGTGCAGAATCACATGGGTGATCGTGAACAAACATATTTACATTCTCTACAGAGACATAAAATCAACTAAACATTTAACATTTATATGGTTTGACTGCTCTACTACAGACTGACCCTGCTGCTGTTGTTACGCGACACCGCAAAATTGATAAATTGCAATTACTGCCCCGACATCGAACTGCCCTACCCAGACTGGCCCTGCTGTTGTTACTCGTTACTCGACACCGCAAAAATCGATAAATTGCAATTAGTGGCCCAACAACGAACTGACGCAATGCGACACATTATTATTCATCACACGTGCGCGCTTAACCAATCGGCGGGAGGTATGACATCATTTGGTCGACAAACTCGTAAGCCCCAGCCAGTCGGTCATTTTTACCCGGAGCGCCACATTGGAGGGTTGTGTTGTGCAGACGTGATTTTACTAGAAATATTTATGTCTCAAGACAGCATTTCTTCAGAATTAGAGAGAGAACTTCTGGAATCGCAAGTTGCTCATCAAAATCTATTAGATTTCTCAACACAGCCATCAACTTTAATTCTACCTGACATGGATCAAGATTCTACGTTTCAACAAGCTCAAAATCTCCCGTTACCACCCCCAACACCAGCGGAATTGTGGACAGAGGAAGAAATGTTTATTTTGCGGGAGAATCAATATTACTTTCAAAAAATGATAGAAATAATTGAAAAAGCAAAAACAGAAGGACCACAGAAATTGCCAAAGAAGCCTAAAACAACACTTCAACATCTGTTTAAAGAAAAGGAAGGCAAAAAGACAAGCAGGAAAGAGTTAACACAAGTTGAGCTGCATAACTATCTTATGTCAAGTCAGGCTGACGTTCGATCAGCTATTTCGAGAGAAACATTTTCTGAAGATCTTTTTTCAAACACAACAGATGAAAATGAAGTTGTGGACAGGCTGCAAAAGGGGGTGAGAAATCTGAAGAAGCAGGATGCTCAAACAATCATGATCTACGTTCAGTTTGGGAATTTCTTGAATCTTTGCAAAAACTGACATGAAGAGGTAAAAAAAGCTGGAATAATAAAAGAAACTTGGGCACAATGGCTCAAAGAGAAATGTGATTATTCTGATGACCATGCCCGCAAATTGCGCGCTGTTTCAAAAGTGCTTTTTGGGTATCCTCAGTTTTACACTGTTGGTCTCCCCTTCAGCTTTATTTTCGGCAATTTAAAACAAATTCACGCCATGCTGCAAGACCCTGAATTTGGAGACTATTGGAAACAACCTCTCAGTCTACCTCCGACAACTACCCTGCAATCCTCTCAGTGAATGCTACAAACGCATGACGGGGGGCCTAAAAATAGTACCGGTTTTTTGCAAAACCGCTTGGCTATTGATCGTGTGAGCGTGAGCGGTAGCCTGCCTGCTGGCATTCTTACTCCTGTGTCTGCCAGCGCTCCAGCCATGGTCGGTCAAAGGTTATGAGAGGGAGGGAAAAAAACCCTTGCCAGTGCTCCCAGCCATGGTTGGTCAAAGGTTACCTGCTGACACTTTGATTCCATGACTTTGTATATAATGAAAATGGCTTTTTTGCTGTTGTGGCTTCGCTGTTTTGCTGCTGTGGTTACCTGCTTCATCTTCACCTGCTTCACCATTTCAATTCGCCTGCTTAAAGGCTGTCTCAGACGGCCGCTGAGAGAACTTTGAAGAGATCTTGTGATTATTGATTCAGGACTCTGATAAGTGATTTTAGTGGCTGTCTCGAATTTACGACGTTCAAGTGTGAACCACAAAAAGCCCCTCTTCACATTTCCCTGCAAGCACCTCCCCATCTATTGTGTGTGTGTTTGTTTGTTTGTTGTTTGTGTGTGTGTCCATGCGTGCGTGTGTGTGAGAGAGAGAGAGGGAGGGAGGTGGAGACAGGCAGACAGACAAAGAAGTAAACAAACAGACAGACAGAGGTGGGGGAGTGAATGAGGGAGAAAGAGATGTGGGAGTGAATAAGGGAGAGAGAAACTGATTAATTAATTTTTTTAAATTATAATTTTATTCTGGTTTAAAAATGAAGCCAGAAGAAGTTAGAAAGCTTACTAATATACTTCACACGTTGAATTGGAAGGGCCAAAGAGAAAGGTTAAGGAGCAGGTTTGAAACATCAATTACTGATCTTTTTATTCACATAAATATACAAACAAGCGTGAAGAAGGCCATCAGTGAAATACAAGATTCTTGGCCTCAACCGGCCATAAAATTGTTTGCCATATTAGTTGATTATGTGGCTTCTCAAGATGTTAATCTGACTGTTTCTACTTGTCCTTCAGGGGTAACTATTTGCTTTAATGAAGATTAGGTTTTACGATTAGAAAAGACTATAAATAACAGTTTGAATTACAATTATTTTTTTATTTATTTTAGATTTAAAAAATGGCTGCCGAACTCAGGGAATCTGATTTAAAGAATTGTAATGAACTATTTAACCCGTTCAGTGCCTCACAATAGTACAAACAAAGGTGTTCCCAGGTGCCGGGGAAATCTTATGATTTGGGGGTCATAATTAACAAAAAATTCTAGCTCAGAAACTACAAAAGATAGAAAAATGAAATCTATATCATTTTTGAAGGAAATTGAATGAAGATTTTGAATCTGGGCTTCTTTTGTTTTAATTTTGATAATACAAAGTATTTAGGCTTGTAGATTTGGATAGATTTTTTGCACGATCAAAAACATATGTATTTACCACATCTAAACAAGAACACACAGCAAAAAAGTTGAAATAAAGTTTGTATTGTCACACTACACCTGTAAATGAAAGTAAAACAGTTTGGAAGTCTATCAAGACGCTCACACTCGATGCAGACTGACCAGTCCACGACCACGCCCCCCCCCCCCCTCCCCACCACACCCCCTTGCTCAACTTCAACCCTCTCTTTCACTCCTCATCTTCCCCTACCTTTTCGTCTGCACCGTGTCACACCGCGAGCAGGCCACGATCCCCTACTCGCACTGATTTCACATCACTGGACACCAGCACGCAGTGCAGAGTACACACTTGGCTGGCTTGTTCGACTGACGCTGTCAGCTGAACTGCACACTGAGGTCACAGAGCCCGACTCAATAACTGACGAATATGGTCGGCAATTCCACACGATCATCATCTCACCTTCATGCTCGAGGTAGTCGTTGGAAGAAAAGAGTATTGTGTTTGTCAAAATCAGCAGCAGAGCCAGCTCAGCTGTGTAAATACGTTGACGTGGTCGCTGGGCGCTTGTCGTCAACGAAGGTTGCGGACGGCGGGCGGCCGCCATCTTTGCAAGCGAGACACGTAGTGCTGGCTGTCCCCCAGTCCAGTGCTAAGAATAAATGATGGGCTTGCCCCTCACTGTGGTCATTACATATTGATTTTAAGACTACAGACATATAAGGCTTTCTACGCAAACTCTATTTGAGTCCGTGATAGAAAATAGTAACGATATGGAAAAACTCAAGAAAAATGCATGACGTCAGGGGACTGCCCTTAGGCACTTGTGGGAAAGCACTTTTATGTCCGCGTCAGCTGACGACGAATACGGCGCACGGTGAACGAGACAAGGAAAGCGGTAACATTGATGGTAGGAGAGCTGGGTGAAGAATGATGTAAACAATTAATAAAAGATCATAGGCGAACATTTTAACGAAGCAACCAAAGTGAGGAACATTGTCGGTAGTGATTCAAATAAGCTAAAATGCGGGCGGGTGTTGATGTAAGGTTAACGTGCCTTGAAGTGTGCACGCTTGGGCGAAAGAATAAAAAGCCGTTTTACTTACTTTTATATACATTAGTTTTTTGATTTACGTAAATTGTGTGCTTTAAAAATGACGGCCCACCAGTTAATTCGGAGATGATAAACGATATACGATGCAGGAAAAATACTTGATATGAAAAAAAACAATTAGGCAAGATGTTTGGTGAAGTAGACTGGACTCATTAACCCCTCCCGCGAACGTTCATGAAAGCCCCCCTAAAAAGCACACGCCAGCGCTAAAATCCCAGCGTCTCTTCAGATGGAGCCCCCCAGTAAAAGTGCTGTTGACACGTTCTAATTGATTATATAACACCTGATGATAGTAACGCTGCCAGGCTGGGTTTCAACCAGGCCAGAAAGAGTAGTCACTATCACCCTTTAACTCTAACTAGGGCTGACTACATCTTACACCGGTTTAACCACGCAAGGGAGGAGGCAAAGTTAAGGGTTTCTGGATGTCTGAAGGGACAGGCCTCAAATTATATAGAGACAACTAAGGTTTTATCCTATAGTTGGCTATTCTTATCTCCTCTCCCATATAGGAGGTGATGGGGGGTAAAACGAGAGCAGTCTTAAACATACATAATTCTGACAACATGTTGTGTATGGGGTGTGGGGGAGCGGGGGCCATTTTACAGCCGGTTAAAAAGCAGCCAAACTGAGTAGTCAATTAGAACAATATAAAGAGAGCCTGAACTTTGATAACATAAACTGTGTCCAGTAGGCACTAGAAGTTATATCTCAGTGGAAGAGCAAAACAAACCACTCACTGTAAACGTATACACATGGTCTGTAAAGCCAAGCGAGTATACCTCTAGAGGAGTTCTCCAAACGCTCCCTACTTTAGGCGAACCGCTTAACAAACCTGTAGACTTAATACTGTTTTACAGATATTACAATGAGTCATTAGGTATTAGATCAGAACAATATGCAGACTTATGGGTTTTTACATCAAAGGATCATGCCGAAACAAGGGCGGTGGAGAAGGGGTTTGGTCAGACTCCCTACTATAGAAGCAGCTGCAGTCATAAAAAACATTGAAAAGTTTTGTTAAGATGTGAAACCAAACCTCCTCACACCTATCCCAGGGTCGAAAGTTAGTTTTATAAATTTACCAAAAATGCAAATGGAAGCCCAACGTGGTTTATGCGGACTGTGAAGTCGCTCGTAAAACCGCAGTACTATGGCCCACAACAGCAAGAACAAAAAACAACCGTATTCACCCACCATCAGATCTGTTCTTATGCGGTTAGTGTTGTAGGTCAGAACGGTCAACACACGACACTGAGATTTACAGAGGCCCCAACGCAGCTTTAGATTTGTAGAGCAGATAAAACAACTTCGCAAATCAGTTATCCAACCAACTAAATCTTTCAGACATTATTATGACCCTGAAGACCAAGAACGTTATGACTCTCTACACACGGTTGGATATGTAACAGAAATTATTAGGCGACGCAGTGAGAGACCACGAGCACAGGACTGGAAAGTTGCAGAGAGCTGCACACAAACATTGTAATCTTCAGCTTAAGGTTGAACCGAAGAAAGGAAACGCCTATCTTCTTTCATAACTGACGAGGCTATGATTCTCATTCATCATGCAAGCAGTGACAGCTGAAATAAGAGGGGTTACCTGCATTGCACCGTCTTGTCAAAAAGTAACATGCTTTTACTCTTGACTCTTTAATTCCTTTATGACTCTGCCCAACATGTGATGGAGTTTGGATGAAGTTGCGGATCTCTACAAGACTTGTCCAATCATAAACAATACTTTGACCCATCTTTAGTGCGCAAAGGAGTTTACCCTTATAAATACAATTGAACTCGTGGGACAAGTTTGACGAAAGTGGAAACCACACTCGCTTCCCCCCTAAAGGCGCTTTTCTTGTCTAGTCTTAGAGGCAAAGACATAACTGACTCTGAATATGAATACCTCTGAAAGCTTGGACAGAATTACACTGCCAAACAATGGGCGATTAGCATGAGCATATTTAATTTTGGCTGACGTGTGGGTTATTGGCAGAGAACGTTTTTCAGAATTACAGAACTAACAGCAAGATACATTACTGTCTAGACGCAGCACAGTACATCTCCGCCCCCGGGCCCTGGCTTGGGGATGCATTCTTGAAAGTCTACAAACATCAAGAGTGACTTAATATCGAGCTACCCCACACTTCCAGATGAGTGAAAGGGCTGATGGGAGGTATTAGCAGGGCCTTCACATCCTTTACTGCAAAGCCAACAATCAAGTATTTAAACGGATTATGATCCCACAAACCACCAACTATCTAATGTACTTAGACGCTAACAATCTTATGGGTGGGCCATGAGCCCCGCCGCTTCCAGTTACGAACATCAGGATGGTAACACAGGGCATGGTACAAATAATATTCAAGGGGCTTAAAGTGGTTGGGCCGGTTAAAACGTCAGAGCACAAGGATGGTTTGTAGGACTAGTAATGAGACTTAGAAAGATCCTTGAGGAACTACACGATCTCCACAACGTTAATCCTCTGGCCGCAGAAACTTAAGAATGAGTCCTATCGAACGCCGAAACTTGTTCCCAATCTTAGACATAAAACAAATATGTGTGTCATTACGCATTACAGACTCTACAGTTTTACCTAAGACACGACTGAAACTGACTGCTGTTCATAGAATCATGGCTTTTGACCAAGAGCCTTGATGAGGCCATACATAAGCCGAATACTATCTTAGAACCAAAGCCCACTGACGCTGCAGAAAGACTTCTTTAAACTGGAGAACAAACAGTGTTTTGGGCAAAACTAGGAAAATCCTCACAAACGTAAGATGTGAATCTTACTTACAAAAGAAAACCAAGCAATTAAGTTGGCTCGTAAACCTAGCAAGACGGTGAGCGAAGATGTAACGACAGCCTGGTGGCATTGGATGAAGAAAAAGGATGGTAAGGTGGACAAGCCGGGGTTTATCGGCTTACGGGTATTAGAGTTGTCAAAGTTATGATGTTAGAATTCTGTACGACTAGCTTTAAACACTGTACCCAGAAGCAAGAGTACGTTACACAGACACCAGAAGGGTGAGTTAAGCGAGGTGTGGGAGGGGGGGGACGGGGGGGGGGGGGGGGGGGGGTGGGGGGGGGCGGGGGGGGGGGCGGACCGGGGGGGGGGTGGGGGGTGGGGGGGGGGGGGCGGGGGGGGGGGGGGGGCGGGGGGGGGGGGGGGGGGGGGGGGGGGTAGTAGGTGTGTAGTATTGGGGGGGGGGCAACACGGGGGGATAGGGGGGGGGGGGGGTGGGGGAGTGTGAGTTGGTGGTTTATTTGTGATTTTGTTGGGGTAGTGGGGTGGGGGGTTGTTAGTATATGGAGGAAAGTGAATTTTTGGAAGAGTGTGGGGGTATTGGATTAGGATAAATATTGGGAGGGGGAAGATAAGAGAAAGGAATATGGGACAGGGATTCAAAGAAAAGGGGTGCGGTCGAAGATGTATAGCGTTTGCCCAGCCCAACTATACTGTCATGCCACCACCAGACCCGGCCTACCGTCAAGCAGATGTCCCACCCCCCTACCACTACCCGGGTACCACTACAAGCAAGCTCTCCTTGACAAACAAAGTCATTTCATCCCCCCACATTTCATCTGCGCGTCTACTCTTCATCAGTAAACACAACTGCTGTTAAACAAGAAATCACTAGTCTCTAACAATTAAACAAGAGCATTTATTCAGTTTCTGAGCTTGCAATATGCTGTAGGGCATTTGAGAACTTTAACGCTTCAACTTGAATGACTTGCTTGTGCTTACCACTTAATACCCTACCAGGCCAAGACACTACTTAAGACTTAACAATAAACTTACTTAAGCACCCTACCAAGAACTTCACATCCCTTCATACATTAACGTTGTAATATTACTTGTAATTTACTTGCATTTAACTTAAAAAGTACTTTCGGATAACTACCTTAACTTGTACCTATCTAGTTTCTTAACTGTACATTATCTAGTTCTTAAAAACTATTCCATAGAAAATGGATCTAACTGCAGGAGAGGTGGCACTTTTTTGGTGGCAGAAGCTGGGTCTTCTTCTTTTACTGTGGGGCTTGCGGCTTGTTGTGAGTATGGTGTTAGGTATTTGTCGGCTAAAAAAAACCACCCCCAGCAACAACAGCCTCTCCCAATACCTAATAATACATCTAGCGTTTGACTGTGATCGTGTTGTTGTTAAGTGAGTTGTTGTTGGCGGCGGCGATGGTTGTATTACTATCTACTCAATTTTTGGTGGCCTGATTGTTTGCGTTCCTCATTTGTTCATTCAGATAGTTGCACCCGGCCTCATACGGCCAAGGCTTTTTAGCTTTAGGTAACATTACTCACTGTGGATGTTTTCGAGGCGCATTCGCCTGTGGCACTTTTCGGGTCCTGCGGATTGTCCTGCGGCGTCTTCTTCTCCTGATCGCAGTGTCATTTTGTTTTAGTTGTGATTTCAAATTTATATGATCAAAATTAAGATGATAAAAGTAATTAATCCCCATGATGAATGGGCATAACATCGGGCCAAAGCTGTTATCATGTCACATGCGAGAGTTGCTAGTGAACTTGTTTACAACCGGATCTTGTGATAATCATATTTTAAAGCTTCTTCTGAAAGCAACCCGGCGCCATCCTTACGTACTAACTTAGCAGTAAAACTACTCATTGGTCTGCCCCACCGATCTAACCATTTTTGAACCTCTTAGCTGTGCTTCGTACCTAGCGTAGTACTTTTCAACGTCTGACATAGACAATTGCTGAATCTGATCAATACTTAGTTCAGTGCCTAAATACTGTTTTAGGTTTTCCACACGCAGCGAGAGAATATAATCTTTCTTTATGGCAGTGGTCTATGGAGTAATCTGCTTGCTGCCTCACACACGTTAATAGTTCGTTCACAAATCCATTTTAAAAAGCAATAAAAAAGAATATACTTACTTTTAAAACCAGGAGTTGTAACCGCTGGTTAATTATGGCAGTGCCCAGCGTCTTGTCAAAGCCCTTCAAAAAGGTGTGTTAGGAATAAAACCGCCCAACATGGAAAAGAAGAGGCGCCAAACAGTTGCATAACTTTATTTTTAGCTTTAAAACAACAAAAGATTATATGATTAAAAAGCACATAGACAGTCTTTTTCGTATGAGATATTTGTAATGTATTGTTTTAAGTTAAAAAAAGATGATGGAAAAAAAGATTATCAAACAATTTACCACTCTGGGGTCTGCGGTAATTAGCGCCTTAAAAAAGTATAGGCTATAGCGTGTGTAGCAAAAAACATGTTAGAAATGAAGCCGGACTGGACTAGGAAGGTTAGACATTGAGGACGTGGTATAGGTTTATAGTTTGTAATCACTGCAGGCATTGCGTCAAAAGACGTTCTTGTTACACAGGGGAGGTAGCCCAGAAAATATTAGTACATAGAAAGATTAATTCATTAAAAAATATGATTTTTTAAAAGATGTCGGAGTAGTTATGGTTGGTTAGGAGGGCTATTGTTAACTTGCTTTGGGCCTTCTCTGGCAGCAATTATATGGTAGTAAATTGCGGGCCGAAGAAGAGAGAGAACGTCAAACAAGGCAATAGAAGGATTTAGCTAAGGCAAGCAGACGCTTAACGAGAAAGACGAATTGCCCCACTAGTAACTTTATTAATAAAAGTTAAGAGAACAGGACATGCAGATGCACCACATTTACAGACGTTGAATGACGCAATGAATGAGTATTACTTAGTTGACAGGAAATAGATAGCGGCGAACATCGGACACCTCCAGACACTGTCTGACATTATGGACCATAGAAGAACAAAACTAGGCAGAAATTGGGGTTATTGTGTGCTATGGGGAGCAATCTATATTCTTGCCATAAACAATCTAAAAAGCAATTAAAAATACAATTAAAATACTGTCCTTCGTAGGGTCAATAAACGAAGTACAAATACGAAGAACAAAATAATTATTCTCCATAACGGGTAGTGGAAAGGAAGCAGACCGCGATGAAAAACTTAGTAAAGCCGCTAGAGTGTCTGAATTGGATGCGAAAGAACTTGGGCTGTCAAAACAGGCAATGTGCAAAATATATCTGCCTGCCCCAAAAAGAATAATAAGGCCTAGATTTTGTTAACACTCAGTTGCCCAAATGACACCCACCCAATGGACTTGTTGTATCATGTCCAACATGACAAAGTTAGAAGAAACAAGTTTAAAGTATGCTCTAACAGTTGGTTGACATGTCTTCAAGAATACAAAGGAAACGGCTGAAAAACTTTAAAACGGGATAAAAAGCTCAACTTTACTGCTGTGCTTTGGCTTTACACAACAAATATAATGCGAGGCCCCAGTAAAGTAGCCTAGGATAAGTCAAGTTGAATAGGAAAAGATTTAAAGGTTCTGTAAACCAGCTGTTTTTAAAGCGCATCATGTTACAGTTTAAGAGATGAATCCCTAGGCAAGCCATCGTCGCAAGCCCTAGTAAAAACTTTAATAGGAATCTAGCTGAACGCCTGTTTACCTATCAATATCACAGAGGAAATTTATGGGGCACACTACGAGTACACTACGAAGTACAGAGTCCGCAAAACGACGATGGGGGTTTGATGTGGAAGAGTGCCAGCAGTCTTACGCGCCATGAACAACGAAGAATTTTAAAGCAACAGGTCTAAACCGTGAACGCATCAAATTGGAAAAAATTAGCATATGCACTGAAGATAAGAGCAAGGTATCAACAAACTCTTCGCCTGGGTGGACTGAAAAGTATGATACGGGAGGCGCCGGGAGGAGGGCTAAGGGGAAGGTTAAAAAGTAAGCCCCAGAACCCCATATGGAGCGTAGATGGTATAGGAAGTGGTAAAGAAGGAGGTAATATCAACCCCTCCCGTATATTATTTACAGAGAGTCGCTCTCGTCGAAAAAGCTGCCCCTAAAAGATCTTTTGGTCGGGAAGAGCGGCAAGTTGTCCCGCCAACACAGTGAGTAACAACAAAAAAGTGTGGATTGTGTGTTAGACGTGTGTTTTTTTGCCTCGATTTTGGTTTAACCGATCATGTGTTTGTTTTTCAATGTGTCTGTTTAAATGCAGCAGAGTCACCTGTGCGTAAGGAAAAGTCTTGTTCTACCTCTTTCGAAGTTCAATTTGTTGTCGTCTATAATCCGCGCCGTCAGCCATAAGCTTCTAAAAATTCTTCGTCCGTATTTTTTCATCCTGGTAATGATTTGCTTATTCCTTAATCTTAATGAACTAAGTTTGCTGATGCTTGGGCAAACAATGGCAGTGGGCTTTGGGAATTTAGGAGTTAGTTGTTTAAAACTGCAACTTAAAATCTAGACATGGCCGCCTAAACCTCACCAAGGCCCCCATAATGCTAAAGAGCGGGCGCTCAACCCCTTGGGGGGGGGGGGGGGGGGGGGGGGGGGGGGGGGGGGGGGGGGGTTGGGGGGGGGGGGGGGGGGTGTTGGGGGGGGGGGGGGGGGGGGGGGGTGGGGGGGGGGGGGGGGGGGTGGGGGGGGGGGGGGGGGGGGGGGGGGGGGGGGGGGGGGGGTGGGGGGGGGTTAGTTTATATTGAATTAAATATAGAAGTAGGTATAGGTGTGAATGTGGTATTTTTTTGTGGGTTTAGGGTGATGTGGAGGGATGTTAGAGTGTAGTGAATTAGAGGGAGTGGATGGGGGTTGGATGGTGGGGAGGGTTAAGTTAGGGGGGTTAAGAAATGGGGGGTTGATTTGGTGGGGTGTTGGGTTGAGGTGTGTGAGGAGGTGTTGAAGGAATATAGGATGATATTGTTTTAATTGATTTGATTATAAGTTGTTTTGTTTGATTGTAGGGTGGGGGGAAGGGGAATAATGGTGTGGTTAAGGGATGTGCAAGGGGGGTGTGCAGCGCGGGGGGTGTATATACTAGATAGTGCAGGATGGGGTCTGATTGGGGGCTGCCGGAGGGGTAGCCGCTAGTATATAAAGGGGCGGGCAAACTAGAATCGCCCGCCCGCGGAGGAAGATATAACGAAAAAGCTGCGGGCAGTGCCGAGGGATGTGGCAGTGGGGGAAAGGCGACGCCGACAGTGGCGCCCCCCATTCAGCTAAGACGTCGTTCGCGGGATAGCACAGTTGGCAGAACAATCGCTTAGTGTTGTCAATCTGCGTTTTCTGTGTGTTCCTGGGTACAGGCTACAAGAATGGGCCCTTCATTTAAGCGGTTTCAAAACTATAATTGGTTGGGGCGGATCAGTGTAGCGTGGGCTGCGCAGTTCCAACTTTAATTCAGGCAATTTCAGAGCAACGCCCAAGCAGCTGTCTCCTTTTAGGAAAGTGGTGGGTTTGGGGTAGTCGCGTTTTTGCCAAGTCGGTTTGCTCGTAAATTTCTTATCTCTGCTAGGGTAGGAGCTGCTGTCGGTTGTGGCTTCATTGCGTTCGTTTGTAAACCCCGTCTCCGGGTACCAACTGCCTGAAACATTTCCGGCACTCTATTAGATCAAACTCAGTTTGGTGCTGCTAGTCTTGACTCTACTGCAGTGCATCTAGGAGCTAGCGCGCTTTTGATGTGCGGGCCCGCAGACAGGCTTTTTTATAATAAACAAATATAATAATCCAATTGTGTAAGCAACCAATAATACACATCTACATTAAACAAACGTATTGACTGGGTCAGTCCGTAAGCATAGCTTAGCGTGCTTAGATTTTTCGAACTGCGCTTGGAGTGTTTTCTAGCTCATCGTTGTCCCTTATTATATATTGTTCACTTAAACATCTCAAAACACTTTGGCCTTAGTGTAAAATAATACAACCGATTTTAACTGCGAATCGAAAGTCTGTACAGACAGCATGGTAGGTTTGATTAAGACCACACAGGAAACTAAGGCGTGGCGTCCAGCTAAAGGCGACGGTGGACAGAGCGGGTCTTTTTTTAACAATGTCCGTGTTCAGCTGAACAATCGTCAATATTACACAATGTTTCAGTTTCCCTCAAATAGTCTATAGTAATGTTCTAAACAGTCGCTCAGTTTGTCGCTGGGGATCAACTAAAAATATATTTTCGTCGGTCCATATAAACTTCCTTCTTGTATGACGGTTGTGTTGTAATGGTTGGGCAGAATATAACAATGTGCTCGTAATGAAACCGGTAATGGGGGGAACTAAAGCAAAGTAGCGAAGACAGCTTTCCACACCCAGTAATCCCGCAATTAGGAAACAGGGCGGAGCCGCTCCTGTAGGAAAACGTCAGGCGATCCATTTGTTTTTATTAGAATATTTCATTCTGCAGGGGTATATAGAACCACGCGGGAGCCTGTTTTGAGCGGCAGGTTGTACTGAGCATCACAAACCATAAAAGCATGCATTTTTATGGGGGCGGGCCAGCTGGCGGCTGGAGAATATTTAGTTTTATACCAGCGTGCCCGACACTTTCTCCACTGCCAAACAAGCCGGGCTTGTGGAGCGAAAATCTAACCACAGCCCAATAGTTAGTTATGAAGAAGGCTTCGAGGCCGGACATCATAAAGGCGAAGTTTTTTTACATACGCGATCAAACTGCAGGATTCCCTTGCACCCTCCAGCGAACAACGTCTTTATTTCATCAAAGTGTTGAGTGAGGTAAAAGTCCGCGACCGGAATACAACTGATCAGAATGCATTTATTTGCACAGTGCACCGGCTCAATTTTGGATTTATAAAAACGCTTCTGATTCTCTCTGAAAAGGAGGTTGTGTTCTTCATAAATAATAACAAAGTCCTTTGAAGACTTCGAGACTGATGTAATGTAGGTTCCTAGAGAGGAGCGCGCGGGGGGGAGGGCGGGGGTAAGGTGAGGTATAACGTTTTCATATTAATAACCGGTAGTACTTGTTGATACTGGTGACGATTGTTCTGGCCAGGTCGGGATTAGTAACAACAGCAAACGCAAGAGAAATGTCGCTGACTGTGTATTGTGGACAGGGGGTCGGCAGACAGAACAAGACAGAAATCGCTAGGATGAAATGTCAGATGGATGAAGTATGTTTTCGTGAGTGCGCCTTGGGAAGAGGGCATATGGCGGCGTGGAACAGCGCAAAATCTGGGAGGGGATGCAGAATCTGTTTGCCAAATGCTTCTGCTACGGCCTCATCTTTAACATCGTCTTTGCATCAGCCCGCTTTAAGCCGTGATTGAGAACGTTTGGGGTTTGTATTCCCTGATAAACTTTCCTCTGTGTCGTCTTGGTTAGGGCAGCCATAAATCAGATAGAGGGCAAATAAGTCTGCCTCGTTTAGTACAAAGACTGCACTGCCCTCCAGTCTGAGGGCCATAAGTGTGGAACGAGTGCCCTGCCTAAATTAGCACAACAGTACATGAGGATCTGTCGATTTAATAGCTATTTTGAATGATGAGGTTAGCTGTCCGCATTAGAACAGCGGCAGCGCAGATCAGGGAACGGTACTAGGAAAGTTGGGTCAGGCGAACTGAGTTTGAGGGAGTATTTACACCTAATTAACAGTTTCCTTTGCCGTTTACGCCCGGGTTCTTCTCTGGCTGTAGGATCGAAGGGCACAACCGTATGAGTTTCATTTTTTATAAAATACAAAAAAGAATATAAATAAAAAATAGGGATGAAGATTTTGAACCCGAGTGATCCTGTGGAAGAGAAGAGGAAACAGAACTGGGTCCTTCATGCAAGAAGAGCATGGAAAGGAGCAGCAGCAGGCCACGGAGTAAGGGTTAAGCCAATTACGATTGCAATAGAATGAATCATTATATAGCCATATGGAGCGAGAGCAAAGCAGGAGCACTTAGGGTTTCGGATTTTTTCAACAGGATCAAAATAATCATTTTGTAGGAAGAACCATAAAGGAAAGAGTGTGCGGCTGACGCTTTCCATACCCCGGCCCTTTTTTTAAGCAGGGGCCACAATTTCTTCAGAGATCTCCCTGTTGTTGACCAAGGCAATTAAACTTTATTGACAATTTAAGGTCTGAGGCTGTTAGTCTTTTACAAAACGTGGGGCAAGAGTTGCCAACACAATCTGAAATACAAAGCATACCTCTTGAAGAATTAAATCGAACAGCAGATGACCTAATAGCAGAAATTGAAACGAGTTTTAATGAGGAGACACAATTAAAAACAATTGAAGATTCTCCATTGCCTATGCGTGAAATCCTGGGACTTAATGCTGCTCTGCGGACAATAAGGGGTGAACTAACAAACAATTTGGCAAAACTTGGCGAGCTAGACAGAGAGATAGAAGAAGAAAAAAATAAACTGGCTGATGCAGATGATAACAATTTAGGGCAGAAGAAAAGGCTAAATACAGCAGAAAATACAGGATTTAATGATAGAAAGGGCGGCTAGGTTAGAAACGCTGTCTACTAACAGAGCGCAGCTAGCATCACAAACAAGCAGAATCAGAGAAACTATAAACAGAATACTTTATGAAAAACACTACGCTAGCTGAAAGAATAAGGACTCTGTTCAGAGAACAAGGGATTACAATAGTTAGCATATTAACAGTTGTTGGGTTTGCTATCTCTACACTCGTTTATGCTTTAACCGGCAGTGCGCCAACAGGCCAGTAGCGCCTCCAACACCTCAGCCTGGTAAAAGTTGATTAGAAAACAACTACATCATCTAGCAAACCTATTAAAGAAGTTAGCAGCCAAAGCGCTTGATGCTCTGCCTGGCATAATTGGCAGTGTTGTTAGTTGGGTTTTTGTCTACTATAGGCAAAGTTGCTGGTATATGGCCGACCATCTGTGGACGTTAGGAGTGCTAGCTGCTGGATTAATTTTTAGTGAAATAAAGTATGGCTAATCCAGTAAAAGTTAAAAACACAACTAGGGCTGTCTTTTCGCTAGTGTGACTGTCAGTGCGAGGTACATTAACAGGTGGAGTGCTTTCTGGGCTGCTTTCAGGCTGTGGGGTGCTTATAACTGGTGGTGGATCGCTTTCTGGGGTGTTTATAACTGGATCGCTTTCTTCAGGGCTAGGTACTTTCTTTAAAATGGATGGAGCGGGCCTTGTGTTTAAGCATTTATTGTGCCCTAAGTCTTGGTCGTCTCCAGCTATGAGGATTTCATTGTTATAATTCTGTATCATACCAATCTGTAGTCTAAGGTCAGAGGGTAGCATGTATAATCCGTAACCCACAACAAAGTCAACCTTTGACCTAGCATGTGCAAGAACGTCTTGGTACCTTTGTATGCTGGCAGGCAAATCAACAGCTGAGTTAATAGCATCTTCTAAATTAGCTAGAAATTGTTTTCTAGCATCAAACCTGTAGATTGATCTACTATGCTAGACTTGGTCTGTGCTTGTGCTCCTAATAGGCACCAAACGTATGTCCTTATGGAGTCATTAAGTCTTTGCACTCCTGGCATTGTTAGGCCTTTACTTTCATCTAAGATAAATGTTGCCCAAGCATTAGGATGTTTTTGTTCAATTGACCCTAATCGAACTTGTGCGTTTGGTTGGAAAGGGTGTGCCAGGCCAGTAGTCATAAGTATATTCTCTTTTTGCGCCCCACAAATACAATGTGCCTAACCCATGATTGCGGTCTAACTTTTGTCTAAATCAGTTGAAGGATTAATGTTAAATTCGTTGCAGAGTCTTTCATATGCATTATTGTCCATTGGGCTTTTAAATGGATTAAACGCATTGTCGTTAGGGAGGGGCACTTGTAGTTCAGTTAGTATTCGCCTGTACTGGTAATAAACGTGAAAGTTATATACTGACCTTACTAAAAGATTAGGATGGCTTAAATGGTCTGCATATGAAACACCGCAACCTGTGGTTGCGCAGTAAATGGCAAAATTTAACTGATTCTGGAAAAAAGCCATAGGGTGGGATGACCATGCTGATGGCACTCTGTCGCTCTTTATTGGGGGGTTTAAATATCTAGTTAGTGGATTTACAAGTCTGACTTGGAAGCCATATGATCCATCTACTGCAATGGTTAAATTGCTAAAGTCCAAAGATTTGGGGTTATAAAACGCTCCTACATTGTAAGTAGCATGTTCAATATATTTAAAAGCTACCATTTTTAAATAGTTTTTTTTAAATAGTTTTTAAAATAGTTATAAAAAAGATGCGCATCTATATAAACCAACAAACCAAACGTGTGTTCTTAACGTACCCAATTGACAATTGGTGTGGTAATTATAGGGTTGCCCTTAGAGAAATTGGGTTTAAAGTTATGTGGGCTAACATATCTGAAAAGGCTCAAAATAACTGGATTAATGTTAATGATGAACAAGGTAATCTATTAAAACATTTAAAAATACCTGATGGTTACTACAACTTTTGTTCTTTAAGAGAAGTATTTAGCAATTTGGCATTAAGTTAAAAATTAATGAAGCAAATCTTATAATTACTATAAATTTTCCAAAACTTGAAGAAAAAAAGGGAGTATGTTTTTCCTAGAAGCCTTTCTCGAATTTTGGGCTTTTTTAATAGTGGCGAAACATATAGCTTCCGCACACACGGCCTTGTAGAATGGGGCATTTATGAGTATTTAGGTAATAGACCCTCCGATTTTCTCGTAAACCCAATTTTGTATGTCAATTTACAACAGTTAAAAACATGTGCTAATTTGTTTGCCGGCTATCCATCTACAGTTTTAAAGGTTTTGCTACCAACTAGGGCAGGGTTTTGCGATTATCAGTTATATACGTTTGACGGAGACAGCCAATTTAAAGAATTAATTAACGTAGATATAAATTCATTGGATGTAAAAATAACTAACCAAGATGGAAGACAAGTTGTTTGTTCAGATTTATTGATAGAGCTGGAAGTAGAAGAGCGTATTAGAAAAGTAGTAAGGACTCAGTCCCGCGGACGTTAATAACGCTGAAAGTAGCCGGACGTACTGTAAACCTTTAATTTTTTATGTCTCTGTAGAGAATGTAAATATCTTTGTTCACGATCACCCATGTTATTCTGCACGGAAACCCCCGTTTTAAAAGTACTAATAACGTCAATTTTTAGAGGTTTTTGTGTGTTAATTTTATTTAAAAACAGGTGTTAATTTTGGCCAAAACTGACATGTGATGGACGTGATTTGTATGTGAAAAAGGGGTTTTCGAGCAGAATCACATGGGTGGTCGTGAACGAAGATATTTACATTCTCTCATTTTCATGTAGCAGCATAAGCATTTTATTTGCCTGACTGCAGAGTCTGGATATCGGTAGGTTTACTAATGTCAGCCAATATTTAATACATCTAACATAAGTTATAATAAATACCACTTTCGCCATAAACCATTTCATTGATGCGTGCAAGGGTACGTAGATAATACATTTTATTGCATAGATATGAACTTTTTTCCCTATAATTTTGTCTATTATCCAACATACCCCACAGAGAGAGAGAGAAATTGACAGAGAGAGAGAGACAGACAGACAGACAGCCAGACTGACAGACAGACAAATAGACAGACAGTTAGTCGAAGAATAAATAAAGTGATATGAGAAATAAATAGATTAATAACAAAGGTACGAGTATATCAATAAACTAGTGAAAACAATATAACTTGATTCATAAGTTAGATAAGAAATATATACAAGATAATATTCATTTCAGCCCCATGACTAATGGATCGTTCGAGTGCTGTGACAGACGTTTGCAAAGTCAGATGTCTCTGCGGCCGTCTGTCTCCAGTCTTAGAGGTCTTAAAACTGTACAACACAGGTCTTCAAACAGTCCAGTGGAGGCCTCAAAACAGTCCAATCCCCAAGTTGCATATTTACAATGTGTTTGATCTGTACCTTGGAAATCTGTCTTATATTGTACCCTAGGTGGTGCTCTTGCACAGGAAGTCATCGGGAGATGCGTGCCTGTACAAAGCCAAGTTACCGAATTTGACAGCTGCGAGTTGTTGTTGTCTGATAGAGCGTGTGTTGGCTTGCTGCCTGAGAGAGTCGTGTTCCTCGTGTGACATGTAACGAATTTATGGGAGAAACTCATTTTTTCATACCTGGATTTTTGTTTGAAATCTGCTATCAGTCGCGAGCTCAGTTGTTTTGCTTTTCTCTGATCTTAACGTTAAGCTTGCCATCTGTCTCCAACTTTTTCTCCAGTCTGGTGGTAACTTCCATAGTTTCTGCGTCACTGCCTCCTGTGAAATGTTTCAGCGAAACGCGGGCTGTAAAGAGGCTATATTCGTATGGATATGAAGGTTTTGAAACCCAGAAACTGTCCTGCGTATTCTTCAGGGAGGTAAACAGAATGGGCATAAGGAAACCCTTGGCACATCCCACGGTGGTTCAGAAAGTCTCAGACGTTTTCTTATATAGGAGAGCTGGGCTGTTTGCATCCTTGTAAAGTGTTTCCCTGACTTAGGTGGGATGGCTTTCAAAGTTACAGTTCCGTTTGTTCTTCTTATTATGCCAGAACTTGTCAAAGGCTTTCTTGCAATCAATGAAGTTGGGTAAAAAAAAATTAAAAAGGTCGTATTGAAGGTGCTACTGTATCAGCAGTGGGAGTTTTATACATTTGTACTAATACGTTCCTATTTCTGCCCGAGTCCTGACGTTCAGCAAAGATTCCTGTCGTCTTTGCTACGTATCTATTCAACAACGTTTGAAAGCTAGCTTTGATTAGGTGGTTAATTGAACTGATCATCTGGTAAACTTACTGATAATACATAAACGAAATTGACATTATATACATAAAATAAGAAAAACGACCTCTGTGGTGGTGCTTTCTGTTTTTGTAATTGATTGCATGTTATCAATTACGGACTGAATCTTTTTGTCCATTCGTCATTGTCAAGTCCTGAGCATGATGCAACAGAGAATTAAACAATCTATGATCTTCACAGTCTACGGTCCTCAGTCAAGCATAACAGCACAGAGGTCTAGTCCTATCCGATATGAAAAAGTAAAAAGAAACAAGATGCAAAACATATAAACGTACTCCCAGTTTATCCTGAATACGCGTGAGATATTCCATAAAGAGGAAAAACCGTCTTGGGCCGGTGTAACCGTTAGTAATGGCTATTCTGGTAAATATTGGCCATCGTCTGTGACCTATAATGAACATACTTACAAATTTTCAGAGAGATCGGCCAAGTGCTTTCTGAGATTTTCCATAAATAAGAAAACCATTGAGGGCCGTAAACTTAAACATCGGGCATCATCCTTGACCCATAATAAACATACCTGCAAATTTTCAGAAATATCGGCCACGTACTTTCTGAGATATTGCATAAAGAAGAAAAACCGTTACAGGCTGTTACAGCCATTAGTAACGGCTATAACGGTAAACTAAAACATCGGGCATCATCCGTAACCCATAATGAACATACCTGGTAATTTTCACAAAGATCGGATAAGTACTTTCTGAGATATTCTAAAAAGAAGAAAAGGCGTTACAGCCGTTAGTAACGGTATAACGGCAAACTAAAACATCGGGCATCATACGTAACCCAGAGTGAACATACCTGCTAATGTTCACAAAGATCAGCCAAGTACTTTCTGAGATATTCCATAAAGAAAAAAACAACGTTACAGGTCGTTACAGCCGTTAGTAATGGCTATAACGGTAAACTAAAACATCGGGCATCATCCGAGACCCATAATGAACATACCTGCTAATTATCACAAAGATCGGCCAAGTACTTTCTAAGATATTCCATGAAGAAAAACAAACGTTACAGGCCGTTACAGCCGTTAGTAACGGCTATAACGGTAAACTAAAACATCAGGCATTATTCGTGACCCATAATGAACATACCTCCTAATGTTCACAAAGATCGGCCAAGTACTTTCTGAGATATTCCATGAAGAAGAAAAAACGTTACTGGCCGTTACAGCCGCTTGTAACAGTATAACGGTAAACTAAGACATCGGGCATTATTCGTGACCCATAATGAACACACCTACAAATTTTAAGAAAGATCGGCCAAGTACTTTCTGATATATTCTATAAAGAAGAAAAACCGTTACAGGCTGTTACAGCCCTTAGTAGCATAAATGGGGTAAACTAAAACATCGGGCATCATCCGTGACCCATAATGAACATACCTGTAATTTTCACAAAGATCGGCCAAGTACTTTCTGAGATATTCCAAAAGAAAAAAAACGTTACAGGCCGTTACAGCCGTTAGTAACGGATTAACTGTAAACTAAAACATCAGGGCGTCATCCTTGACCCATAATGAACATACCTACAATTTCATAAAGATCGGCCAAGTGCTTTGAGATATTCTATAAAGAAGAAAAACCGTGCAGGCCGTTACAGCCGTTGTAACGATATAACTGGTAAACTAAACATCGAGCATCATCCGTGACCCATAATGAACATACCTCTAATTTTCACAAAGATCGGCCAAGTACTTTCTAGATATTCATGAAGAAAAAAAACGTTACAGGCCGTTACAGCCGTTAGTAACGGCTATAACGGTAAACTAAAACATCGGGCATCATTCGTGACCCATAATGAACATACCTCCTAATTTGTTCAAAAGATCGGCCAAGTACCTTTAATATCCATGAGAAGAAAACGCTACAGGCCATTACAGCCGTAGTAACGTATAACGGTAAACAAGACATCGGCATTATTCCGTGACCCATAATGAACATACCTACAAATTTTCAGAAAGATGGGCCAAGTGCTTTCTGAGATATTCATAAAGAAGAAAAACCGTTACAGGCCGTTACAGCCGTTAGTAACGGATATAACGGTAAACTAAAACATCGGGCATCATTTGTGACCCTAATGAACATACCTACAATTTTCACAAAGATCGGCCAAGTACTTTGTATTGAAGAAGAAAACCCGTTACAGCCGGTAGTAACAGTATAACGGTAAACTAAACATCGGCATTATCGTGACCCATAATGAAAAATACCTACAAATTTTCAGAAAGACCGGCCAAGTACTTTCTGAGATATTCGATAAAGAAGAAAAAGCGTTACAGGCCGTTACAGTCGTTATAGTAACGTTAGTAGCCATTAGTAACGGCTGTAACGGTAAACTAAAACATCGGGCATCATCCTTGATCCATAATGAATATACCTACAAATTTTCAGAAAGATCAGCCCAGTAGTTTTGTCTGGAGCGAGTGGAACACATTTTGACCATGGACACACAGACAGACACACAAACAGCATTTCTTTGTTCCCATTCTAAAGTACTTCCTGTTCTTTAAGAACTGGGAGTACGAGAAAGGAAAGGAAATGAATAAAGGAAGGGAAGGAGGAAGAAAGGAAGGATCATTGTCCATCTTTCATCCATACAGACGAAATCTTACGCTCTGAACAGCCTCGTAGTTATAGGGAAGCTAGATCCATGGCCCTAAGTGTGTGTGTGTGTGTGTGTGTGTGTGTGTGTGTGTGTGTGTGTGTGTGTGTGTGTGTGTGTGTGTGTGTGACAGGAGAGAGAGAGAGAGAGAGAGAGAGAGAGAGAGAGAGAGAGAGAGAGAAATATCCAGACTACTTGAAACACCTCTATCAAATTGCCATCGCTCCAGAACTTGGAAGACATTGTCGAGAATAGCCAGAAGGCAAAACCAACGCAGAAATTCAGATGCAGGTAGAAGACCTTTGCACAAAAGACCTTTGCACAAAAGATGATTTTGAAATATACACTGACGGTTCTGTCACCAAAGGTAAGTCAGGCTGGGGATACACTGTGAAGCAAAATGACCGAGCTATCCAGGACGACAATGGTGCGCACTGTTTAACAACTTCAAGTCTAACAATGGAGGTAGAAGTAGTGAAGAAGTAGTGACACAAGCACTCCACTTGCTTTCATCCACAAGCCAGTTTCAAACTCAAGAAGCCATGATACTGACTGACTCTATGAACCTACTTCAGAAAGTGAAAAGTGGAATGGGAAGCCCTGCTTGGAATGAACTAATACGCAGCCTTCCATTGGAGAGACTCATATGGATGTACTGCCCCGAACATGCTGGAGTTAAAGGAATCAAGAGAGCAGACACACTGGCTGGCAAGGCAACGATAAGAACTGGATTACAGCTTGGCCGATCTGATGTGATAAGAAATCTGAAGAATTAGTTAAGCAAACAAGAGCAAAGCCAGTATACCACAGACCATCTTTCAGATCTGAACATCAAGAAAGGAAGTGGCCGCACTTCAGGCGTAAGGGAAGAGCTAGAAACATCACCAACCAAACAAACATTGGAATGATCTCAAGGCCAACACTGCGAAGACTCCTAGAGATTGGGGCAAACTCATACTGGGCCTTTCCAATAACAGACATAAAAGATGAAACACATGTTAACTGAGATAAGACTTTGAATCTCTCAGGGCCCCAGCCCATACTGTAGACGTGTTCGTTCTTCAATCGTCTATTCACATAAAGTGATTTTAGACAGAGTTAGGGAAATAGCGCGCGCGCGCGCGTGTGTGTGGTGTGTGTGTGTGTGTGTGTGTGGTGTGTGTGTGTGTGTGTGTGTGTGTGTGTGGTGTGTGTGTGTTGTGTGTGTGTGTGTGTGTGTGGTGTGAGTGTGTGCGCGTGCGCGCGCGCGTGCGTGTGTGTGCGTGTGTGTGCGCGTGTGTGTGTGTGTTGATGGACCGATAAGAGATTTGTTACGAGCAGTTACCTATATACAGTGATTCATACTAAAATTCTTTACAATTAACATTAGCCCAAAGCAAGTATTAAAACATAAAGGAGTACAGGATATCTGGTATAACCAAATGTTAAGCGCTCATGTCTGTAGGAACACTTGCTACAAAAAAGAGCCCATACAAAGAAACAAGACCTGGTAAGTTCTGGAAAATACACGTGCCATCAAGTCGCAGGCGGTCAGGATTTTCATTTTTGAAATATGCGCAGTGGAAAAGAAGATGGTGGGTTGTGAAACTTTCAACTGCTCTGCAGATGCAATTTAAATTTGTGCGAAATTTTGTACGGAAAGCGTTTAGCTTAAAACAGGGATTCAAGTTTTCGGTTATTTTTTCAAGTACGTTTGTGTTGGCCAATTAAGATTAACAGCTCGTGTAATCTTTCCACTTTTAGCTGCATTGCTAGAAGAAAAAGTAGCTGACTGGGATTTGTCACAGCAGAGCAATTTGGAGTGAGGTAGATGTATTTTAATAAGTACCAAGTTTTTGTAGGCTTCATAAACCTTTTCAATACACGTCTTTTTTAAGAGACCATGTCCTTCGTATAAACACAGGGGAATATTGATTTCTATGGATTCATCGGACTTTCGTGCTCCTTTTCTGGCAGCCGGTCAGCCCACTCATTACCAGAAATCCCACAGTGAGACGGGATCCAGGAAAAATCAACTGTTGTATCTCTTGATATAAGAATACTGACAAGATGTTTTATTTCTAAAATCACCTCACCTCGATTTTTTTACAGCAATAGATTCAAGGCCTTGTAGGATAGATTTAGAATCCACACAGAAAAGTGTTTTGTAGATAGTAAGTGGAGTATCAACAAGAAAGTTAAGCGCCATTAGAATTCCCACCAGCTCAGCCGTGAAGATAGAATACCCTTCCCGAGATGAAAAGATTTTTCAACTTTAAGGGTAGGAATAACAAAACCACTTCCAGCTTTTTCATTTAACAGTGATCCATTGGTGAAAACTTTAAGGTGATGTGAATAATTTACTATCGATATGAGATTTAGCAAGAGAGGAAAATTTATATTATTGTTAACATTCTTTTGTAGATCAGTATATTTATAATCAAAACATGCGGTGTGCAATTCCCAATTTGGAATCAGGGATACAGGAAAACGATCAGCAATATTCTTGGGATCAATCTCAGCGTCTTTCAATAATTTTGAGGGATATGTCATTATAGTTGTATTAGATGTAATAGACCTAGCTCGCTTCGGGAAATGGAAATCTGATCGTAAAGCTTATTCATCTTTGCTTGAGTTCTGAACAGCTGAGCTACGTAGGATGAATTTAGCACAGGCCAAGTTTCTAGTCTTCTTCTTTCCCTTGACTACCGCCTTCATCATTTTGAAGATTCTGTAGACTATAGGGGGGTTGCACAAAGTTGAAGTTGCCCGAGTTAGTGTTCGCTGGGCCGGGGGGGGGGGGGGTGGGGGTGATGGGAGGGGGGTGGACAGGGGGAGGGCCTAGGGGTGTGGATCAGATTATCGTCGTCAAGGGGCAGAACTCCGGCTTCGTAATACGTTCTGATGCACTGGCATGAAATGGGACACCTAGTGCGAGTCTAAATGCCTTGCAGTCTATGCTTTGCAACTTTTAAGTAAATAGTTTGGTGCGCTGAAGAACACTTCTTGGCGTATGATAATTTTGATCTTACGAGAGATTTCGAAAGGTGTACTAAGTCTGTGTATCTGCGCCCCAATTTATTTTACTGATTACTTAAGAAGATTAAGAGATTTGCTGGCTTCGTTGATAATATATTCAATATGGTTGTTCCAGTTAATTTAGAGGTAATATTTCATCTCGGTGACATATTCAATACATTGTTATCTACCTTAAAGTAGGAATATTGCAAATACTTCCACCAGCATCAAATAAGTCATGTGGGTTTTTTTGCCGATAAACTAAGGCCGTTTTCAAACATGAATATTGCTATATTATCTAGGTCACGCTGATATGTTCTTTTTAATGAAATTGAAAGATCTGGGTGAAGTTTTCTTCTTTAACGTTGCGTTCATCCACATGCAAATATCGCCAGCATTATTGCACCACGAGCAGTTTTTAGATGAATGCTTTGGGAGTCGCTATCAGAATATTAAAAAGTAGCGTAGCGATGACCGATCCCTGAGGAATGCCAATTTGTAATATCTCTTGTTGAAAATAAACATTTTGTTTCTTTGTTTCTATACTTCTATTGGTTAGAATGCTTTGATATAGATATATACATGACCAGAAAGACCAATGGTTTTCAGTATATATAAAAGTCTCTCATGCCAAACATGATCATACGCTTTTCTGACATCAAAGAAAGTGGCCAGGTACATTTTTTCTTCGTGCAAATTGTTGTTTTACATGAGTCGTCAATTTTACCAGATGGTCTATTGTTGATCTGCCTTTTCTAAAGCCTGCTTGTGTAGCCGGAATTATACCACGTTTCCACTTAAAACAATTTTTCCATTAACTTACACGTGTGAGAGGTGAGGGCAATTGGACGGTAAACTATTTATATTGGATCTAGGTTTGCCCTGCTTTAAGATCGGTACGACTGCAGATTCTTTCCAAACAGAAGGGATACTTCCATCTTGCAGCATTTTGTTATGATGTTATGAAGAAACGATACAAAATTTTCTGGCAGGTGTTTTAACATTTCTTCGAAAGTGCATCCAGACCAATGATGTTTTTGTTAGTATAATATTATTGCATTTCTTAATTCCTGTAGAGTTAATGGTCTTTTTTTCTGGATCACAGTACATATCGTTATTCTTTGAGTTTTCCCTCATAGCTTTGCTATTTGTGGAACTATTCTTTGCAAATAGATCTGCAATGCTTCGACTTTTTGAGCAGCAGTTGGAAATTGCTCATTTTCTAAAGTAACTGGATAAAGAGGAGATTCACTCCCTGTTTCATTTCATGGACCTTTGTCCAAACTTTTTTAACGTCGTGATTGATCACAGACTTTGGTGAGACAAAAGGACGACCAGTGGTCCCATTTAGCTTTTTCAATGACTCTGCTGCTCATATTCTTGGCCCGTTTCATAGTGGACGTTGCTTTTCGGTTACTCTTTAACATATTCTTTGTATTTTAGTTTCTTTTCTCAACAGCACGTTTGCAGGATTCGTCCACACACAATTTCGCTATGAACTGATCTTTTGTGGTTAGTTTTTGGAATGGATGCAGCGTACAAGACCGATTCAGAAAAATGTGTGTACATAGTTCAACATCTGGTTTTCAAGAGTTGTTACATTAAAAGACAGTAAAATAGATTTGAATTTCTCCAGTCAGCTCGTTTGTAATTATATTTTGGAATTTTTATCAACTGTGTTGTCTTGTGCAACTGTAAAACCTCTGAGGTAATAGGGAGGTGGTCACTTCTCAAAGTGTCTTTATCAACTGCCAGAAACAGCTAAGAGCTAAAGATGGGGAGATGAAAGAAAGATCAATTGCTGAGGGTCTATGGTTAGCAACATCTGGCAGTCTAGTGACATGATCATCATTTAGAAGGTAAAGGCCAGAATCAAGAATATTTTCTATCAGGCGATTTGAGCTAACTTTCGAGCAAAACTGTCCCAGAAGGGAGCATGTTAGTTGAAATCGCTGGCGATCATCCACTTCTGATTTTGCACGTCTATAGTACGTAACCAGTCAGTGTTACAGTCCTTTTCGGGGTATACAGAAACTATGTTTAGTGCTAACGACTTATCGAATCTTACACACACTGCGCATGAGTGAATATTTGCAGCATTTTCTGGAAACCGGCAATGTTATAAGGCGGTTATGACAAATGTTCATAGACACTTTTTCGCCTTTAGCGTTGTTGACACACTGGGGGGTAGAAAAAGTTTGCCAGTCGTGGTAGTGACTGCAGAATTAAAATGGAGAATGAATTATCTGCAATGTGCTCCTGAAGTGGGAGATGTTAGTTGCCACGAGCGACCAATTCCACTGCAATATGTCTATTTTGGGCTCTTTAGCCATAAAAAGTCAAAACAGTAACAAAAATTACTAATGTTTTTAGAAGAAAAAGATAAAATAAAATAAAATATACAGATGAATGCAAATGGGTGGAAACGAAACCATTCAACCAGAGGGAGTCCGCAAAGTCATGGACTTAGGTGGGGAGAAATCAGTTTAACTGGGGACAAAAAGATATAACAAAGATGACGATGTTAAATGCAATCAAAGCATTGACACAGTTGACAGAAAGACAGTCATGGAAACAAGCGGAAAAGTCACGCCGTGGCGGTGGCACCGGAGCCATGTAGCTGTAATGGTGCCGGCACTGTCGCTGTGGACGGGGTCCATCGTCCTGTAGGGTCGTGCAGGTCGTCTTGGTTTGGACCAAAACTGGTGGTGAAGACGACCCAGGTTCCCAGCAAAGACACTCAACCTCGTTTTGAAGGGTGGGTGTTGTCTTGCATACATGTACTGGGCCTTGTTGCTGACATTTTCATGAGATACAAACGACACGTTCTTATCACCATGAAGACTAGACAGTACATGGGCGTTGAATATTTCACGTTTTGTGTTTATGTCTGAAAAGTCTGATGATGATAAGCATTTTTAGGTATTTCTTTCTCAGACTTTGAACGGTTTGACAAAGTTTTTTATGTTTCCTGTGTGTCTTTTCTGTTTTTGAGATCGTTCACACCTACATGGAGTACAATGGCATCTGTATAATCACTGTATTGTCCAACAGAGTATTCTTACATTCCTTTATTGTGTAGCACTTCTGACGTTTTAACATCGTGCAAGCCATACCCCAAACCTAGTCTCTCTTCACATATGCCATTTAAACAGAATCCGAGACGATCAAAACTTGGGGAGGTCGGAGTTGCTGCCAGTTTCATATCTCTCCGAATTGTTTGCTTGTAGAATTAAACTGTTGTTTACAGCTGAGTGATGGTAAGGTTTTTGGGAACTCTTTTTATTAGTTTGTTGGGTGTTTTCTGTACTTTTTGTTCTTTGGACAGTATCGATATGGGTTCGACACTTGAGACCAGGATCTTTCTCGTGACGTGATATCTTTTTACAGCCTGTTTTACGTCATTTGTTTTTGCGTCACTCTGATTGTCCACTGTATGTTGTGCAGATTTCTTGACTTTGAGTTTGACAACATCAGAAAAACTTGGTTTAGATATGTTTTTGTCAGACAAACTTGGTTTAGATATGTTTTTGTTAGAAACCGGCGTTTTTATTTCATTTGTTCATTTTGCAGATTCTGTCTGAGTGTCACTGTCCTTTGTATTTGTGACTTTGTTGTCTTTCAGTCGTATGATGGAACACAGCTTGTCGATTCTGTCAGTGATTGTAGATTTTAAATCTAACATAGAGACAATCATTTTTTCAAGAAACAAATCTGCATTAGAAAAGCTTTCAGCCGAAACATCTTTTATAGGACTTGTACACACATCGGGGACCTCTGTCTGATCGTTTTGATCTTGACCACGATTACCGCCATTACGAATATCTGCCATATCTCGTTGGCCTGCATTTTCTTGCCAGTTTCATTTTTTGTACTCCCATTATACAGAACAGGGAGTACCTTAGAATGGGAACGAAGAAATGCTGCCTGTGTGTCTGTCTGTCTGTGTGTCTGTCTGTGTGTCTGTGTGTCCCTAGTCAAAATGTGTTCCACTCGCTCCAGACAAAACTATTGGGCCGATCTTTCTGAAAATTTGTAGGTATGTTCATTATGGGCCACGGATGATGCCCGATGTTTTAGTTTACCGCTATAGCCGTTACTAACGGCTGTAACGGCCTATAACGCTTTTTCTTCTTTATGGAATATCTCAGAAAGTACTTGGCCAGTTTATAAGCGGTTTGGATTATCTTGTGATAAATCGGAGCCTCTGTCCATATGTAAGTGATGTAATGCTGAAAATGGATTAAACAACCGTTAAAAACCGTTAATCTGCCGTTATTTCTTATATATATAGGTGGATTTTAATGAAATTTGGTATATAGAAAGGTTATTACACACAAATGGCACTTCTATATAGTGTTTCAAAATTTGACCGTTAAAAACCGTTATTCTTGACATATTGTCCGATTTGGATTAAATTTGTCCGATAAGGATGAAATTTGATATGTACACAGGCTTTAGCCCAGTGAGGACTAAAATACCAGTTTCAAAAGTGTACATCGGTTAAAACCGTTATTTTGCCTTTATGTCTTATCTCACAAAGCACTTGGCCGATTTATAAGCGGTTTGGAAAACTGGGAGTACGTTTATATGCTTCGCATCTTGTTTCTTTCTCGATCTCCGAAAGAAGCTGAGGGGTCATAAATTTGGAGGCACATACCTGACACATGTATTTTCGGTGTGAACGAATGAAAACACACAACATATAGTCCGGTAGATAAGTTCTTGACCAAGGAATCGATGTAGAACACTCGGAACACACGAGCGCGCGGCCACTGGCATCACCGTTATCTTTGGAGCGTTCACCCTTGTTCAATTTTTCATTGTCTTTTTGACACAAATCTGAGGCTGCAGCAGACTTGTTCCGAGACACAACTGTAACTGGCATCTTACTGCACACATTTGAAGTTTTCTTGAAGCTTTTTGAACCCGGCGTTCTCCCCATGACTGTCTTCTGACGGGAGCAGCTCGAAGAGAATGCTGTCCGTCGCCATATTGTTACGTCATTCTGTAGAATGTAATGTGCAATCTGAGGGAAGTAATGATTTGTTTACATTATTACTATTATGGGGAGAGTAACCTCCCTTGATGGTTTCTAGGAGATGGATCATCAACGGCTCCATTCTTAGACATCAAACTGTTTAACGCAGTGTTTATCATATTTATCAGTGTGATTGATCAGGATGCACAACATACAATAGTAACTAAAACGGTTACTACATTATATTGGCGACGACGGACGAAGAAACGAACCAAAAGAACGATCGTTGATGATTTGTTGCGTTGGTAAGTACGATCGATCGAGTCGACTTCCAAATGGCTGCTGCGCTTCCCACGTATCCTCCATTCGACTGTTCTTTAGAAGCAAGGGCAACTCGATGGCAAAAATGGGTATCAAGAAGGCTGAAGAATCTCTTCCTTGCCTACAATATTGAAGATGACGAGCGTCAGAAAGCACTTCTACTCACCTATGCTGCTGATGAACTCAATGATATTGTGGACACCTTCACAAACGAACAAACTCGTCCTGCTGGTGGCGAAACCAATTTTCAAACGCCTGTTTCTGCCATCACCGAATATTTCAATCCTCAAACAAATGTAGAATTTCAGAAATACATATTCCGGCATTGCTACCAGAAAGGTAATATTGACGATTTTTATGGGGAATTGAAACAATTAGCAACAACATGTAACTTCAATGATGCAGATGCTGAGATAAAATCTCAATTCTTTCACAGGCTGCCAATGCCAGAAGGTACGTGAAAAAGGACTAGCAAGCCCTAACATGTCTCTGAAAGATTTGCTGACGTATACACGCACACTAGAACTCACATCAAAGCAATCCAAAGCAATGACTGCGACAGCAGAGGTACACCGGTTTCGCACGAGGCACGACCTCGTAGCCATCAACATAATCGACAACCGCAACAACCAACCACTTGTCGCAATTGTGGTAGAGAATGGCCTCCTCCTGGTGGACAATGCTCCTGTCCAGCATACAACAAGCGATGCAACAACTGTTCAAAACTACACCACTTTGCATCAGTATGCCGCTCAAATACCAGTGCCACATCTTCATCATCATAACAAAAGCCTTGTCCAAGAAACAAAACATTTCAGCTGGAAGAAGAAATCAAGAAAATCACACATTCATCAAATCAACGACAGCAGTGATGAAGATGAAGCCAACGCTATTGTTGATCGGTCTACCGATCCCGATGATATTGAATTTCGTCTTCACAACACACCAATCCAGTGAACTTCCTCATTTTAGCGTTTCTATCAATTGACATGTTTTTTTCATTCCAAGCAGATTCCGGTGCTTCCATCAATCTGCTGTCTGAACAACATTTCAACGAACTCGAGCCAAAACCAAAGCTACAGCCTTCAACAAGCGAGTGACAGGGTATGGCAGCAAAAGTTCAATCCCAGTACTTGGTGCATTCAATGCTCTACTAAAGTGTGAAAACACCAGTGTTACTGCTATCATGTTTGTAGTATCCGGCAATGTGCGACCGATTCTGTCCTGGAAAACGTGTCAAGATCTCAAGCTGTTGACCACCATCAACCATGTCAAACCAGTACATGAACCATTGAGAGAAGAGTACCCTGAACTATTCACCGGTCTTGGTTGTTTGAAAAGCAACCAGTCCATCTCCATATTGATCCTGAAGTTCAACCAGTCACTCAACCATACCGACGTGTTCCATAGAGAACAGCTGAAAAAAGACGAAGAACATTGAAAAGCAAGCGGACCAACTCCATGGGTATCTCCAGTGGTTTTCGTACCCAAACCCAAACAACCTGGCAAGGTACGTGTTTGTGTGGACATGAGAGCTGCAAACGTGCCATCCGACGTGAAACGTCACTCAACCCCAACTCTCGACGAGCTGAAGACTATGCTTTCTGGAGCACGAGTATTCAGCAAGCTGGACCTGAATCAAGGCTACAATCAGCTGAAACTGGACAAAGATTCTTGCTCCATCACCATATTTGCCACTCGCCTCGGTCTCTACCGATACCGTCGTCTGTTTTTCGGTTGTAAATTCAGCCAGCGAGATTTTCCAAGAATCAGTCCGCCAAGCCACTTTCAGGCCTCCCGGGAGTTGTCAACATCAGCGACGACATTCTGTGTTTTGGTTCGTCACAGACAGACCATGACACCAACCTCGCAACTTGTTTAAGAGACTCAAACTGAAAGGCTGACACTTCTAGTGACAAGTGGAGTTCAACAAGAAATCGTTGGAATTTCTTGGAATCATCTTCGGTGAAGACGGCATCAAACATAGTCAAGACAAGCTCAAGGACATCCTTGATCTTCCAACGCCCACCAATGCAACCGAAATCCGAAACCTCCTGGGCATGTTGAATTTTGTGGTTCCAGCCACATTCCCAACTATGCCTCATTGACACAGGACCTGCGACAACTTACCAAGAAAGGCACTCCTTGGTCCTGGACATCAAAACATGACAAAGCACTGACCAAGCTGAGAAAAGCACCACAAACAAATTTTCCTTGTATTCTATGAGGGACAAATAAAATATCGTGTATCGTGTATCGTGTAATGCAACAACTCTTGCATATTTCGACCCAAAGAAGTTCCACTGACATATACACAGATGCGAGTCCAGTGGGAGTATCAGCTATTCTTACCCAAGAAGGTCGAATCATCCAATTTGCAAGCAGAGCTCTTTCACCATAGAACAAAGATACTCTCAAAGTGAACGAGAAATCTTTCGCTATCGTGTGGTCTTTGCGAATACTACCACATCTTCATTTTTGGCGCTCCATTCACGGTCCACACAGATCACAAGCCCTTGGTGTCAGTGTTTAACAATTCACGGGCTCAACTGTCTGCTCGTATTGAACGCTGGGTTATGCGACTGCAGTCATGAAATGGCAGTAGTGTACCGCCTGGTGTTGATAATCCTGCAGATTATCTGAGCCGACATCCAGTCCATCAATCTTCCTGCACAGACCAAGAAAAAGACGCCGAAGAATATCTGCACTACATTGTTACCACTTCAACGCCGAAAGCAATGACCATCGATGAAGTTGCTGATGCAACAGCGAAAGACACCATGCTGAATGCTGTGATTGAAGCAATACCCTCCAATCAGTGGTACAACAAAGGAAAAGGAGTGGACGCACAAACAGTCCACAGTCTCTACGTTTCCCGTGCAGAACTGTCACTTGCTCACGACTCGCGTATCATTCTGAAAAACCGCCAGGTGTCCTACCTGCCTCAGAAAGCTGTGAACATCGCACACACTGGGCATCAAGGCGTTATCAAGACAACCACACTTTTGCGTGAGAAAGTTTGTTTCAAAGGCATGCAACCTCTCGTTGAGCGTACAGTTAAAAACTGCATGACCTGTCAAGTGGCAACACCGAAAACGACACGCGAACCACTCCAGATATCTGATCTACCCAACGCGCCATGGACCGAATTTTCCTGTTGTTGTCTCGTTCGTCATTTCTTCAGATGGATTCCCCCGTCTCCTCGACGAAGGTGGCAGTACGTCGCAGGTCCTCCAGTCCTCTGTAGAGCTTCCGGGCCACTGGTATTGGGTCGGGCCAGGTTTTCTCTCGAAGCGCTTGGTGGAGTGGGCAGGACTGCAGCAGATGTTCTGTTGTCTGGCTGCCTGTTCTGCAGGGGCACTGCTCTGTGTTGCCGATGCGGAGTTTAAAGAATAGGTGGTGTTTCAGGCAGTTGTGGCCTGTCCTGAGCCTGAAGATGACTACCTGCTCTCGTCGAGTCAGCAGGTAGTACCGGTCTGCTCTGTTGTGGCGTGGATGCTGCTGCTTCCACTTGTTCTGCAGTTTGGCCTTAATGATGGTCCCGGATTCGGTGTAGCTGGTAGATCTGTCCATCTGTTCCTTTGTAGTGCCCTCCTTTGCCAGGGAGTCAGCAGTCTCATTGCCGAGCACGTTGCAGTGGGAGTGAATCCACTGCAGGGTGACTGTATGACTTGTGCAGAGGGAGACGAGAGATGAGGACAGATCATTGAGCTCTTGATCTCTGTTGGACTGAAGGGCCTGCAAGATGAACAGGGCGTCGGTCAGGAAGACAACGTTGTGGCTGGCGTAGGGGCTGACCTCGATGTGAGCTGCTGCTGTTTTCAGGGCTTCTGCTTCAGCTCTGTAATTTGTGGAGTACAGGCCGGTAGTGAGGCAGATCTTTTCTTCTCTGCCTCCTGGATATTGGACATAGATTCCTGCCCCTCCATTTCGAATGGCATCTGCTGCAGAGCTGTTGGTGTAGACATGAGTCCAGGACTCTTTGGGGAACTGGGTATGAACTTTCCTGTGATTTCGGACATCTTCCCAATGGCAACTACATTCTTGTCATTACCGATGAGTATTCCAGGTACCCCATTGTCGACGTGCTCGATTCAACATCAACGAATACCGTCATTCCACGTCCGGACAAAATCTTCGCTGAATTCGGAATCCCGGAAAGTCTCAAAACTGACAATGGACCTCCCTTCAATTCCCACCAGTTTGCTCAATACTGCCAACACATGGGCATCAAGCATCGCAAAATCACCCCCCCCCCCCCCCCCCCCTGTGGCCCCATGCAAACGCAGAGATGGAACGTGTTATGTGTACCATCAAGAAAGTCATCCACCCTTCCCAACTTCACTGCGCCACTGGTGTTCCCCCTGCTACCGCCCTCTTTAATCGCAACCTGAAGACCAAACTACCCCAACTTCCAGCACAATGCCATGATGCTGACCAGGAAATGCGCATCAGAGATGCACAGCAAAAAGCAAATATGAAGCGCTACGCTGACGATAAGGCATACATCAAGCCTTCATCCATAACCGTAGGTGATGCTGTACTCCTGAAGAATCCCCATCCGTCTAAAGCTGACACTCCCTACCAGCCAGCCCCTCTTGTGGTCATCGGCAAGAAAGGATTAATGATCACAGCCCAGCGAGGACAACAGACTGTCACCAGAAACAGCAGTTTCTACAAAAAGTCTCCACGACTTCCGTCTACTGCAGAGACTGAACCTGACCCTCCTCCTGAGCTGAATGAAGATGAAGCTGAACTCCCCACAACCTCAGACACTCCGCACGCGCACACCGCACCCAACAATTACTCTCATAACACTCACACGCCTGTAGTTGAACCCAGAAAATCCAAACGCACAATCCGAATGCCCCCAAAATTTGATGACTTCATCATGTGACCTTGTCTAATTTAGTGAAGTGAAAATATAATTTTCACATCTAAGTGCACATGACAGTTATTTCTGTTGCATTTCTTTAGGTGCACATACCCAGTGTTCGCTCTGCACTTACAAGATTAACATTTGTTATTTGTTATTATGTTGGTTTAACAACTTTTTTAAAAATTAAAAATGTATTCACAACCATTATTCACATATGTAGAATTATTCTCTACATTATTGATTTGAGAGGGAGAGAAGAAAAAAAATGTAATTGATATAAAAAAAAGAGAGGAGTCTAATGTCTGAACAGTTAAACATAATTAATCAACAATAGAAATTTGAACAATTAATTCACTTTATCTTTATATCTCCCTTTGTTAACTTGAACTCCTTTTCAGTGAAACCGAAAAACTATTAAAACATTCTTGCACTATTTTACTTTCAAGAGTTAGTCAGATACTTGTGAAAAGTTAAATGGAAACTTTGAGATATTTGTCCATCTAATTTTAATTTCACTTTTCATCCAAGGAAGGTGTGTAATGTATTAAGTAGTCTGCAATCTAAGGGAAGTAATGATTTGTTTACATTATTACTATTATGGGAGAGTAACTTCCCTTGATGGTTTCTAGGAGATGGATCATCAACGGCTCCATTAAAAGACATCAAACTGTTTAACGCAGTGTTTGTCATATTTATCAGTGTGATTGATCAGGATGCACAACATACAATAGTAACTAAAACGGTTACTACATTAAATAGACGTGTGTGAGCTGGTGTGTGTTCATTAGTGTGGTGATGCAAGCGTTTATTTATTTTATTTATTTTTTTTTTTTGGCTGTCCCAACCTTTGCGCCACCTCAGAGGCAGTGCACCCACGCCGCTCATTCCGACACCCCGTCCACAGCCACAGCCCGGTCGGCCCCGCCGCAGCCCCGGCACCGGCAATCCACAGGGAGCAGTCAATGTCAAGTCGTCAAGAGGCAACCCACCGGAGAAGACACTGCACTGCTGCCGAGTCACTTCGGTGGTGTTCAGTGGCGCCTGTTCTGATCTAACATATGCAGGACACCACCTACTGAGCCCCCTACTGACGACAATAATTGCTTAGTCGCGGAGCCGACGCGAGTGAGCTCTCCCTCCGGAGGGCGCCACCACGTCCGCCCAACGACAGCCCCCAAGAACTTGCCGATACCGGTGACCCCGACGGAACCAAACCAAGGCCACAGACGTGGAGAGGACATCGAAATTGAGGTCACCATGAGAACAGGGCATGAAGGGCCACAGAATTTGAGACTTTTTTTTTATGCTGATCGATGAGAATGAGGATGATTAAGATGATGCTACGGATTTCCATTTCGGTCTGAGACTACATGACTGGGCTGTACTCTACGCTTACTTTCATAATATATCCCGGCGTCAACCAGGCCCGAGAGATACAGGCACCTGCAGTGTTGGTCAGGAAATTGGAGCAACACTCTCAGAAACGCATCCATTAAGTGGATGAAACTCGACTGTGTGGTCCCAGTCTTCCCAACTGAGTCCGCAGCAAACTCAACTCTGGGTAGGAGCCGGTCGGGGCAGAAAAAACCCACATGACTCTGATGGGATTCGAACCCACGACCTCCCAGCCGGGAGTTCGCGACGCTAACCACTTCGCCAAGGCGGCTGGTGATGCAAGCGTGTTAATTAGAGCGTCCATGGACATGAGTGTGCAAGCGTTGGTGTGCGAGTGTGTTTGAGAAAGAGTGAGTGAGTGTGTGTGGTGTGTGTGTGTGTGTGTGTGTGTGTGTGTGGTGTGTGTGTGTGTGTGTGTGTGTGTGTGTGTGTTGTTTACCTTGGGTGTCCTGAGTATAAACTCAGAGTCTTGGCGGGCTCTTTAAAATCATCTAATTATATGTCTTTCTTAGAAGCCATTTCTCTTGCACGAGCTCAGCTAGAAGGATAAACAAATCCTGAACAGTGTGGTTACCAGTCTTCAATCCTTGATTCCAGTCCAAGTAACCATACTGTTCTTAAGTCATATTCCTCAGTTGCAGCTGGGAACAAAAGTAAGTCGCCGGTCACGAAAAAGGCGGCATGCTCCCCAGTAACTGCCTCGAAAAACTGCTCTCCCGACTTAGAAAAAGATAACGCCAAAGCAGAAACTTGTGAACGTGGGCTAGAATTGTCACCCCTGTTAGTACTCATAAGAAAAATGTAAGCCAACAGAGTCTCCAAAAGTTTCATCGCCTGGCTGTCCGTCTTCTAATTTTGATCTTAATAGTATTGTTGTGTTCATGGAAACCCTCTCAGCTAAATTCATCAGTATTATGAAAAACCTGACGGACCTGCTTACATCTTCTACTTTGGAATTCAAAAGAATTATTTCAAACTGTCACGCTAGTGTGTTATGAACTTTTACAAAACGAAAGTTCTCTCTTTGTTTTCTCTTTAAAAAAATCCGCCTGTTTGTTTGCTATTATTATTCCCTTTCTTGTAATGCGGGCAACCAGTTCAAAAGACAACATGGACAGTCAAGTCATAGATCGTCTTAGGTTTTTACAATGGAAATGCAGAAGCAAGTGTAACATTGACTACTTTATTCGGTTTTTGCAAGACCATAGTTTTGATGTCCTTGCGCTGCAGTCTCTGAATTGCCATAAAAATGATTTACCAAAACTCACGGGATACTATTTTCCTCCAGTGACTGATGCAGTGAAGAAAAATGCTACAACAAAAGTTGCCATATATGTATCGTGTAAATTTTGTACCAACCTGTTAAAACATCTTATACCTCGATTAACAAACGCTTATTTTCCTGTTGTATAGCAGTGAATATCAAGGGCCAAAGTTTACAAGCTGTGAACTGTTATTACCCAGATGGTGTGTCCAAGAAGGAAGCCGACTGGTTGCTTGATTTAGGTTCAGACAAAGAGTGGATTATTCTAGGTGATTTCAATTCCCATCATGCTGTATGGTCCGAAAACTTTAAAAAGTATGACAAATAATAATGAATATCTCGCTAACACTATAGTAAATGCTAATCTAACGATACTGAATGACAGGTCTATCACCAGAATTGCTGATCGTTCTGATCAGAAAAAAATCATCAATTGATTTGTCCTTAGTATCTCCGGGCATTTTTCCACTTTGTACGTGGAATGTCATTCAGTTACCACTGGTAGTGACCATTTCCAGTTGAAGTTCAGAACTTAGTGAGTCCAGAGAGAACTGAGCATAACCCGGATATACAAAATACAATGAAGACAAAGCTGACTGGGACCTTTTTGCCTAAACTTTAATTACTGGTTCTCTTTAAGCTCAATTTTAATCATAACATAGAATCAATAGAAGATCTTGAAAACAATTATGTAGAATTACGAAATCTCATACTCAAAGCAGCAGATTATGTCATTCCAAGAATTAAGTTTAAAGACCATCCAAACAGAGTCTCAAACCCTTGGTGGAACTCCTCATGTGGGTTAGCCTTAAAAATGAAAACAGAGGCATTTCAAACTGGATGAATAGTCGTCATTCACAGCCACCCCAAGTAATAAACGAACTCCACAGTAAATACAAAATTTCTAATAACTACAGTAACAAAACAGTAGCTCTTGCCAATAAACAGTATTATGGTAATTTGGTCATGACTTGTTCCAAACATCCACATGACGTTTCTAAATTATGGAAAGAAATTAAAAAATCAAGGGTACATTCCGTCTCCCTCAGCCTGCTCTGCATGTAATGATAACAATTTATAGAACTAACAAAGAAAAGGCTGAATTATTACCAGAAACTTTCGCTTCAATGAGTCAGACTGAGTGTTTATCTCAGTCTGAACAAATTCGTAGACAGGAGTTTGAGGAAAAAATATCAAAACATTGAGCAGCTTAACATAGAAAGTAACACTTTATATATAAACACAAATTTAACAATGCATGAAAATCTGTTTCGCACTTAAGCGTATAAAGCCAGGTAAGTATCCACTGGTTCAGATCCTATTTCCCTATAACATGATTAAAGCATTTTTCTGAGAGTCTGTTATCAAAGTTGTTGGAGTTCTTTTTAGATTTGTTGGAATGCTGGAATGCTCCCCACAGATTGGGAAAAAGGTACTGTCATCCCAATCCTTAAGCAAGGAAAATCTAAAATTCTTCCCTCTAGTTCCAACCTATTTCTTTAACACCTCATATCGGAAAACGTTTTGAAAGAATCATGAAAAACAGAATAGAAAATTTCCTTGAAAAAAAATGGAGTCTTGCCTTTATTCCTGGCTGGTTTTAGGAAAGGGAGAGGAGTCACAGATCACGTTGTCCACTTATCCTCAAATGTGAAAAAAGCTCTTGCCAAGCGTCATTCGACCCTTGCAACGTTTTTTTTTATGTTCATAGAGCCTACGATTCAGTATGGCATTCTAAATTAATGTACAAAGCACATGAAGTAGGAATACGAGGTTGTTTCTTCCAATTTCTAAAAGCTTTCTTATCGGACAGGACTATCCAAGTCAATGTACATGAAGCTTTATCAACTTCTAGGACTATTACATGGGTGTTTACCAAGGAAGTGTAATCGCTCCAACACTTTTCTCGCTAATGCTTTACGATATTAAACAGGTTAATACAAAATGTGCAACATTAGCTCTGTATACAGATGATATTGCTCTGTGGAGAAATGTAAACTGCAATTTTTCCAAACAACAAACCAAAAGAAAGAAAATCATTGAACAGTTATCAGGAAATAGTTGACAATATTTTTCATTACATGAAATCAAATGGGTTCGGTTTATCTGCTCGCAAAACGGTTTTTGTTGTATTTACAAAGAAACCAATTGCGTTTGAAGACAGAGAATATAGACAAATACTTATATTATCGGACTCAAAATCATCGCTTACGGCTGTATATTGTCAATCAAATCTAGTCGTTCAGACTTGGTATGTGAGATCTTATTTCTCATTCTTCAGTTAATAACCCAGGGTATCGATGTAACTTTGTTATGGGTTCCAGGGCACTCCAGTTTACGTGGCAATGATTTAGCTGTCTTTTATGCAAAGGAAGCTGCAAGAAATAAATCTGATGTTTTTAATTGTGATATCCTTCTTTCTTCATCTGAAGCTATTCACATTCTCACAAGTTCAATCTGGAACATAAGACAGAAACAATACCTTGAAGTTTCAGCTCGAAAGCACAGATGGGATATGGCTAAACCAACAAGAAAATGTTGTACCCCAGGGCCAATCCCAAATCGTAACCTTGTACATGGCCTGCGGGTTAATGGTTGGTTAGGCAGGTATTTAAAACCGGCACCTGCTTGTGCATGTGGCAGACTCTCGATATCCTTCGCTTTTTATCTGACTGTACTAGTACAAGAACTCACTTTCAGCCTCTTCATAAGCTAGCTTAATAAGGTGAAGTCCTTTAACCTTTCGCTGACTAAGTCTAGTGTTTTCAATCCCAGTTATGAGAATGGTTGGAGTCTGGCAATGTTGGCTGTTTATCTTATTAAATCTCATCCACTTGGAAGATATTTTAAACTCCTCCACCGCCCCACCCCCTTCTCACTACCTCCATCCCCCCTAACAGTTTTTTTTTTTCCAATTCGCGAATTTTTGAAATGTTAAATACTTATTCTAGGCATATACCATATCAGTATGCTTCGGCGTCTAATTTACACGTAGAGCAAGGCTTTTCCATTCCCCCGTCCCACTCTCTTCCTCCCTCTTCTCCCCTTCCCCAATCCAAATACACCCATAAGCTGTTCGACTCTTACGAGTAATATGTCAGCCAGTTCTATACTTTGATGATCCTTGACTCCCATGTATTGGATATACATGTGGTCACACAGAATTGATGTTTCTGGATACCAGTATATATGGGACCTTTGTGTGTGTGTGTGTGTGTGTGTGTGTGTGTGTGTGTGTGTGTGTGTGTGTGTGTGTGTGTGTGTGTGTGTGTGTGTGTCTGTGTGAGGTGGGGGGAAGGGGGGATGCTTGTGTTTGTGTGTGTAGAAATATTTGGTCTATATGCTTTGATGTTTGAAGAGGGAGA
>CM031622.1:16116716-16129216 GCA_018398815.1 Conus ventricosus | reverse complement strand
CGTTTAGTTCTGGGAGATTTTAGCTGATGATGATGATGGCGATGTTGGTCGTGGTATGATGGGTGATGATGGTGTCTGATTGTAGGTGGTGATGGTAGTGGTGCAGTGTATCGTGTTGGTTGTCAAAGATGGTGAGGGAAGTTATGGAACCAGCTGGCGATTGGCCGTGGCGGTTATGTGGTGTTGATATTGCTGATAGTGATGTAGTAGTCAGGATTGGGGTGGTGGCAAAGATGTGTGTGCGTGCGTGCGTGTGTGTGTGTGTGTGTGTGTGTGTGTGTGTGTGTGTGTGTGTGAAACCAATGGTGAGCTGCGGTTGTTGTAGTAGTTATTATTGTTGTTGGTGACGATGGCGGAGTTGCTGAAAGTGAGAGTCTTACGTTGTTGTTCTTGACGGGTTTTTGTGGTTGTCGTTGGCCTCTGTGATGGTGATGGTGGAAGCAGTGTTAATATTGTGTTGTTGATGGGGCAGTTCTTCCTGATGATGATGATGATGATGACGATGATGATGATGACGACGATGATGATGATGATGATCATGATCCCTGATCATGATTATGGTCATAATCATGGTGATAGTAGTGGAAATATTGCCGTCTGTTGTGATATGCGTTGCTTTTGTTGTTCTTGTTGTTGATGGTCGTAGTGGCTGTGTAGTCGTTTCTGTAGCTGTGAATCGTGCTGCTTTCGACATCCTTGTTGTTGACGGTGATGAAGATGTACTTTCGATCATCGCGCAGACTAACCGTTGATTACATCAGTTGTTCCTGGTAATATTAGGTTTGTCATTACAGGTGGTATAGGTGATGGTCGCAGTGGCGATTGCTTTTGTTTCTATATGTGTACGAGCGAGTGTTCTTGTACATATCCCCACATGCCTCCATCCCGCACACACTCACGCACGCTCATATTAAAGAAAAGAAATAAATTAAATATAATGCTGAACAATTAAAGTAGTGGGGGAAAACAAGTGCAGGCTAACAATTCTTCAGTCATTATAGGTATGACTTGGCAAAGATTTGAACTTTTAGAAGAAAAATAAAGAAAATGGGGGAATATATTGTAAATGATATGAGAAACCCTTCACTAGCTGCCTGAAGGAACCATCGTAATCTCTCTTGAAGGTGGATCTATTTGTATTGCCTGCTCCTAGGCCTTTCGTCCGCTGGATCGGACTCATCAGGGAGACACGGCTGATTGTGTCTGTGCTGCTGATGTCAAATAGAGACACACCACAGTCCATAATTCTGTGGTGTTCTCAGCACCAAGGGTTCCAAAAAGAATCCAACAGCACCCCCAAAGCAGCCAGCGAAGGATAGTAAATGGAATAAAACGAAAGTGTGGAGAGGAAAAAAGTTGCTGAAAAAAACTAAAAGCATTATGCAAACAGCATAAAATGTAGGGGACAATCTTTGAGCCTATGCTTGAGGATCCATTCAAGGATGCAAGGGAGATCAAAAGATACGGAACAGTCTGAGTAGTCAGCTCTGCTGTTCAATAACCCAAGCATTGTCAGTGGCTAAGAATTGTGCAGGACAACCTTTACTTGGATCTCCTAAGAGATGCAATCTCCCACTGATTGACCAAACAATATAATGCTGAACAATTAAAGTAGTGGGGGAAAACAAGTGCAGGCTAACAATTCTTCAGTCATTATAGGTATGACTTGGCAAAGAAATGAATTAAAGGTATTGGTTGATGTGCAGGTACAATGTGACTAGAGGAAACGGTTCTGATGCAGATGGTAAGCTTCTTTTTGTTCCCGTCCCTCGACTCCATCCCCACGTTCTCAACTCTTCTCCCGGTTCCTGTCATTCCTCCCTTTGCTTGATTTTTCGGCCGCCGTTGATTCAGATAGACGTTTTAGTCGTTTCACACTCTTCAGCTCCTCTCTTGGTATGTTCAAGCTGCATGGTCCTGTCATCGTTTAGCTCTTACAAGACTGGGTGCACTTGGCGTGTGTAGTTCACAGTCTACCACTACGGTACTTAACTAGGCTTGGTGTGTCTTAGGGATCCGTCATGGACCCGTCTTTTTTCCTTTCTTTCTTTTTCTTTTTTTCTTTTTAAAGTTTAGATATTGAGCTTATATGTGCATTAATCCTGGTGAGCTCTCTCTCTCTCTCTCTCTCTCTCTCTCTCTCTCTCTCTCTCTCTCTCTCTCTCTCTTCTCTCTCTCTCTCTCTCTCTCTCCGTATATATGTCTGCCTGCTTATCGGTCTGTGTGTTTGACTGTACGTCAGTCTGTCAGTCTGTCTGTCTGTCTGTCTGTCTGTCTGTCTGTCTGTCTGTCTCTCTCTCTCTCTCTCTCTCTCTTCTCTCTCTCTCTCTCTCCTCTCCTCTCTCTCTCTCTCTCTCTCCTCTCTCTCCTCTCTCTCTCTATCTCTCTCTCTCTCGCTCGGCCTCTGTCTCTTTCTCTGACTCTCTCTGCTTCTCTGTCTCTGTCTGTCTGTCTCTCTCTCTCCCTCTCTCTCTCTTATTTATTCGTTTGTTGTTGTTTTTTTTTTTGTATGCTTGCTTGCATTCAGGAAATGTTAATACAAGCAGGCAGACATGAAAAGAACTATTAATGTAATGTTACTCACTGCTGTCCATGATTTTGATGGCAATATTGTTGATTTTCCTGCTGCTGCTACTACTACCTCTAGTTCTGCTGCTATTACTGCTATTGCTACTGCTTTTATCACTGCTTCTACTGCTGCTGCTGCTGGTCCTCCTCTTCCTCCTCCTCCTCCTCCTCCTTCTACTACTACTACTTCTACTGCCACCACAACCACCACTATCGCTGCTTTTACTCCTCCTATTACTTCTACTTTAGCAGATGCTATTGCTGCTGCAATTGATGCTATTGTTGCTTCTGCTACTACTACTAATTCTACTACTACTACTACCACCACCACCACCACCTCCACCACCACCACCACCACCACCACTACTACTACTACTACTACTACTACTATACTACTACTACTACTACTACTACTACTACTACCACTACTACTACAACTACTACTACCCTTTTTGTTGCAAGTTTTCCTTCTGATTGCTCCACCACCTCCACCACCACCACCACCACCACTACTACTACACTACTTCTACACTACTACTATATTCTATACTTTATCTCATACTAACTCACCACTATTATACACTACTACTAAACTTTGTTTTGCATAGTTTTCCTTCTGATTGCTGGAACTAACTGTCAATAGAATTAATGTTGTACTCTTCCTTACCACTACTTCTGCAACCATTATTCTGATATGTTTTGCATCTGCATGCTAATGCAATTGTCGCACTGATGTATTTCCAGAGCAGTGAGGACTACAATTGTAAGTTTACTGATTGTTTTTCCAGTCCAGTGAGGAACGTAACGCATATATACTATTGTGTTTCCAATGCAGCGAGGACTACAATTGTAACATTACCTGATTGTGTTTCCAATGCAGTGAAGACTACAATTGTAACGTTACCTGATTGTGTTTCCAATGCAGTGAGGACTACAATTGTAACGTTACCTGATTGTGTTTCCAATGCAGTGAGGGATACTATTGTAACGTATACTTGAATTGTGGTTTCCAATGCAGTGAGGACTACAATTGTAACGTTACCTGATTGTGTTTCCAATGCAGTGAGGACTACTAATTGTAACGTTACTGATTTGTTGTTTCCAATGCAGTGAGGACTACAATTGTAACGTTACCTGATTGTGTTTCCAATGCAGTGAGGACTACAATGTAACGTTACCTGATTGTGTTTCCAATGCAGTGAGGACTACAATTGTAAGTTACCTGATTGTGTTTCCAATGCAGTGAGGACTACAATTGTAACGTTACCTGATTGTGTTTCCAATGCAGTTAGGACTACAATTGTAACGTTACCTGATTGTGTTTCCAATGCAGTGAGGACTACAATTGTAAGTTACCTGATTGTGTTTCCAATGCAGTGAGGACTACAATTGTAACGTTACCTGATTGTGTTTCAATGCAGTGAGGACTACAATTGTAACGTTACCTGATTGTGTTTCCAATGCAGTGAGGACTACAATTGTAACGTTACCTGATTGTGTTTCCAATGCAGTGAGGACTACAATTGTAACGTTACCTGATTGTGTTTCCAATGCAGTGAGGACTACAATTGTAACGTTACCTGATTGTGTTTCCAATGCAGTGAGGACTACAATTGTAACGTTACCTGATTGTGTTTCCAATGCAGTGAGGACTACAATTCTAATGTTACCTGATTGTGTTTCGAATGCAGTGAGAACAACAATTGTAATGTTACCTAATTGTGTTTCCAACGCAGTGAGGACTACAATTGTAATGTTACCTGATTGTGTTTCCAATGAAGTGAGGACTACAATGTAATGTTACCTGATTGTATTTCCACTGCAGTGAGGACTACAATCGTAACGTTACCTGATTGTGTTTCCAACGCAGTGAAGACTACAATCGTAACGTTACCTGATTGTGTTCCAACGCAGTGAGGACTACAATTGTAATGTTTACTGATTGTGTTTCCAACGCAGTGAGGACGACAATTGTAATGTTTACTGATTGTGTTTCCAACGCAGTGAGGACTACAATTGTAATGTTTACTGATTGAGTTTCCAACGCAGTGAGGACTACAATTGTAATGTTACCTGATTGTGTTTCCAACGCAGTGAGGACTACAGTTTTAATGTTACCTGATTGTGTTTCCAATGCAGTAAGGACTACAATTGTAATGTTATCTGATTGTGTTTCCAACGCAGTGAGGACTACAATTGTAATGTTACCTGATTGTGTTTCCAATGCAGTGAGGACTGCAATTGTAACGTTACCTGATTGTGTTTCCAATGCAGTGAGGACTACAATTGTAACGTTACCTGATTGTGTTTCCAATGCAGTGAGGACTACAATTGTAACGTTACCTGATTGTGTTTCCAATGCAGTGAGGACTACAATTGTAACATTACCTGATTGTGTTTCCAATGCAGTGAGGACTACAATTGTAATGTTTACTGATTGTGTTTCCAATGCAGTGAGGACTACAATTGTAATGTTTACTGATTGTGTTTCCAATGCAGTGAGGACTACAATTGTCTGTGTTTTTGTCTTTTGATCTCCCTTGCATCTTTGGGTGGATTCTTCAAGCGTAGGCTCAAATATTGTCCCCTACATTTTATACCATTTGCATAATGTCTTTAGTTTTTCAGCAACTTTTTTCCTCCCCACACTTTCGTTTGGTTTCATTTACTACTCTTCGCTGGCTGCTTTGGGGGTGCTGTTGGATTCTTTTTTGCACCCTTGGTGGTGAGAACACCACAGTATTATGGACTGTGGTGGTGTCTCTATTTGACGCCAGGAGCACAGACACAACCAGCCGTGTCTCCCTGATGAGTTCCGACCCAGCGGACGAAAGGCCTCGGAGCAGGCAATACAAATATATCTGCCTTCAAAAGGGATTGCGATGGTTCCCTTATGCAGCTAGTGAAGAGTTTTCATATCTGTAACGTATTTTCTTAGTTTCATGTTCCCAGCTTCTCCATTTTCAAACCCCCCCCCCCCCCCCCCCCCCCCCCCCCCCCCTTAGGTCCAAATCTTTGCCAAGTCATTACTATGAAGACAGTTTAGTTGTTGGCCTGCGCTTGTTTTTTTCCCCCACTATTAGATTGTTCGTCTATGTATTTGTCTGACTTTATTCAAGTTTAAAAGGTTGTGCCAGTCTTGAATAAAAGTTACTCTGTGTTAGGTTTTCTTATGGGAGCAAAAAAATACCCCACTTGTTTACTGTTCCCTGACCCATTTCATTTCATTTACAATTGTAATGTTTACTGATTGTGCTTCCAATGCAGTGAGGACTACGATTGTAGTGTTTACTGATTGTGTTTCCAATGCAGTGAGGACTACAATTGTAATGTTACCTGATTGTGTTTCCAATGCAGTGAGACCTACAATTGTAATGTTACCTGATTGTGTTTCCAACGCAGTGAGGACTACAATTGTAATGTTACCTGATTGTGTTTCCAATGCAGTGAGGACTACAATTCTAATGTTATCTGATTGTGTTTCCAATGCAGTGAGGACTACAATTGTAATGTTGCCTGATTGTGTTTCCAATGCAGTGAGGACTACAATCGTAAGGTTACCTGATTGTGTTTCCAACGCAGTGAGGACTACAATTGTATTGTTACCTGATTGTGTTTCTAATGCAGTGAGGACTACAATTGTAATGTTTACCGATTGTGTTTCCAACGCAGTGAGGACTACAATTGTAATGTTTACTGATTGTGTTTCCAACGCAGTGAGGACAACAATTGTAATGTTACCTGATTGTGTTTCCAACGCAGTGAGGACTACAATTGTAATGTTACCTGATTGTGTTTCCAATGCAGTGAGGACTACAATTGTAATGTTACCTGATTGTGTTTCCAACGCAGTGAGGACTACAATTGTAATGTTACCTGATTGTGTTTCCAGTGCAGTGAGGACTACAATTGTAGTGTTATCTGATTGTGTTTCCAACGCAGTGAGGACTACAATTGTAACGTTACCTGATTGTGTTTCCAATACAGTGAGGACTACAATTGTAATGTTTACTGATTGTGTTTCCAACGCAATGAGGACTACAATTGTAATGTTACCTGATTGTATTTCCAACGCAGTGAGGACTACAATTGTAATGTTTACTGATTGTGTTTCCAGTGCAGTGAGGAACGTAACGGCAATATATACTGATTGTGTTTCCAATGCAGTGAGGACAACAATGGCAACATATACTGATTGTGTTTCTGATGCAGTGAGGACAATAATGGCAATATATACTGATTGTGTTCTAATACAGTGAGGACAATAATGACAACAAATACTGATTGTGTTTCCGATGCAGTGAGGACAATAATGGCAACATACACTGATTGTGTTTCTAATACAGTGAGGACAATAATGGCAACATATACTGATTGTGTTTCTGATGCAGTGAGGACAATAATGGCAATATATACTGATTGTGTTTCCAATGCAGTGAGGACAATAATGGCAACATGTACTGATTGTATTTCCGATGCAGTGAGGACAATAATGCCAACAGATACTGATTGTGTTTCCAATGCAGTGAGGACAATAATGGCAATATACACTGATTGTGTTTCCATTGCAGTGAGGACAATAATAGCAACATATACTGATTGTGTTTCCAATGCATAGAGGACAATAATGGCAATATATACTGATTGTCTTTCTAATGCAGTGAGGACAATAATGGCAATACATACTGATTGTCTGTCTAATGCACTGAGGACAACAATGGCAATATATACTGACTGTGTTTCCAATGCAGTGAGGTCAAGAATGGCAATATATACTGATTGTGTTTCCAATGCAGTGAGGAATAGAACGGCATCATATACTGATTGTGTTTCCAGTGTAGTCAGGACAATAACAGCAGTATATGCTGATTGGAAACAATAATGGCAATATATACTGATTGTGTTTCCAATGCAGTGAGGAATAGAACGGCATCATATACTGATTGTGTTTCCAGTGTATTCAGGACAATAATGGCAGTATATGCTGATTGGAAACAATAATGGCAATATATACTGATTGTGTTTTCAATGCAGTGAGGAATAGAACGGCATCATATACTGATTGTGTTTCGAATGCAGTCAGGACAATAATGACAGTATATGCTGATTGGAAACAATAATGGCAATATATACTGATTGTGTTTCCAATGCAGTGAGGACGTTCTTTGGCGCGGTGTGCTCTGCACGCAGACAGGGTATCGTGGAAAACTTCTGTGTGGAAAGAACTGCCCTGGCCCTCACCAAAGGCATCGCTCTGTCGTGAGTTGACTGGCCCTTGAGGCGGAGTGACATCATTTCTTGGTTTCTTTCCTTCTTTTCCTTTCATAATATTCGGAAAGGAAGATCAGTTTGGCCGCTTGGTATGGATGACACGTTACACATAGCATGCACCCTGCGTGAGAACTGGAAATAATGAAGGAAGTAAGGAAATTAAGTGAACAATATTGAACAATATAGACTGGATTACACGGAAAACGACTGAATAGAGCGCCAGCTGACGGCTCTTCAGTCGGCACTACCCAGGTAGGCAGCCCGTTGTGTAAACGGGTGTGGATTGTAAAGCGCTTAGAGCTTGCTCTCCAGCACAGGATAGGTGCTACATAAGCAGTAATCATCATCATCATCATCATCATCATCATCATCATCAACATCATATTCCTTCTTTCCTTCTCTCTTTCTGACTTTCTGTCTGTCTGTCTGTCTGTCTTTCTGTCTTTCTTTCATTCATTCATTCATCATTCATTCATTCATTCATTCATTCATTCATTTATTCATTCATTCATTCATTCGTGCGTTCGTTCGTTTCTTCATTCATTCATTCTTTTTCTTTCTTCCTTGTTCTTGTACTTGTTCTTGTACTTGTTCTTGTTCTCCTCCTCCTCTTCCTCCTCTTCCTCGTCTTCCTCTTCCTGCTCCTCCTCCTCCTCCTCCTCCTCCTCCTCCTCCCTCGCCTCTTTTCTTCTTCTTCTTCTTCTTCTTCTTCTTCTTCTTCTTCTTCTTCTTCTTCTTCTTCGTTGTTTTTTGCTTCATTAAAACTTCGCTTGCCACGAACATTCGAAAAACGTACGTGTAGAAGAAAATGAAACGTTACTATTTCTGTAAAATTACACCCAAATACAGAGATGATCGCCATTTACGAAAAAAAAGTGTCAAATGTAGTGAACCCAAACTGAACTAAATTTATTGTTGACATGCTAGTTACATTAAAAAAAACGATTTCGGAAGAATAATGGAATGATATAAGACCACGATATGCACACAGCGTATCAAGCTCGTATTCACAAGTACATGATCATCCGATAGACCTGTTTTCTGCATATGTTTCTCTTTAGAACTTATAGATGTTTCAAGAATTCTAGACGTTTTTAAATGACCATATTTTGTGTCCCGAAATTTGAAACGACGCAGCGAAATGAAAACGCAATGGGTATATTTTACGTTTGAATCTATCATAGAAATGACCTGTGGCGTCGTTTCAATCTATCATAGAAATGACCAATAGTCCAGTTCACAATAAAATCTGGGCTTGAGGCTTTTACGTGTTCCAGCGCACGAGGACGAGATTTTGAAATAGCCACAGAGTCTTGTTTTGTACATAACGACAAAACAACATCCTCTCATTTTCTTGACAACATTCGAACTGAACCGCTACAAAATCGAACAAAATGATACATTTATTCAGAATACATGTTCGTGTTCCAAGACGAAATGTCAGCACAATGGATAGAGCCAAAATGCCAATGCCAAACTGATGACAGTTCCAAGATGAATGTCCTCGCACAGAATGAAGCCAGTTAACTTTGTGGTTGTGCACGTGCAGCTTGGGAGGCCGCATTGACGCCCTGGCGAACAGTTGTCCAGATGACTTCTACGTCATGTCCTTCAACTTCAACCTGCCCCCGCGGGAGGCCAGCGGAAATCCCTTCACCTTCTCCAACTGCACGGGCCCAGAAATACGAAATTACCTGTGTGGTGTGTGTGTGTGTGTGGTGTGTGTGTGTGTGTGTGTGTGTGTGTGTGTGTGTGTGTGTGTGTGAAAAGGGGGGTAGTGGAAATTTTGGGTGGATATAGGTGTAGGCCTACACTATTTCTTCTCCTTCTTCTTCTTCTTCTTCCTCATAATAACAATCATTAGAAGAAAACGACCAAATGGTATTATTATTAGTATTGTTTTTGTTGTTGTTGTCGTTGTTGTTGTTGATGTTCCAGTTGATGTTGTTGTTAGTTTCGATATGATGATGATGATGATGATGGTGATGAGGATGAGGATGAGGATGAGGATGATGATGATGATGATTGTTGTCGTCGTTGTTCTTGTTGTCGTATTTGTTATTGTCATTATCATTACTATTATTAATATCATCATCATCATCATCATCTTGTAATCTATACATTTTAAAATGTATAAATATACGTCAATTACATATACACACAAGCTTTCTCTCTCTCTCTCTCTCTCTCTCTCTCTCTCTCTCTCTCTCTCTCTCTCTCTCTCTCTCTCTCTCTCTCTCTCTCTCATCACACACACACACACACACACACACACACACACACACACACACATCTGACTAACAATCCGCCCAGCGCTGTGCCGAATCACCCCTCTCGATGAGCGTCCCACCAGCGGAGTGAACTGATGTCATGACGTTTTATAATGGACTGCAAATGGTTGGCACTTTCCTGAAGAACTTTTTTCAATCAACTTCTCTAAGCGCGTCTGTGTAGCCCTGGTATACTCGATGCCTGGGTTCCTTCGTCATATGGACCTATGTTTGAGCTCTGACGCTGAGATGCTTTGGATGGACGTGTTTGGAGATTGTTCCTTTGTCATAAGGACCTGTGTTGCACAGGAGATTGTTCCTTTGTCATAAGGACCTGTGTTGTACAGGAGATTGCTCCTTTGTCATAAGGACCTGTGTTGCACAGGAGATTGTTCCTTTGTCATAAGGACCTGTGTTGCACAGGAGATTGCTCCTTTGTCATAAGGACCTGTGTTGCACAGGAGATTGCTCCTTTGTCATAAGGACCTGTGTTGCACAGGAGATTGTTCCTTTGTCATAAGGACCTGTGTTGCACAGGAGATTGTTCCTTTGTCATAAGGACCTGTGTTGCACAGGAGATTGCTCCTTTGTCATAAGGACCTGTGTTGCACAGGAGATTGTTCCTTTGTCATAAGGACCTGTGTTTGAACTCCGGCCACGAGATGCTTTGGGTGGACGTGTTTGGGGAGTGACTGCTTGTTGCTGGACCAGTTTCACATGCCACTCACCACCACTCAAGAGCGTAGATGATTTCTTTGTCATTTCGTCAGCAAGCACCGGCATTTCCCTTTTGGGTGCTCATAGACCTAACATTCTGTAGATGCACATTGTTTCTCTGAAGCCTTCAGAAATTTTCTCAAGAGTTTCTTTTAAGGTGGTAACTTCGGAGTGCAATTTTGAAGACTTGTCGTGAGTTCTTTCTCGACCCATAACCAGGAAGGTTATATCAAAAGCACGTTAAATGTAAAACCACTGGCGTAGTGGTTTTACGTTACACTTGTTTTTAGTGTAACCTTCCTGGTGAGTGCATTGTTTTCTATCCAGCAATTTTTTTCCCTGAAAATCATTTTACATTTACGTGTCCTTAACTTTGTTTTTCCTATTTACCTGAAGTCATGCATTAAGTTGTCTTCCAGTTTTTCAGATGTGAAGTAGAATATGCGAACTAGTTAACACACAGCAATGCCTCCTTGATCATAATGAAATTAATGTAAAAGGACAACGTTCTTTTTTTTTCCAAAGAGCAGATTACGTTCACCAGCTGGCTTCCACTAAGACTCATGCTATGTCAATATTCTAATATTCTGACTTCTTGTGATGTCAGTGTTGGAGTTGGGTTTACATCTAGATTGATTTGTGAATGTCTTGCAGTTGAAAATAGTGTTTTTGTAATGTTCAGTTTATTCTTGGGGGCGCAGTACGTACGAAGCAGTTTCTCTTCGAATACCCTGAGACCCCCTAAATGCAGTCCACAAACAGCATTTCAGGACTGAGAAATCTCGCTCTCTCGAGCATTCAAGTTGCCCAGCATGTTCTTTCAGGAAGCGACGTCAAGTTTCGGATGGAACAATCTTTTTTGTTCCCAGCTGGATTTTTAATGCTTGATGGAGACAATCGGTATCATAAGAAGACCCGTTTGGATTTGAAAATAAGTACCTTTCACGAGTTTTCTTTAGTCTTTCTTCTCTAGATCACAATGGTAGCCTCCATCTTCTGTACTTTCACCACAGTCAGCAAAAAATTGTCTTCCGGAGGACACCAATGTCAAATCTCGTGTGGCTGCAATGCAGAACAACAGTCAGATCTTAGCTGCTTTCATTGTTCATGAGTCTGGAAATTCTAGCCTCGATCTTTAAACGTTCATGCTTTCTGTTTGGTTCCCATAGGTCTTGCTAAATGTTAACCATAGAAGTAGGTTTCCAGGCAGCTGCAGTTTTTTGACAAGAATAGACGAGGCAAGATTGGATGTGTGGTATCTGGGAGATTTTTCGTTCATGTAGCAGAGCAGTACTGTTCATGGGAAGTGTGTGGCGCTGAAGGGTCACAACTGAACTCTACTTTTGCGTCGATGTAACCACACGCACACACACACACACACACACACACACACACACACACACACACACACACACACACACACACACATGTACACACACATGTACGCACACACGTACGCACGCACGCACGCACGCACGCACGTGCGCGCTTCAAGGTCAATGCCAGACCTTGACCTCTTGCGTTTAGAGAGTTCTGGGAAGAAGAAGCTATGGAACCCTTAAACTTCCCTAATGGTTCTACCTCTCAATCATCGCATGCTGTAGAACCTCAAGGGATGTAGAGCACAACTCTTTGGCAATAACTAGATTTTTCGAGTTGAAAAAAAAGGAAAGA
>CM031622.1:16064216-16111716 GCA_018398815.1 Conus ventricosus | reverse complement strand
GAGAGAGAGAGGGTGTATGAGGAAAACGCGAGAGAGAGAGAGAGAGAGAGAGAGAGAGAGAGAGAGAGAGAGAGAGAGAGAGAGAAGAGACAGACATACAGAAAAAAAAGTTGCTGAAAAGTAAAAGACATTATGCAAATAGTACAAAATGTAGGGGACAATCTTTGAGCCTACGCTTGAGGATCCACCCAAAGATGCAAGGGAGATGAAAAGACAAACACACAGACGGACAGAAACAAATACAAGTAACCTCAATTTAATCAAAACAAAATTGGAAATGAAATGAAATGAGGCAGGGAACAGTAAACATTTTGTACTATTTGCATAATGTCTTTACTTTTTCAGCAACTTTTTTCCTCCCCACACTTTCATTTGGTTTCATTTACTACCCTTCACTGGCTGCTTTGGGGGTGCTATTGGATTCTTTTTTGCACCCAAGGTGGTGAGAACACCCCAGTATTATGGACTGTGGTGTGTCTCTATTTGACGCCAGGAGCGCAGACACAACCAGCCGTGTCTCCCTGATGAGTTCCGACCCAGCGGACGAAAGGCCTCGGAGCAGGCAATACAAATATATCTGCCTTCAAAAGGGATTGCGATGGTTCCCTTATGCAGCTAGTGAAGAGTTTTCATATCTGTAATATATTTTCTTAATGTCATGTTCCCAGTTTCTCCATCTTCAAATTCCACCCCCCCCCCCCCCCCCCCCCCCCTCCTTAAGTCCAGATCTTTGCCAAGTCATTACTATGAAGACAGTTCAGTTGTTGACCTGCACTTGTTTTTTCCCCCCACTGTTAGATTGTTCGTCTATGTATTTGTCTGACTTTATTCAAGTTTCAAAGGCTTTGCCAGTCTTGAATAAAAGTTACTCTGTGTTAGGTTTTCTTATGGGAGCAAACGTTACCCCAGTTATGATAATGTCAAAGTTGAGATACAGAGTGGATACAAACTAAATGACTTTATCATGTGCACTTACGGCATTAAGCAAGGTGATGTGTGCAGCCCAGTTGTACTTTGTTTATACATTTATAAACTTGCCATAGAAATTATTCAAAATGGTAAGCATGATGCAATGTTTACAATCGACTATTTGAAGCTCATTGTCTTCCTATTAGCAGATGATGTTATACTGTTAGAGACAATAGTTGGTTTGCAAAATCAGTTGAACTATTTAACGCGCAGCTTTTTATCTTGATTTGAAAGTGAATTTAAGTAAAAGCAATATAACTGTGTTTAGAAAAAAGTGGTTATTTAGCAGCAAGAGAAAATTGGACGTATACTCATGCTGTGATACCTGTCGTTAATGCTTCTAAATAGTGAGGTGCACTGTTTTCAACAAACTGAGCTTCACATTGGCATGCAATGACCTTGTAGGTAAAGCAAAGAGAGATCTGCTCTGCATTATGAGATAAATTTGTGTTTTGAAGAACTCTAGTTTAGATTTATTGTTGAAATTATTTGATTCCAATGTTTAACCTATTGATCAGTACGGTGCAAAACTTTGGGGACTGGATGGTGCAGCCCGCCGTTGTGAAAAAGTGCACCTCTTTGCTTTAAAGAAAGTTTTGAGGAACTAAAATACGAACACCCAATGACTTTGTCTATGGAGAGACCAATAGATATCCTATTTATTTAAATTCTGTATTGAGCTGTATCCGATATTGGTTGAAACTGACAAGAATGATTGATCATAGATAACCACGGAAAGCCTATATGATGTTATACGACCTGGATGCAAGGGACAAAGGGAACTGGGTTTCAAATATCCGTTGTAAATTATATCAATTCAGGTTTTGTTACGGTTGGATAAACCAAGTCGTGCAAAATGATAGATTGTTTCTATGTTAATTAAAAGACAGATTGATTGCGAGCAGATGGACGTTCATGTCTGAAATAGCGGTCGATTTACCACTTATCGGACATTTTGTACGGTACACGATGTCAAACTTTATCTGCGAATGGATTTAGGCAAACTCCTGAAGTATATTATTTAGACTGGGAATTTCAGATGTTGTACAACACCGGTATTGTTACTGTAAATATACTGGGATGGATTTGACTTGTCCACTATGCAATAATGGAAAAGTAGAACCGCATTTGGTTTTATGTTGCTGCAAGTTATCTAGTCTATGAGCACAATATATGTCAGTTACGTTTTTCATGGATCCCTGTCAATTTCGGTTGAGTCTGCTCATGGCATCTCAGAATGAAAGCATAGTAGGAAATGTCAGTTTACTTGTTCAAGGTATTTCAGTTTAAATCAGTTATGACTTCGTGAGAGAAAAGTCCGTCCAGCCTTTCCGGTGTTCTGTAAAATTCATATACTGTTGTTACGTTCTCCATATCCCCCTTCATAAGGGGCAATGGCCTTTATATGAATACAGCGTCTGAGTTCTGAGTCTCCTCTCTCTCTCTCTCTCTCTCTCTCTCTCTCTCTCTCTCTCTCTCTCTCTCTCTCTCTCCGTGAATTTACCGATAGCGATGGCTAAACAGGCACGCACTACGGACATGGAGATAGAGAGGAAATAGAAAGTGAGGTTACCATGAGAGCAGAGTGTGAAGAGCAGCGTCATTTTAGGACGCGTTTTGAGAGCTATGATGGATGAAGATGAAAATGATGACAATAATGCCATAAGGGCTGGAGGTTTGTTATCAACACGTCATTTCATGACGCGTTTTGAGAGCTATGATGGATGAAGATGAAAATGATGACAATTATGCCATAAGGGCTGGTTGGTTTGTTATCAACACGTCATTTTAGGACGCGTTTTGAGAGCTATGATCGATGAAGATGAAAATGATGACAATAATGCCATAAGGGCTGGAGGTTTGTTATCAACACGTCATTTTAGGACGCGTTTTGAGAGCTATGGTGGATGAAGATGAAAATGATGACAATAATGGTATAAGGGCTGGTTGGTTTGTTATCAACAGTGGTGTCAAGATGGTACTTGTACATCCGACCCTGCCGCACCCACCGCTGTGTCCGGTAAGTGTGTGTGTGTGTGTGTGTGTGTGTGTGTGTGTGTGTGTGTGTGCGCGTGCGTGCGTGCGTGCGTGCGTGCGTGCGTGCGTGCGTGCGTGGTGTGTGTGTGTGTGTGTGTGTGTGTGTGTGTGTGTGTGTGTGTGTGACTGTGTGTGTGGTGTGTGTGTGTGTGTGTGTGTGTGTGATTTTATTGAAGTATTGCTCAGTTCCCCTTTCTCTCTCCTCATCTCTCACCAGCGTCCCTCAGTCTGTTTTCCCTCCACATACCTCTGATCTCTCTTCTCCTTACATTTCTCTTCCTACCCCTCCTCTTCCTCCCTCTCTCTCTCTCTCTCTCTCTCTCTCTCTCTCTCTCTCTCCTCTCTCTCTCTCTCTCTCTCTCTCCCTCCCTCTCTATCTTTCTCTTTCTCTCTCTCCCTCCCACTGTCTATAGTTATGTCTTTATGTCTATAATTATGTCTATATGTCTATAATTATGTTTATATGTCTCTCGCTCCCTCCGTCTTTGACCCTCTTTAAATGTATCTTACCTCTCAGACTTTGTCTATGAGTACCTATGTCTATATGTCTTTAATTCTGTCTATATGTCTATAATTATGTCTATATGTCTCTCGCTTCCTCCCTCTTCATGTCTCTGTCTTTGTTGAATCTTCCCACGCACCCACTCGTACATCTTTCTCTCTGTTATTTTTTTCTTTCTGCTTTGTTAGAGAGAGAGAGAGAGAGAGAGAGAGAGAGAGAGAGAGAGAGAGAGAGAGAGAGAGAGAGAGACAGAGACAGAGACAGAGACAGAGAGAGAACTCGTGAACTCGTGAACTCGTGACTTTAATGTGAGGCCTCCAACCAAATCACATGAGACACGTAACATAGAACTGTTTATGCTATTGAAAATAAATGATTTATATCGAAACATTTTCAAAAGTAAGGGTGCTCATTTTGCAATAATAAAAGCAACAAACTTAGGTTTATAACATTTCATTACACAAGTTCCCCTCTAAAACGTAAAGCGTTATGTGCAAACACAGAAACATCTCTCTCTCTCTCTCTCTCTCTCTCTCTCTCTCTCTCTCTCTCTCTCTCTCTCTCTCTCTCTCTCTCTCTCTCTCTCTCTCTCTCTCTCTCTCTCTGTGTTTGAAGAATTCATCGCCATTGATATGGTTGTCTCTTACTCGTTTTACCGTTTTTCATGTCTCCTTTACTCGTTCTGCATTCACCCTGTTTCTCTGCGCCCTGAAAAATTAAAATGCTTTCATTCATATTTAAACATCAGTCGTCATCCTGTCAAACACAAAACCCCAATGATGAAGCAGATAAACAACCCAGCATAAACAACACAAAACCAAAATTGTCGTCCCTGACAGCCCTTGACCTTGAACCCCATTTCTCACATGACCAGTCAGACTCATCCTTTCTGACCTTGACCTGTTTCAGACACCTGTCCCCAAGGCGACAACCAGGGTCGGTGTGTCTGAAGTCGCTGTGCGGAGTCGGGGGTTCGCTTTACAGCAACTTCATCTGTTGTGCCACCTGCGCTTCCGAAGTTCCAGCGCAGAACGTTACCGTGTCTGTAGTGGAAGGAACAGGTGTGATGCAGATCCAAAAACAGTAAAAGAAAAAAAAGCGATACTAATCATAATAGTCTTAACGATAGCAGCAACAGAATGGCTTGGCTGCCAGACGAAGGAACAAGCAAATGACAAACCAAACACAACGCGTTTCGACCGGTTGGGTCTATTTCATTCAAAACGATGAAAACGAAGCAAACGATAATTACATCTGTATTTGATCCTGGATGCAAAACTTAGCCTTGGGTGAACAACTGAAATTATGGATTGGAACCAAGGTTTGGGGAGAAAATGCAGGTAATAATAATAATAATAATAGCACTACTACTACACTACTACTACTACTACTACTGTTACTACTACTACTACTACGACTACTGCTACTACTACTACTACTAGTGATGATGATGATAATAGTAATGATGATCATGATCATGATGATGAAGACGACGACGATGATGTTGAGGAGGAGGAGGAGGAGGAGGAGGAGGAGGAAGAGAAGGAGGAGTGTAACGATAACAATTATAATTTGTATTGTTGTTATTGTAAAACTGAAAGAAGAGGAAGAAAAAACCTAGAATAGTTCCAATGATGGGAATAATAATAATAATAATGATAATAGTAATAATAATAATGATAATAATAATAATATGAATAATGATAATAGCAATAATAATAATGACAATAACAACAATAATAATAGTAATAATAGTAATAGTAATGATGATAACAATAATAATTATATTATTATTATAATCATAATCAATTATCATAATAAATCGCAGAGCTTGTTGTAATTATTCGGTTTTGTGTCAAGACCACCATAATAAACGTGTTGGCCTACTAGGATTTATAATAAAACTGTATGCCCTGGCACGCAAAAGATAGATCAATTAATTAGTTAATCAATCAATATATCCGTCAAACAATCAATTAATTTGAATAATCAAGAAAATGAAAGAAACAAAAAGAAGCAGACAAAATACCATCATTGCAGGGTCTATGCAATCTATTTCTGGACCGTCTATTTATGATTATCAATCCTCTATCTAGTTCTACTCTCAGAGGTTTCTTGTATCCGCTTGTGTGTGTGTGTGTGTGTGTGTGTGTGTGTGTGTGTGTGTGTGTGTGTGTGTGTGTGGTGCGTGCGTGCGTGCGTGCGTGGGTGTGTGTGTGTGTGTGTGTGTGTGTGTGTGTGTGTGTGTGTGTGTGTGTGTGGTGTTGTGTGTTGTGTGTGTGTTGTGTGTTTTTGTGTGTGTGTGTGTGTGTGTGTGTGTGTGTGTGTGTGTGTGTGTGTGTGTGTGTTTGCATATACGCATCTAGTATATGCAATGTATTCTGTTTATCAAGATTTTGTTTAACGTTTCTATATGAAACGAAGGTGCACCCTTATTCGGCAAAAAGGTGAATAAAACAAACCCCTTTGGATATCCTTTTTTCAACGGAGGAAGGGCTGGCTGAATTTTTACTTCGCTATTATTCGGTCAGGACTCAACATTTATTTTTACATTTACCACTGCCTAGACTCTTTTCAAGAAAACCCTCATGGCACTGTCAAAACTATATAACTATTACAAGGAGTTTGCACCTGGGAGGTCGTGGGTTCGAATCCCATCAGAGTCATGTGGGTTTTTTCTACAAGACCACCATAATAAACGCATTGGCCTACTAGGATTTATAATAAAACTGTATGCCCCGGCACGCAAAAGATAGATCAATTAATTAGTTAATCAATCAATATATCCGTCAAACAATCAATTAATTTGAATAATCAAGGAAATGAAAGAAACAAAAAGAAGCAGACAAAATACCATCATTGCAGGCTCTATGCAATCTATTTCTGGACCGTCTATTTATGATTATCAATCCTCTATCTAGTTCTACTCTCAGAGGTTTCTTGTATCCGCTTGTGTGTGTGTGTGTGTGTGTGTGTGTGTGTGTGTGTGTGTGTGTGTGTGTGTGTGTGTGTGTGTGTGTGTGTGTTTGCATATACGCATCTAGTATATGCAATGTATTCTGTTTATCAAGATTTTGTTTAACGTTTCTATATGAAACGAAGGTGCACCCTTATTCGGCAAAAAGGTGAATAAAACAAACCCCTTTGGATATCCTTTTTTCAACGGAGGAAGGGCTGGCTGAATTTTTACTTCGCTATTATTCGGTCAGGACTCAACATTTATTTTTTACCTTTACCACTGCCTCGACTCTTTTCAAGAAAACCCTCATGGCACTGTCAAAACTATATAACTGTTACAAGGAGTATGCACCAAGACCAGCTGCCGTGGCGAAGTGGTCAGCGTCGCGGACTCCGGCTGAAAGGTCGTGGGTTTGAATCCCATCAGAGTCATGTGGGGTTTTTTCTGCCCCGACCGGCTCCTACCCGGAGTTGAGTTTGCTGCGGACTCAGTTGGGAAGACTGGGACCACACAGTCGAGTTTCATCCACTTAATGGATGCGTTTCTGTGTTGCTCAAATTTCCTGACCAACACTGCAGGTGCCTGTATCTCTCGGGCCTGGTTGACGCCGGGATATATTATGAAAGGAAGCGTAGAGTACAGCCCTGTCGTGTAGTCTCAGACCGAAATGGAAATCCGTAGCATCATCTTAATCATCTTCATTCTCATCGCTCAGCATTTAAAAAAAATGTCTCAAATTCTATGGCCCTTCATTCCCTGCTCTCATGGTGACCTCAATTTCGATGTCCTCTCCACGTCTGTGGCCTTGGTTTGGTTCCGTCGGGGTCACCGGTATCGGCGAGTCCATGGGGGCTGTCGTTGGACGGACGTGGTGGCGTCCTCCGGAGGGAGAGCTCACTCACGCCGGCTCCGCGACTAAGCAATTATTGTCGTCAGTAGGGGGCTTGGTAGGTGGTGTCCTGCGTATGTTAGATCAGAACAGGCGCCACTGAACACCACCGAAGTGACTCGGCAGCAGTGCAGTGTCTCCTCCGGTGGGTTGCCTCTTGACGACTTGACATTGACTGCTCCCTGTGGACTGCCGGTGCCGGGGCTGCGGTGGGGCCGACCGCGCTGTGGCTGTGGACGGAGTGTCGGAATGAGCGGCGTGGGTGCACTGCCTCTGAGGTGGCGCAGAGGTTGGGACAGCAAAAAAAAAGGAGTATGCACCAAGCTTGTTAATCACTGTTACCATGTTAAAGCGTATTGTTGTGGTGATGCTCCTCTGTCTAGGGTTGGATTCATTCAATTTTTAAGCGCTATAAGTTTGAGCTCACTTACTTTTTTCTGTGTTTTTTTTTTAAGCCCAAGCTCTGTAAAAGCAACACATTTATCGATAGATTTCCTATTAATTCTGTTAATGTTTCAAACTAATCTTAAAAGCATTTTCTTGACCATTGTCCATCATGCTGTTGTGGGGGATAACAGATAGTTCCTAGCTGTCTAGCAAGCTGAGTGATCTGTTGTTTCGTCCATGTTTCATACAGTGCTCTGCTTTCCTTTTTTTTTCCCTCGGAGATCATAATTCGTGAGAGGAAGCGATGTCATCTACTTTAGATTTCCGGATCAGTTCAGTTCAGTTCAGTGGTTTATTTAATGTCTTTTCATCGCCTGATGATATTAGACACTATTTAAAAAAAGAAAACTTAACTTATCATCCACGTTAGTACTTTCAAACCCACATCTGATATATGCATATTTACATAATTGAAATACCCTAGTGGTACACAAAATTGTTGATCTTTATAAAAATTTTGCAACGTGTGACTGCAAAATAACCATGGCAATTTCAGCAACATACGAACCATATAAGACAGTATTGACATTATCAAAGCTAGTCATCTCAATACCTTTCTGCTGATAGAGCGAGGTCAACACTGAGCATTCAAACAAAAGATGATGCACAGAACTGTTTCCTCTGCAGACACAAGTAATACCATGAGAATGTTTTGTGTTCCAGATATTCAGCCTTAATTTAGGAATTAATCTAACAATGTGCCTGGGGCACGACGGTAAAGTAGCCATTTTTTAACTTAAATTCTGCTTATGTATATATTGTTCCATAATTTGGATTAATTCAAAAAATGAAAAAGTCTAAGGGATTGTTTAATACATTTTCAGCGTTTCTATTTGCTCCTTTTGCGAGGCTGTCTGCTATTTCATTTCACTTTATACCACAGTGAGATAGGACCCAACAAAAGTCGATTCTTATGCCTAGAGTGATGAAACAATGCAGTAGATGTTTTATTTCTAAAAGGAACCCTTTTCTAGCTTTGCAGCCCCAACGATCTAGTGATTGTAACACAGATTTGGAATCAAAACAAATCAAAATTTTATAGAAAGCAATTGGTGTATCTTGTATGCAAGTCAAAGCCTTCAGTATTGCATATATTTCTGAGGTATAGATTGAAAACCCCTTTCCTAAATGATATGATTTCCTGATATTTAAAATTGGTATTATAAATCCTGAACCACTGTCAGAGGATTCCATTACCGACCCATCTGTAAACACTTTTAAATGATTTAGATAGCTGTTTTCTAAATGTTCACGAATTTCAGTTGTTAAAATATTTACATTAGCACTTTTCTTTAACAAAGTGTATATGTAATCAAAATAAGCATTTAGGTGCTCCCAAGGAGGCATTGCAGATTTCCGGGAGTTCCATCGCAAGTGAACAAGGGACATTACGTCATCACATTGCGGCGATGGTGTAACCTCCTGGCATTGAATGTTCATTGTAAGCAGTGCTGATTGATGCCACAAGCTTCTGACTGTATACATGGCACTGAATGTTCATTGTAAGCAGTGCTGATTTATGACACAAGCTTGTGACTGTATACATGGCTTCAGCAAGAGATTTCTCACTTCTGTAAAATGCAAGTACATTGTTAGTTAGTTAGTTAGTTAGTTAGTTAGTTAGTTAGTTAGTTAGTTAGTTAGTTAGTTAGTTAGTTAGTTAGTTAGTTAGTTAGTTAGTTAGAGAAGGGAGTCAGGTGGTTGGGTGGAGAGAGAGAGGGAGAGAGGGGGGAGAGAGGGTGGAAGAGAGAGAGAGTGAGATGATTAGTTGGAATATGAGAGAGACAGAGACAGACAGAAAGAGACAGAGAGAGAAGCAGAGATACAGACAGCGACAGAGAGAGAGGGGTAATTAGATGGGATACGAGAGAGAGAATTAACGTTGCGTGCTTGCATCACACACACACACACACACACACACACACACACACACACACACACCACACACACACACACACACACACACACACCAACACACACCACACACACACACACACACACACACACACCACACACACACACACACACACACACACACACACACATACACACACACCACACACACACACACACACACACACACATACACAGAGAGAAAGAGAGAGAGAGAGAGAGAGAGAGAGAGAGAGAGAGAGAGAGAGAGAGAGAGAGAGAGAGAGAGAGAGAGAGAGAGAGAGAGAGAGGGGGGAGAACCAGCTCGACCCACTCGCACAAACCTCCACCATTCTTCTTCTCTAAGTCATCATGGAAGTGCCTACAGTGACATTAATCTATGTTTACAGAGTGACCATGGTGTGTGTTTTTACAGTCACTCTGGTTTAGACTTACAGTGTGTTTTCAGTGACCCTTTGCTATATTTACAGTGTGACATTGGTCAGTATTTACAGTTACGCTGACCTTAGGTTACTACGACCATGGTCTGTGTTTTGTAGTAAACCCGGTCCGTGTTCACAATGACCCTGGTTGGTGTTTCCAGAGACCTTAACCTGTATTTACAGTGAATATGGTCTGTCTTCAAAGCTATCGTGGTCTGCTGTCACAATGACCCTGGTTGGTGTTTCCAGAGACCTTAACCTGTATTTACGGTGAATATGGTCTGTCTTCACAGCTATCGTGGTCTGCTGTCACAATGATCATGGTTTGTGTTTACAGTGACCTTGATCTGTGTTTAAAGGGACCCTAGTCTGTATTTACTGTTGGCCTGGTCTGAATTTTACAGTTATCCCTTTCTGTTTGCAGTGATCATGGTCTGTGTTTACAGTTCTCCCTTTCTGTTTGCAGTGATCAAGGTCTGTGTTTACAGTTCTCCCTTTCCGTTTGCAGTGATCATGGTCTGTGTTTACAGTTCTCACTTTCTGTTTGCAGTGATCATGGTCTGTGTTTACAGTTCTCACTTTCTGTTTGCAGTGATCATGGTCTGTGTTTACAGTTCTCCCTTTCTGTTTGCAGTGATCATGGTCTGTGTTTACAGTTCTCCCTTTCTGTTTGCAGTGATCATGGTCTGTGTTTACAGTTCTCCCTTTCTGTTTGCAGTGATTGTTACGGATGGTGTGCGGTGCGTGCTTTGTTGTCTGACTCTCGCTCTCAAAAGTTTGGATGCGTGTAATAATTATTCCCTACACACACCCACACTATACGTACATGGATAGCCAGGCAACACACGAGTTAGATTTTTTTTCTTTATAATTATGCTGCCTGAACCATCAAAACATACATTCATGTGAATTGGTACAAATCAATACATGTCACTACACAGCATATATACTACTCAAAAGAATTTAAGGGCCACATTCATTTTTGATATGGTTTACATAACACAGCGTAGCATAAAACATGAAATGTTTATGGCCAATTTATTTACTCAAAGTGTGACAATTGCTTCACAGAAAACTGGTTTTGGCAATTGTTTAGTCGAATCTGTGTCAAAGGTGTTACACTGGTCCGCAAAAGAAGCTCAAAAACCACGAGAAAAAGGTCGCAATTTGAGTGCGCCTAGCTGGCGCAGCAGTGTTCGGCTGTCTGAAAACTGCATTGCACATGCAAGCCGAAACGTTAATGAACACTTGTCAACCTGATTCGCTGACCAGTGGCTTTATTAAGGGCCGCTTCTGGGGGTGTGTTCAAACATGCCACCAACACGCAAACTTAGTGACGCTGAGAGAGGATGGCTGTGGCCTGGCTACAAGAAGGCGTGGCGGTCCGAGAAGTTGGCAGACGACTTAGAGTAAACACTTCTGTCATTCAAAGACTGAGAGACCGGTACAACAACTATGGGAGAGTTCAAGAAGCACGCAGACCTGGACACCCCAGAGCGACCAACAGACGACAGGATCGCTTCATCACCCTGGCGGCACTACGCAATAGAACCGCCACCGCCAACGTGCTCAGGGGGCAGCTGAGAGCAGCCAGCAACGTCCTCGTCAGCGACCAGACGGTTCGCAACCGCCTGCGTGAGGCCAACATGCGGTCAAGGCGTCGAGCATTGCGACCTCCACTGACCAGAGCTCACCGTGCTGCTCGTCTGGCTTGGGCTCAACGACACCTGGCCTGGACAAGGCAGCAGTGGTCCAGGGTGCTCTTTTCTGATGAATCCCGCTACACCCTGTCCTTCAACGACGGCAGGATTCGCGCCTGAAGGCGTTTTGGAGAGCGCTTCATTGGCGCCACTATTGCGGAGCACGACCGCTATGGTGGTGGGTCCTTGATGGTGTGGAGTGGCTTCAGTCTTCATCACAGAACACCCCTGCACAGTGTCCAAGGCTACCTGACCGGCGTAGCCTACAGGGACGACATTCTGGAGCCAATCGCTGTACCAGCTATGCAGGCCATGGGACCAGGAGCCATACTACAGGACGATAACGCCAGGCCGCACAGAGCTCGGGTCGTACAGAACTTTCTCCAGCAGCAGCAAGTCACCAGGATGGACTGGCCTGCCCGCTCACCCGATCTGAACCCCATCGAACATCTTTGGGATGTTCTGGGCCGTCGTATACGTAACAACCGCCCTCCTGCACACAATCTCGACGTCCTGTTCAGGAATCTGGAGCACGAGTGGCAGGCGATCCCCCAGAACACCCTCCAGACTTTGGTCAGATCCATGAGACAGCGCTGCCTTGACTGCATCAACGCCAATGGCGGTCACACACGATATTGACTCTTGACATTCTGACAGTCGGTTGTTCTGAATTTGCAAAATGGGGGTGTGTCCATGTCAATGAAATTTTCGCGATAATTGATTTGCACTTCTTGATGAAATTGTGTCCAATCGATGATCAAATGATCGAATTAAATGTTTGTTGGTTGATTTCAGCTGTTGGACTTATGAGTTATTATTGGGGAGTGATGAACTGTGTGGCCCTTAAATTCTTTTGAGTAGTATATATATATATATCAAGATATCAATACATAGGAACTTCAATCATCAGATATCATATTACATATCTTGATATCACTCACAGATCTCGCCGGCGCCGTCCACAGTGTCTCACATATATATACAATCAACAGACTCGGTTCCACAGTACCCAAGCCACAGTCTACAACACTACAAGAAGACAAAGAAGATAACCAAGGTCCCCACATGATAAGCACAGCCGTTCACAAACACAAGCGATGAAGAAGAAGAAACAGGGTCTCTACACAACAAGCACAATAAATCACGTCGAACTATCAGAAGAAGAACTGCAAATTCACAAGGCACAGTAATCCATAGCAGAAGAACCGCAGATTCACAAAGCACGGCAATCCACAGAAGAAGAACCGCAGATTCACAAAGCACGGCAATCCACAGAAGAAGAACCGCAGATTCATAAAGCACAGTAAACCATAGAAGAACTGCAGATTCACAAAGCACAGCAATCCACAGAAGAAGAACCGCAGATTCATAAAGCACAGTAAACCATAGAAGAACTGCAGATTCACAAGGCACAGCAATCAATATTGAATCCCCGGAGAACACAATTTCAGCAAAGTCCCATAGAACACAATAAACTTCGATTCGACGTATCGTTGATCTAAAACAAATATTAACTTATCCGTGTATTGATATTACAGTGTTCACATCAATAAATTCAGCCCACCGACACACATGCGGTGGTACAATTAGAGCACATAAATATTCTTACAGGAGTTTTAAGTCACTCTCGGCGACACAGCATTCACAACATTTTTATAACAAATAAATTTCCTGGTACATATTCCGCTGGCACCGTCATCAAAAGTATCCCATATACACAATGAACTTCGACGTACTACTGACTCTGCATATAGTATCACTACGGAGAAAACGATAATGAAAACAAAATAAATTAGGCTGGACACCAAAGCCTCGGCCGTTAGTTCTTGCTCTCTTCTCTCGTCTAATATTATTATTTTCGTCATGTAGTTACCTATGTCATTTCAAGTTGACGTCATAATTTACGTTGACGTCACAGTGATCATGGTCTGTGTTTACAGTTCTCCTTTTCTGTTTGCAGTGATCATGGTTTGTGTTTACAGTTCTCACTTTCTGTTTGCAGTGATCATGGTCTGTGTTTACAGTTCTCCCTTTCTGTTTGCAGTGATCATGGTCTGTGTTTACAGTCTCACTTTCTGTTTGCAGTGATCATGGTCTGTGTTTACAGTTCTCACTTTCTGTTTGCAGTGATCATGGTCTGTGTTTACAGTTATCCCTTTCTGTTTGCAGTGATCAAGGTCTGTGTTTACAGTTATCCCTTTCTGTTTGCAGTGATCAAGGTCTGTGTTTACAGTTATCCCTTTCTGTTTGCAGTGATCATGGTCTATGTTTACAGTTATCTTTTTCTGTTTGCAGTGATCATAGTCTGTGTTTACAGTTATCCCTTTCTGTTTGCAGTGATTATGGTCTGTGTTTACAGTTATCCCTTTCTGTTTGCAGTGATCAAGGTCTGTGTTTACAGTTTTCACTTTCTGTTTGTAGTGATCATGGTCTGTGTTTACAGTTCTCCCTTTCTGTTTGCAGTGATCATGGTCTGTGTTTACAGTTATCCCTTTCTGTTTTCAGTGATCATATCTGTGTTTACAGTTCTATATTTCTGTTTGCAGTGATCATGGTCTGTGTTTACAGTTCTCCCTTTCTGTTTGCAGTGATCAAGGTCTGTGTTTACAGTTCTCCCTTTCTGTTTGCAGTGATCAAGGTCTGTGTTTACAGTTCTCAATTTCTGTTTGCAGTGATCATGGTCTGTGTTTACAGTTCTCCCTTTCTGTTTGCAGTGATCATGGTCTGTGTTTACAGTTCTCCCTTTCTGTTTGCAGTGATCATGGTCTGTGTTTACAGTTATCCCTTTCTGTTTGCAGTAATTATGATCTGTGTCTACTATGATCATGGCTTGTATTTATGATGTGTTTAGGGTGACCCTACTGCGTATTTACAGTCATACTGGTACGTATTTACAGTGACCCTGGTACGTATTTACAGTGACCCTGGTACGTATTTACAGTGACCCTGATACGTATTTACAGTGACCCTGGTACGTATTTACAGTGACCCTGGTACGTATTTACAGTATGTTTTGAATATGGTCTGTGTTACAGTGACCGTGTCTGTAGTTGATGCCAGAACGGTGTCGCTCAGCATGCCATCTTCGCAAAAAAAATGTGAGAGGAGAGAGAGAGAGGAGAGAGAGAGAGAGAGAGAGAGAGAGAGAGAGAGAGAGAGAGCGAGAGAGAGAGAGAGAGGAATCGTGAGGGTATTGCTTAAAAGTGAGTTCTCTCGAGCATAACACATCATTGATAGCTCTGCTTGCATACACGCATCTGCACACTTACGCACAAACTCATTATTTCACTGTCTGTGGGAAACGGGGTTTCGCACGATCACTTTTTATTAGTGTCCCTGCCCTGGATTTTACGACGATCATGTCCTTTAATTTACAGTAACCCTGGCCTGTGTTATACAGTGACCATGGCCTGTGTTTTACATGACCCTGGCCTGTGTTATACAGCGACCATGTCCCATGTTTTAAAATGAGAATGTCCTGTAATTTACAGTTACCCTGGCCTGTGTTTTACAGTGACCCTGTCCTATCTTAAGCAGTTATCCTGTCGTGTGTTTTACAGTGACCCTGTCGTGTGTTTCACAGTGACCCTGTCCCGTGGTTAACAGTGACCCCGTCCTGTGTTTTACGATGACAGTGTCCCAAGTTTAACGATGACCATGTTCTGTGTTTTACAATGACCATGTCCTGTGTTTTACAATGATCATGTCCTGTGTTTTACAATGATCATGTCCTGTGTTTTACAATGACCATGTCCTGTGTTCTACAATGACCATGTCCTGTGTTTTACAATGACCATGTTCTGTGTTTTACAATGACTCTGTCCTGTGTTTTACAATGACCATGTTCTGTGTTTTACAATGACCATGTCCTGTGTTTTACAATGACAATGTCCTGTGTTTACAATGACCATGTCCTGTGTTTTACAATGACCATGTCCTGTGTTTAACGATGATCATGTTCTGTGTTTTACAATGACCATGTTCTGTGCTTTACAATGACCCTGTCCTGTGTTTTACAATGACCATGTTCTGTGTTTTACAATGACCCTGTCCTGTTTTTTTACAATGACCATGTCCTGTGTTTTACATGATCCTGTTTTGTGTTTTACAATGTTTTATGTTCTGTGTTTTACAATGATCATGTCCTGTGTTTTACAATGACCATGCCCTGTGTTTTTTCAATGATCCTGTTTGTGTTTTACAATGACCCTGTCCTGTGTTTTTACAATGACTCTGTCCTTTTTTTACAATGACCATGTCGTGTGTTTTACAATGATCCTTTTCTGTGTTTTACAATGATCATGTTCTGTGTTTTACAATGACCATGTTCTATGTTTACAATGACCTTGTTCTGTGTTTTACAATGATCCTGCCTTGTATTTTACAATGATCCTGTCTAGTGTTTTACAATGGCCTTGTTCTGTGTTTTACAATGATCCTGCCTTGCATTTTACAATGATCCTGTCTAGTGTTTTACAATGACCCTGTTCTGTGTTTTTACAATGACCCTGTCTTCTGTTTTTACAAAGACCATGTCCTGTGTTTTACAATGACCATGTTCTGTGTTTTACAATGACCCTGTCCTGTGTTTTACAATGACCATGTCCTGTGTTTTACATGATCCTGTTCTGTGTTTTACAATGACCATGTTCTGTGTTTTACAATGACCATGTTCTGTGTTTTACAATGACCATGTTCTATGTTTTACAATGACTCTGTCCTGTGTTTTACAATGACCATGTCCTGTGTTTTACAATGACAATGTTCTGTGTTTTACAATGACCATGTTCTGTGTTTTACAATGACCATGTTCTATGTTTTACAATGACTCTGTCCTGTGTTTTTCAATGACTCTGTCCTGTGTTTTACAATGACCATGTCCAGTGTTTTACAATGACCCTGTCCTGTGTTTAACGATGACCATGTCTCTATTTTACAATGCCCATGTCCTGTGTTTTACAATGACCATGTCCTGTGTTTAACGATGACAATGTCCTGTATTTTACAATGACTCTGTCCTGTGTTCTACAATGACCATGTCCAGTGTTTACAATGACCATGTACTGTGTTTTACAATGACCATGTACTGTATTTTACAATGACTCTGTCTGTGTTTTACAATGACCATGTCCAGTGTTTTACATTGACCATGTCCTGTGTTTTACAATGACCATGTCCAGTGTTTTACAATGACCATGTCTTGTTTTTACAATGACCATGTCCTGTGTTTTACAATGACCATGTCCAGTGTTTTACAATGACCATGTCCTGTGTTTAACGATGACCATGTCCTGTATTTTACAATGACCTGTCCAGTGTTTTACAATGACCATGTCCTGTGTTTTACAATGACCATGTTCTGTGTTTTACAATGACCATGTCCAGTGTTTTATAATGACCATGTCCTGTGTTTTACAATGACCCTGTCCTGTGTTTTTCAATGACCATGTCCTGTGTTTTACAATGACCATGCCCCGTGTTTTACAATGACCATGTTCTGTGTTTTACAATGACCATGTCCTGTGTTTTACAATGACCATGTCCTGTGTTTTACAATGACCATGTTCTGTGTTTTACAATAACCCTGTTCTGTGTTTTACAATGACCCTGTCCTGTGTTTTACAATGACCATGTCCTGTGTTTTACAATGACCAGTTCTGTGTTTTACAATGACCATGTTCTGTGTTTTACAATGATCATGTCCTGTGTTTTACAATGACCATGTCCAGTGTTTTACAATGACCATGTCCTGTATTTTACAATGACCATGTCCAGTGTTTTACAATGACCATGTCCTGTGTTTTACAATTACCCTTTCCTGTGTTTTACAATTACCCTGTTCTGTGTTTTACAGTGACCCTGTCCTGTGTTTTACAATGACCCTGTACTGTGTTTTACATGACCGTCCTGTGTTTTACAATGACCCTGTCCTGTGTTTTACAATGACCCTGTTCTGTGTTTTACAATGACCCTGTTCTGTGTTTCACAATGACCATGATCTGTGATATACAGTGACTCTGTTCTGTGGTTTATAATGACCATGTTCTGTGTTTTACAATGACCCTGTTCTGTGTTTTTACAATGGGCCCTGTCCTATGTTTTACAAGACCATGTTCTGTGTTTTACAATGACCTGTCTGTGTTTACAATGACCCTGTCGGGTGTTTTACAATGACCCTGTTCTGTGTTTTACAGCAAGCTTGGCCTTTCATTTGCTGTGATCCTCTCGCCCGTTTGAGAGCGACTTTGTCCTTTAATTTGCACTGTCCTTGTCCTGTGTTTTACAATGACTCTGTCCTGTGTTTTTACACGACCCTTCTTGTGTTTTACAGTGATCCTTCTCATGTTTTACAGTTACCCTGCCCTGGATTTACAGTGACCCTCCTCTGTGTTTACAATGACCCTACTCTGCGTTTATAGCGATCCTGTCTTATGTTTTACAGTATCCCTGTCCTGGTTTTTTTTATTGAACCTGCCAGTGTTTTACAATGACCCTGTCCTGTGTTTACAGTGACCCTTCCAGTGTTTACATTGACACTGCCTTTTGTTTTACAGTGTCCCCGTCCTGTGTTTTACAGTGACCTTGTTCTGAGTTTCACAGTGGCCCTGTTCTGTGTTTTAAAGTGGACCTGTTATGTGGTTTTCAATTACGCTGTCCTGTGTTTTACAGCGGTGCTGTCCTGTGGTTTACAGTGGCGCTCTCCTGTGTTTACAGTGGCCCTGTTTCTGTATTTTACAGTGGCCCTGTTCGGGTTTTACAGTGGCCTTGTTCTGTGTTTTACAGTGGCCCTGTTCTGTATTTTACAGTGGCCCTGTTCTGTGTTTTACAATGTCCTCTTCTGCCTTTACAGTTACCATGTCTGTATTCTACAGTGACCCCGTCCTGTGCTTTGCAGTGACCCCGTTCTGTGTTTTACAGTGGCCCTGTTCTGTGTTTTACAGTGACCCTGTTTTTGGTTTCACAGTGGCCCTGTTCTGTGTTTTACAGTGGCCCTGTTCTGTGTTTTACAATGTCCCTCTTCTGCCTTTACAGTTACCATGTCTGTATTCTACAGTGACCCGTCCTGTGCTTTGCAGTGACCCTGTTCTGTGTTTTACAGTGACCCTGTTCTGTGTTTTACAGTGGCCCTGTTCTGTGTTTTACAGTGGCCCTGTTCTGTGTTTTACAATGGGCCCTCTTCTGCCTTTACAGTTACCATGTCTGTATTCTACATTTACCCCGTCCTGTGCTTTGCAGTGACCCTGTTCTGTGTTTTACAGTGACCCTGTTCTGTGTTTTACAGTGGCCCTGTTCTGTGTTTTACAGTGGCCCTGTTCTGTGTTTTACAGTGGCCCTGTTCTGTGTTTTACGGTGGCCCTGTTCTGTGTTTTACAGTGGCCCTGTTCTGTGTTTTACAATGTCCCTCTTCTGCCTTTACAGTTACCATGTCTGTATTCTACAGTGACCCCGTCCTGTGCTTTGCAGTGACCCTGTTCTGTGTTTTACAGTGCCCTGTTCTGTGTTTTACAGTGGCCCTGTTTTGTGTTTTACAGTGGCCTGTTTCTACGTTTTACAATGGCCCTGTTCTGTGTTTTGCAGTGGCCCTGTTCTACGTTTTTACAATGGCCCTGTTCTGTGTTTTACAGTGGCCCTGTTCTACGTTTTACAATGGCCCTGTTCTGTGTTTTACAGTGGCCCTGTTCTACGTTTTACAATGGCCCTGTTCTGTGTTTTACAGTGGCCCTGTTCTACGTTTTACAATGGCCCTGTTCTGTGTTTTACAGTGGCGCTGTTCTACGTTTTACAATAGCCCTGTTCTGTGGTTTACAGTGACCCTGTTTTGTGGTTCACAGTGGCCTTGTTCTGTATTCTACAGTGGCCCTGTGCTGGGTTTACAGTGGCCCTGTCCTGTGTTTACAGTGGCCCTGTCCTGTGGTCACAGTGAGCCTGTCCTGTGGTCACAGTGATTTGCCCTGTGTTCACAGTGATTCAGCCCTGTGTTTTCATAGACCCTGTACTGTGTTCGTAGTGATCCTTCTCTGTGATTACAGTGATCCTTCATTTGTTTGCGGTAGCGTGCCCTGTGTTTACGGTGACCCTGTCCTACGTTTACAGTAACCCTGTGCTACGTTTACAGTGATCATGTCCTGTGCTTTACAGTGACCCTGTGTTACATTTACAGTGACCATGTCCTGTGCTTTGCAAAGACCCTTTGCTATGTTTAGAGTGACCCCTTCGCTGTGCTTACAGTGACCCTGTCCTGTATTTTACAGTGACCCTGTCCTGTGTTTTACAGTGACCTGTCCCGTGCTTTACAGTGACCCTTTGCTGTGTTTGCAGTGACCCTTTGCTGTGTTTGCAGTTACCCTTTGCTGTGTTTAAAAGTGACCCTTCTGCTGTGTTTACAGTGACCTTTGCTGTGTTTGCAATGCCCCTTTGCTGTGTTGACGTGACCTTTTGCAGTGTTTACAGTGACGTTTTGCTGTGTTTGCAGTGACCCTTTGCTGTGTTTGCAGTGACCATTTGCTGTGTTTATAGTGACTTTTGTTGTGTTTACAGTGACCCTATGCTGTGTTTGCAATGACCCTTTGCTGTGTTTACGTGACCTTTTGCTGTGTTTACAATGACCCTTTGATGTGTTTACAGTGACCCTTTGCTGTGTTTACAGTGACCTTTTGATGTGTTTACAGCCACCTGTCCCTGGCTGGTAACGCGTCATCTGCTGGGACTGCAGCCCCTACAGTGTCCGTCGTCAACCCTTCTTCCACACAGGGACCAAGTGCGTGTCTGTGTGTGTGTGTGTGTGTGTGTGTGTGTGTGTGTGTGTGTGTGTGTGTGTGTGTGGTGTGTGTGTGTGTGTGTGTTTGTGTGGTGTGTGTGGAGAGAGAGAGAGAGAGAGGAAAGAGAGAGAGAGAGAGAGTGAGTGTGAGTATCTTAAAGAGAGAGAGAGTGGGAGGGGGAAGACAGACCGGTCTTGAGAGAGAGAGAGAGAGAGAGAGAGAGAGAGAGAGAGAGAGAGAGAGAGAGAGAGAGAGAGAGAGAGAGAGAGAGAGAGAGAGAGAATACAAATAGAATACAAAGTGTTTTATTCAGATTTAGGCCTAGGCCCATATCGGAGGGGAATGGTCATTCACCGACTCATATCTCACACGCACACACCCTACAAACACACACACACACACGCACACACACACCGCACACACACACACACACACCACACACACACACACACACACACACCACACACACACACACGCACGCACGCACGCACGCACGCACGCACGCACGCACGCACGCACGCACGCGCACGCACGCACGCACGTGCACACACAACACACACACACACACACCACCACACACACACACACACACACACACACACAACACACAGTATATATCTCCCCCGTTCTCCATATGCCAAATCATTCGGAGTACGACTGTCAACGTTTAAAAAGCGTTTCATGGCAAACAAATGCAGCTTTTCAATAACATTGCTGCTTTTGAACGCCCATATTTCAGCCCCATGTTGTAAAATTGATTGAATTTGTGAATCGAATAACTTTTAAAAGACATTAAACAAACTACAGTCAAGCTTATACATTATCTTGAGTATAATAAAAACAGCTATTTTTACTCTGTTAACTAAATCTCCACATCCATATGTAAAACTTAGCCTGGTTGAAAAGAATATACCCAGATACTTATATACGTTTACTACTTTTACAGTCTCATTTCCATACATCCATTGTTCATGTCTAGCCTGATACCCACCCTTGCAAAAAACAATGATATTTTGGTTTTTTTCGATATTCACTTTTAGCTCCAGTCTCATTGCAGCTGCATACAAACCACTCAACTGTCTTTGTAGACCAACAACTGATATTGATAGCAAGATAATATTATCAGCAAAGAGCAATATGAAGAATTCTATGAAATCAAAGGACACACCATGTTTACCATTTTCTATCAGTTCCAGTGCAAGTTCGTTTACGAACACGAAAAGAGAATCGGGCTGCATCACCTTGCTTTACTCCCCTTGGCTTTACTCCCCTTGTGCAATTCACAACATCTGATAATTCCCCCCCCCCCCCCCCCACTCCCCCCACTTCTTATCTAATCCTTTACGTCTCTATATTTACTCTTAATGCATCTGTATGATTTACCATTGACTCTATTTTAGTAACACAGGCCATAAAAAAATTCTAGAATTGGAGTCGAAATCTACAAATGCAACGTACTTCTTTTGATTCTTTGCAAACTGTTTCTGAATGTAAATATATGATCTGTACAGTAGTCCCTCTTAAACCCTGATTGATGTTCGCCAGTTATGTCATTTAGATTTACGCACTCTTGTAATCTGCTATTGATTTTGTGCTATATAACTTGCTACTATATTACACAATGAATAACCCCTGTAGTTGTTCATGTTACTGACTTCGCTTTTCTTTAGGAAGTGGTATTATAGTTGACTGAATCCATTCATCTGGATAAATGCCATTATTGAACAAATGGTTAAATAATTTAAACTGAAACATTAACGCTGGCTCTCCTGCGTTTTAAAAAACAACCTCCAATTAAATCATCAGATCCAGCCGATTTACCATTCCAGGCTTTCTAACTGCTATCATTACCTCGTCCCTAGATATTGGTCTATCGTATACCTTATCAGCATCCTCTAGTGTATCATCATCTGAAAAATCATGAGTTTCTCTATCTAATAATATCTGAAAATGAGCATACCACTGATCAATGGATATGTTATTTTGTGGTGGTGCTTTTTTCACGAGAGAATTTCTTAACATTTTCTTAGAATGTCTTCTGGCATGAACAGAATCCAGTAGTTCCTTTAACATTGATTCATTGCGTTCCTCCTTCCTCATAATCATGTTTTTGTATTCTCTTCTAGCTATACAAAATCTATTTCGGACATTTTTATCCTGTGAACGCTTAAACAATCTATGAAGTCCTTTCACTTTTCGCATGTTTGATTTGCATTCGTGGTCAAACCATCCTTTGCTTCACTGCTCGTGTATTGGTATTCGTTTCCTCATATGTCCTGCCTGATCTTTAACGAACTGGTTAAACCTATCTATTGCTAAGTTAACCTCAGCATTGATTAAGTCTGTGGCAACTTCTAAATCTTTTGTTTGTTTTTTTTACTTTGTTCGAGTTCATTGAGTCAAAAAATGTCTCAGCATATGATGAAACCCATTTATATTTAACAATGAACATGTCGTCATTCTTATTCACAGAATTCCTGATGGAAGTAATACGTGTTTGATTTTTAAAGCACAACAAAAGAGGCAGATGATCTGATTCTAATCTGTCAAGGACACTTAGAATCGTAAATTCACAAGCACAATCTAAGAAAGATGTGGAAATTAAGAAATAATAATTCACACTGCACCCTTGATCGGCTACGTATGTATGCTGACCATCTTCGTCTCCATGACATAAACCATTTAAAATACATAATCCCAAAGCCGTACAACAACTTTTTACCGTAAGAATTCATTACTGTGTCCTTGGACATTCCTTTCTTCTGGTCTACAGAATGTTTTGTAAATTGTCATGCAATCTGCTTTCATCAAGGTAATCAGGGGAACAATCGGAAGTCCTTGCATTCATATCACCACACAGTAATTATATGAGCATCATCAACAAAAACATCTTGTCAGCAAGATTTTCATCAGGTATACTAATCCCATTATCACAATCCTATGCAGAATAATATGGTGAATATTCAGGGGGTGGTGAATATTCAGGGGTACATACGTACAAACGTACAGAATATTTTTGTTTATAGAAATTAAAGAATTATGTATCCAATACAAAATAAATACTAAAATCACTATCGTCATCAATGCATTGTATATGGGAACTAGACCTTCACGTACAAGACAGACAATTCCTCCAGAACACTTCCCATGTCATGCTAGCTTAACACTGGGTTTACAAATAACGCATGCTTTTTAAACAAACTAGACTCAAACTTCTCAAGAAAGGTTTCTACAAGACATACGAAGTCGAATGAAGAAATGAACTCAACAAAATCTGCATCCTCAGTTTTGAAAGCAATCCACACACATTCCAATGAAGAAGAGACATTTTATCTAACCATGTACCCATATTTACAGAACTCGTAGAACTAAACGTATCATCCATCCCAGATCTATTCCCATCCAGTTGATTATTATTTTCCTCTTCTTTAATTTCAAATAGTCATAACTCCCTCTCCCTTCCCTTGTCATAGTCACTCCTACTCCCACTCTCTCCCCCTGTCTTATCCTCCCTGTTCCCATTCCCTTTCCTTGTCATGTCATCACTGCACCCTAGCCTTTCCATTATCCTGTAATCAGTACACTCTCCCCCTCTTCCTACACTATCTAATGCCCTCAGAACATCTTTCTCATACGCAGTATTGGACATACTATCTGCAGGCATACACATAACATTGCCATCAACTGGTATTTCACATGATCTTTATTTGCCGTCAAAATGTCATCCTTCATCAAATCATGTTTACAAGCATTAGAAGCAATGGTTGAACAAAAAAAAGAGAATATGTGCTTTCTTCTGACGCCATTACATCGTTGTTGACATCTTCATCTTTACCATCACAGTTGCTTTCTCGTTCATGCGAATTGCGCCATAAGCGTCACACGCTTGTGTCCATAAACACAGAGAATAAAGTGACATGCTGGACACAAGATGAAACGGTTTTACTCCCTGCTGCGGTTCTCACATGCTCATTTTGACGACGCACATGTTGGACTGTCACCGGCAAGATCAGTACACACCCCACCCTTCCCCTCTGCTCGAACCACTTCACTGGCACATAAAACAGTTGGCTGGTTGGCCTATTTCCAGTCCGTGCACAAGTTGTAGCCGGTGTCACCTGATTCTCTGTGTTAGCTGTTTGTATTAGTTATTGCGCTAGTTACACAGGGCCGGCCAAAATCCTAGGTGGACAGTGTTAGTCTCTCATCAGCGTCAAGTGCATATTTTTTTTCCCCTTCAATCACTAAGTGATCAAAAACCATGGTGGCTTTCTTACATTACTCTCTGGCAGACACAAGAACAGGCGTTAGTTTCCAGGAGATTTCCTAACTTTCCAGGATAAATCTTCACCGATGAAAATATCAGATCCTTTCATTTATGCTTCTCTTTGAGAATTTTCTTCTTATCCTTGTAAAAGTACATCTTGCAGCAATGGGCGACTTATCACTTGCGTTCAATCTACGAACCTGATCAAAATGGATTGTATCTGATAATTCTAAGTCGTCCGTTATCATGTCACTGATGAGTTCCTCACACTTTTGCCATGTTTCTTTTCTCTCCTAAGAGTACCTTAGATAATCAAGCTATTCCTTTTTGAACAAAGTTCTAAATCGTCTGTCTTTTTCTCCAGATTGTCTATCTTCTTCCTTAAGGTCTTGTTTTCTTCTTTCAAAAGTTCATTTTCTGTCTTTAGATTGTCAGTAGCATTCTTTATGTCGCGAAGTTCTTGCTTTAGATCGGAACATGACTCTTTCAGTTCTGCCACGTCCTTTTTCGTGTCATCAAATTTGTCGTCAAATTTATGTTCAACTCTGATAACATTGAAACAATATCATTAAGTGAAGGATCTCCGACTGTCAGTTTCTCACCTGTTATTTTTTTCTGTACTCTGTCGTCGTTGACTACCACTCATTACCCTTGTCTGTCTGAGACTATCCAATTTAGAAGGTCTGGGATTCAGCTCGATGTCACCACACTGATGAATCAAATTGCCCATGTACAGAAGAAAGACGAGCACACCTGTCACATCACCGTCAAGTCTGTTTCGTAGAGCAACACTTTCAAACACATGGCGGCCCTGAATCTTGCCCGTTTGAACATAAACTTTCTTTTCACTGGAGGAAACCCTCCACACGTGGCTCTAAACAGTAAGGGAGGGACAGCAGGCATTATGCACGACCTATCAGCACACAAAATATCTAACGAAGAAGCGCTACAAAATACTTAATTTGACAACAATTTAAAATATAAAAAATCTGAGCTCACCAGCACACGACAGTTAGTTCAAGGATCACCTTTGTTCCCCAGAGAGAGAGAGAGAGAGAGAGAGAGAGAGAGAGAGAGAGAGAGAGAGAGAGAGAGAGAGAGAGAGAGAGAGAGAGAACCAAACGAACTGATTTAATCTACTTTGGAGATATATATACGGCGTTCCTGTGCCTGTGTACATCTAATCTACTTCTGATTTAGCCTTCGTGGACATCCATATGGATTACACGTGAAAAACACGATACTTTCAATCTGCGTAATTCAAATATAGGTACTGTATTAAAAGTAGTGCGTTTCCAGTATGCCGTAGGCACTTGCTCTTGCGACAAGTCTGTTTGTAAGATCCTGGAGCTCGGTGTTGCTGTCCGCCATGAGGTCGATATCGTCTGCGAAAAGAAGGTTGCAGACCGGCCTGCCGCCAGTGCTGATGGAGGTGTGATGGTCTTTGAGGGTCTCTTGCATGATTCTGTTCAGAAAGATATCAAAAAGTACTGGAGATAGTAGGCACCCTTGCCTGACTCCGGCTGTGGTCGGGAAGAACTGGCCCTGCTGGCTGTTGAGGAGTACTGTGCTGCTGGAATGTTCGTAGAGGGCCTGGATGACTTGGACGAGCCCCTCATCAATGTTGAAGTCTCTGAGAACCTGCCATAGGCCGTTGTGCCACACCTGGTCAAATGCCTTCTTAAAGTCGATGAAGTTGTGGAAGAGGTCCTTTTGGTGTTGTAGATGCTTTTCAGTCAGGACTCGGCAGTTGAAAATTTGTTCCACAGTGCTCCACCCTCTTCTAAAACCTGCTTGTTCTTCTGATAGCAGTTCCTCAGCCTTGGATTTCAGTCGGTTGCGGATGATTTGATGCATGACTTTGCTGGGGTGGCTGATCAGACTTATAGTCCTGTAGTGCTGGCATTGCACGAGGTTGCCCTTCTTGGGTAAAAGAATCACCAGTGGCTGGGTCCACTCTGTTGGCCACTTCTTTTCTGTCCAGATCTTCTGATATAGCATTGTTAGTGCCTCTGTGGTCTCTTTCCCTCCGTATTTCAAAAGCTCAGCTTGGACATTTTCCACTCCTGGGGATTTCCCTGGCTTCAGACTCTGTATCGCGGCCTCAACCTCCTCCTTCAGTACTTGGAGACTGTTCTCACTGTCTGCGGGTCGTTGGTTGTCCTGCAAAATGGATGTGTCTGGGTTGAGCTGGTAATTGTAGAGACCCTCACAGTATTCTGTCCACCTCTTCAGGATTTCTTCATTCTCTCTCAGTAACTTGCCATCCTTATCTTCAATGACCGCTGATCTTGTCTGGTTGATATTATTGAGGGTCTGGAGTGTGTTGTAGGTTTCGTTGCTGTTCCCTGCTTCCATGTCTTTCTCAGTTGCTTCACACTGCTCCTCTATCCAATTTTCCTCGGTTGCCTTCATCTTCTTCCTGATGTCTCTGTTCACCTGTTTGTACTGCATTCTGGCTTCGTCGCTAGAGTGTTTCTTCCCTCTCAGTTCTCGCTTCTTGTCACATAGATCTAAGACTTCGTTTTGTAACCCTAGGCTGGATCTTCTTTCGCTTCTTTCCCACCACTTCTTCAGCTGTTGTAGTTAGCACCTCTTTGGTGTTGTCAGCAAGGGTGTCTACGCTGCTGTCAACTAAATTGAGGGCAGCAAACTTCCCGCCTACTTGAGCCTGGAACACCTCTGCAATTTCGGGGTCCTTCAACTTCTCAGGGTCAAAGCGAATTCGGGGGTTCTCTGGACAGCACTTCAGTTTGAGCTTGAAGGTTGCCAGGACAAGATCGTGATCGCTGCTGATGTCGGTGCCTGGGAATGTTCTTGTTTTTGCTTTGTTGATGCTGGACTTGTAGCGTTGTGGGGCCAGAATGAAGTCTACTTAGGTCAGCACAGAGAAGTCAAGGTCATGATCAACAGCACGACAAACAGCAGTGCCAAAATAACCAAGAATGGTAAGCCCCTAGAAGAAGTGACCAGCTTCAAGTACTTGGGAGCAACCCTGTCCAAAGATGGCACCTGCACAGCAGAAATCCTAATCAGGATCAACTCTGCATCAGCAGCGATGGCCAGACTGAACAGGGTGTGGAAGCGCATCATCAAATTCCACACAAAATCCCGGCTCTACAAGTCACTAGTGGTCTCCATCCTGTTATATGGTTGCGAGACATGGACACTGATGTCCGAAACAGAAAGAAGAATCCAGGCGTTTGAGACCAGGTGCCTGAGGAAACTACTCCACATTTCCTACAAACAGCACAAGACCAACGATTATGTGCGGAAGCTGGTCACCAACCTAGTTGGGCCCCACGAAACACTGCTGGCAACCGTCAAACGACAGAAGATGGCATGGTTTGGCCAGGTCATACGTCACAACACCGTCACCAAGACCATCCTCCAAGGTATCGTTGAAGGAGGGCACAGACGAGGACGGCAGAGAAAGAGCTGGGCCGAAAACATAAAGGATTGGCGCAAAATGACCATGCCAGATCTCCTCACGACAGCTGCCAACAGAGGAGCCTGGAGAGAAACGGCGGCTGCCTCATCACATCCCCCCAACGACCCCAGCGGTCAGGGGAATGAGAGAGAGAGAGAGAGAGAGAGAGAGAGAGAGAGAGAGAGAGAGAGAGAGAGACGAGACATTCAGTTGATTAAAGAAACCTTTAACAGCATTTGATAAAAGTACCTCACTGGCAAACAGTATGACATACAGTTCAACCTGACCAGTGAAAAAAAGTAATATCATGTCTTATGTATTGGCAATGTCTTTGCAGGTCACACACACACACACACACACACACACACACACACACACACACACACACACACACACACACACACACAACACACACGCGCGCGCGCGCGCGCGCGCGCATATATATAATATATTATAATATATATATAATATATTATATATATATATATATATATATATATATATATGTGTGTGTGTGTGTGTGTGTGTGTGTGTGTGTGTGTGTGTGTGTGTGTGTGAGAGAGAGAGAGAGAGAGAGAGAGAGAGAGAGAGAGAGAGAGAGAGAGAGAGAGAGAGAGAGAGAGAGAGAAACAAAAAACAGGACTAATTGGTTCACCATGTTTAATCCACTAAGACATCGAAATGCTAACTAGATAACATTTTAGATGCGGGTATGCATGCTTTCTTGTTTTACTTGTTTATTTCTTTTTTTCACCCTCGAGTTGTGCAAAAGCTGCCATATTTTATAATACGAAAAATGAGATCATGTGCCTGTTTTGGTTAAAACTTAAACACGAGGTTGCGGGACCTATCCATGATTATTGCAAACAACCTCACATCTATATATTCGTCGTCTAGACACCACGGTAAAGTATTTCCCTCTCTATAATGGAGGAAGATAACAACCAATTGCAGACTTTTAAAATCCGAACATTTTCTTTTTACCACACAGTAAGAAGCGAACGTGCCTCATAAATAATGAAGTTAGGAGCATTGAAAGGGATGGGGTTGGTGGGGGATTGTAACATGAGCTGATGCTGGTCAATGCTGGAATCCAGAAGAGCTACAGATAAAGAGGTTAAAAATCTGTTATATTACAATATTCTGTTAGTACTGATTTGAGACTGGTCGTCAAGATGGAATGGACTATATTACCCAGAGTGTCTGCAGATGGAATGGGCCACATTACTCAGAGTGTCTATAGACCTGTACAGCTCTACAGTAGTGGACATCGCCAATGTTTCCTCCTTCAGACCTCTGGAGACACCGTCATCCAGTGAATACCCTCACACTGCAACATATATGACAATGTGGAAGCTGACTAACTGGCAAGAGAAGGAGGAAGCAGCCCCAGCTGGAGCTTGAAGTCTCCTTTAAAGAAACCAAAAACACTGTCAAGGAGATGCAGAACAGACGATGGCATGAGCAGCAAACCCAAAAGCACTATCGAGGAGAGGCAGTAAAGAAGTTGGTTTGAGCAACACTTGAACTTCCAGACCCACTAAGTGAGCATTTTAAGACTGAGGACAGGGCACTCCAGACTCAAACACCACGTGTTCAGAAACGAGAGAGAGAGAGAGAGAGAGAGAGAGAGAGAGAGAGAGAGAGAGAGAGAGAGAGAGAGAGAGAGAGCATTTTTTTCTAGACGAGCAATATTCCCCTAAAGCAAAACGTGACATGATCTGACCTTGTGTGCAGATTCCACGCTGTCGGTTGGAACTCCTACAGTGCCCGTTAACGTATCTACCACACAGAAACCAGGTAAGAGAGAGATTGTAGAAAGAGAAAGATAGAGAGCGAGGGATGAGGAGAGAGAGAGAGAGGAGAGAGAGAGAGAGAGGGGAGAGAGAGAGAGAGAGAGAGAGAGAGAGAGCCAGACAGAGACAGCCAGTCAGCCAGCCAGACAGAGGCAAATATATAGACAAACAGGCAGTGAGAGAGAGAGAGACTGACATTGACACTGACACCGTTGTATTGTCCAATAGTTGTACAGCCCTTTTAGACAAGGAAGGACAAATACATATGACAAAGTTATATCATAACTGATTTCGACTAACCTTTATAAAACAAGCGTACACCCGCACACACGCATGAAAGGAATATACGCACACATGCACATGTAAATGTAGATACTCAAGCGCGTGCGTGCGCGCGCACACACACACACACACACACACACACACCACACAACACACACCACACACACACACACACACACAACACACTGGCAAACAGTATGACATACATAACAGTATGTGCTTGAGTGGGTGAATGGGGAAAAATAAAATAAATTATTTTTCCCCATTCACCCACTCAAGCACATACTGTTAGTTAGGCAGAATTATCTACCACTGCAGATATAAATGCTTATCTCCCCCTATTTCTTCAATCTAAGACATAAGAGCAAGCTTTGTTTTATATGAATATTACTGCAGTCATTGCAACACCAAGCTGCTCGTAAGTTGCTGGAATGGTGCTCGGTACTGATCCTTGGAATTTATTAGGTTATTGTAATTTAGTCCCTTGCGGATTTATTCCAAGAACTGGCCCTCAGCACTTGTGTCTTAAGAGGTTATCTTTTTATATTTTCTACTTTTCACAAGAAAAATGTAGCTTGTTTTGCTCTTTCATGATTTTCTTTTGCTTCTTAGGTGGCACCTTTGGTTGGTTTTTTGAAAACTCAACAAACATACGACGGTATTGCACACCAGCCTTTTTCTGGGATAGCATTCTTCTTAAAACCGAAAAGGCAGAGGAGTTAAATTACCACTTTCCACGGTCACTGAGGAGAAACAATCAGGTTTCGAAATATCGGTATCTGACCAGGAGTTATATGTTAGTGAGTTTCCTCCCCATTGGAGATTGTCTCCCCCTTGGAGACTACAAGCTTGTGAAGGCTCATTTTAAGAAGCATTTATTTTATTTTTCCCCATTCACCCATTCAAGCACATACTGTTACTTAGGCAGAATGATCTACCACTGCAGATATGAATGCTTATCTCCTCCAATTTCTTCAATCTAAGACATAAGAGCAAGCTTTGTTCATAATTGAATATTTACTGCAGTCATTGCAACACCAAACTGCTCTGTAAGTTGCTGGAATGGTGCTCGGTAGTAATCCTTGGAATTTATTAGGTTATTGTAATTTAGTCCCTTGCGGATTTATTCCAAGAACTGGCCCTCAGCACTTGTGTCTTAAGAGGTTATCTTTTTATATTTTCTACTTTTCACAAGAAAAATGTAGCTTGTTTTTTTTTTTTTTTTTTTTTTTTTTCCTTCTCCTTTCCCCTTCATGCCGTATGTGCCTTTATCAAAAGATGTCACCTTCGTTTGTTCTAATGGTCGCATGGACAGTAAGTTACGAAAGTTGAGAAAAACAGTGCATATGAAGTTTCAAGCGTATTACAAAGCATTTTTTTTAAGCTAATAAATTATGTCTTTAATCACCAAGGCCAGAGCGACGTAGCACAAAATAGAATTTCCTTGAACTGCCTCTTGGCACACTGGACAATCAATTCACCTGACTACCATGGTATCTGAAACTATGCACAGCTGTATCTCACACGTCCATAATAATTTTGCTTCACACAAATCTTAATCTTTCTTGTATGTTTAGCAGTGTACACTGTTTGTCACTTGGAGTTGTCGAAAATTTTCTGTTAAACAGAAATCTGTTACCTGTATTCATGTGGTAATCACAGTGTTGCCATTGACTACCAACAATTGTTTTCCTTTTTTCTTTTCCCTTTTTTCCCCTTGCACTGAAGGTTATATTTCCATTCATTACACATGTTACATCAACAATACATTTACATACAATGTTTAACTAGTGCTGTCAAGATCATACAAAAGTGTCATAATTCAAAAGTCATAATTCGCATGTTACAATGTAAACTTATTACACTATATCAATTATTATTAAATGAAATATTAAAAAGCTGCAAGGGTATATACCAATTACAATATATAAACAAAGGCTATGAAAATAAAAAATAAAAAAAATTTAAAAAAAAAAAAAACAAGGGAGGGAACCAATAGCCCCCACACCACACCCTGAAAGGGTGGGTGCTTGGTGCCTCGGGGATGGTGGGATAGGGGAAAAAAAAGAAGCAAAACAAAACAAAAACAATTTCATGTTCACAAAGTATTGCTCGCTCAAATTTCATGGCTTGTGTGTCGATCCATTACAGGAGCATCGGTTTTTTTTTTTTTTCTTTTTTTTTTTTGGTATGTGTGTCTTTACCATTTTACAAGGTGTCATGTCAACAATGAAAGACTGTTATAGTGTTTCGCATAGAGCAAGGTAGGGTAGCCAATTTTTCAAAAAGACATGATAACGCATTTCTGTCATATGTGCATACTTTTCTATATTGTATCGATGCTTAAGTTCAATTTTAAACCCTGACAATCTGGGTTTAACACTATTAATCTGCAAGTGTAAACAAAATATTTCGCCCACAATAAAATGAGATCAAATGATTGGTCTGTTTTCGTGTTTTCATCGGTTGCAAACAAAACCAGCTCAACATTAAATGACAATCTGATACTATTTTCACACGTTGTTTTCATGTAGTTTTCTAATTCTTTCCAGAATTCTTGTGAAGTAGTGCAGTACCACAAATAGTGATGTATACTATCTCTCTCAATTTGACAAAAACTGCATCTATCGCTATCCCTCAAACCCATTCTGTTTAGTATAATATTATATACAAGAATTCTATGACAAATTTTCAATTGGAGCCACCTGAATTTTATTTCTTTTATTTTTCTCGCAATTTTCAATACGATTTCCCAATCTACTGCGGTATGTAGCTTGAGTTCCCAGTTCACGAAAGACTTAATATTAAGTACACATAACTTATCGAGAAGTATATTAAAGTAAATCTTAGCTCCTTTATTGACATTTGTTATAATTTTCAATAACTTACAATTTTCATTCTTGTAATTATTTTCAAATTTTATGTTTCTTTTCCTTGCATATTCTTTTACTGCACGGACACATCCAAAATGTGTAGAGGATTTAAATGACTTCCCACCTTTGTTGTAAAGGCTTCATAACTTAAAAAAGTTGCCATTTTCGTCAATCATATCCCCTACGTAGAATATACCTTTCTCTGCCCATGGTTTGTAGAAAACATGGGAATGGTTAACTTTGAATTTATCATTATAAAAAACAGGTTCTGAAATAATTTCTTCGTTGTTAATCAAATCTACATGAATGCTCAGATTGTAATATGACTTAAATACGTCTTTCCAAAACTTGTTGCATTTACTCTACAAGAATCTCTTTGATCCAAAATATTTTATATTGTTAACTTCTGGACATTGAGTTACTAAAATGGTCTTCCACTTTGAATCATTATTTACTAATTTTCTCATCCAGGACAATTTCAGTGCTTGCATAAAAGCATAAATATATTGGTATTCCTATGCCCCCATTTTCAATATCATGTACTGCATATTTTCGTTTAATTTTGTCAGGCTTCCCATCCCAGACAAACTCAAAACACATGCTTTGTAATTGTTTTATAACGTCATCAGGAGGGTTTAGAAGCAACAACCACAAGTATACAAGCTTTGACAAAATAAGAGATTTCAGGACTGCAACCTTACCTAATGGTGTGCACATCCGTTTGGACCAAATTTTGAACAATCTTTTCACTTCCAAAAACTTGGCTTGTTTTGCTCTTTCATGATTTTCTTTTGCTTCTTAGGTGGCACCTTTGGTTTGTTTTTTGAAAACTCAACAAACATACGACGGTATTGCACACCAGCCTTTTTCTGGGATAGCATTCTTCTTAAAACCGAAAAGGCAGACGAGTCAAATTACCACTTTCCGCGGTCACTGAGGAGAAACAATCAGGTTTCGAAATATCGGTATCTGACCAGGAGTTATATGTTAGTGAGTTTCCTCCCCATTGGAGATTGTCTCCCCCTTGGAGACTATAAGCTTGTGAAGGCTCATTTTAAGAAGCATTATTTTATTTTTCCCCATTCACCCATTCAAGCACATACTGTTAGTTAGGCAGAATTATCTACCACTGCAGATATGAATGCTTATCTCCCCCTATTTCTTCAATCTAAGACATAAGAGCAAGCTTTGTTTATAATTTAATATATATATATATATATATATATATAATATATATATATATATAATATATATTATATATATATATTATATTTTATATATATATATATATATATGGAGAGCGAGTGACAGAGAGAGAGATAAATAGATATAGATAGACAGATAGACAGATGTATAGAGAGAAATATAAACACCTGTCCTGTTGTGTTTACAGTGACCCTGTCCCTGGTTGGCACCACGCCCTCCAGGAACACGACGCCATCACAGCAAAACGGTGAGAGAGAGAGAGAGAGAGAGAGAGAGAGAGGAGAGAGAGGGGGAGAGAGAGAGAGAGGAGAGAGTGAGTGAGAGAAGGGATAGGAGAGAATCAGAAGAGTGGGCACAGAGTAGAGAAGTGGTAGGAAGTAGGGGGAGAAGTGAGAAGAGCTGGAGAGAATGGAAGGGGAACATGGGAAGCGAAAAGGTAGCCATCCTGTAACACTGAGCTTACAGTGACCCCCCCCCCCCCCTTTTTTTTTTTTCTTTAAAGTTCAAATCTTTGCCAGGTCATATCTGAATGATGGAAGAATTGCTAGCTTGCACTTGTTCCACCCCCCACCCCCCCCCCCACCACCCCACCCCCACCCCACCCACCCCCACTACTTAATTTTTCGTATATTCACCAGACCAGGGAGTAATACCTGATGAGTGGCGAGATGCTAGCATTGTCCCTTTATTTAAAAAGGGTGGCAAAACAAAAGCAGAGAACTATAGACCTGTATCTCTTACATCCATATCAGCAAAATTACTTGAACATATAATATATAGTAGCATAATGGACCATCTTGACAAATATGACTTCTTAAATAACGCCCAGCATGGTTTTAGACAGCGAAGGAGTTGTGAGACTCAACTTGTAACAACTCTCAATGATTTTAATAACTGTCTTAACAACGGACAGCAAATAGATGCAATTTTATTAGACTTTTCTAAAGCCTTTGATAAGGTTGACCATGAGGGCCTGCTACTTAAATTAGAACACACTGGCATTGTCGGTTCTTTGCTAAAATGGTCTAGATCATTGCTCGTTGGGAGAACGCAGAAAGTTATCGTGGAAGGGTCGTCATGCCATTATAAACCAGTCTTGTCAGGTATACCACAGGGAACTGTTCTGGGGTCCTTGTTTTTTTTTTTACTTTATATAAATGACATAAGTAGAAATCTCTCTCCTGGAACTACTATAAGGCTTTTTGCAGATGACAGCTTAGTATATAGAACAATCAGAAGCAAGAATGATACACGCATTCTACAAGAAGATCTAAACGCTTTACAAGAGTGGGAAAGAACTTGAAAAATGGAATTTCATCCCCAGAAGTGCCAAGTGTTGCGTATATGTAATAAACGCTCACCAACTAGATCAGAAACAAGTGCTGCAAAATATTTAGGCGTGATTATAGATAGTCGTCTCAAATGGAAAGTGTGTAAGAAAGCAAACAACATCTTAGCTTTCTTATACAGAAGCATCAACGACTGCCCCCAAAAGGTTAAGGACGACTGCTATAAAACACTGGTTAGACCAGTTCTGGAATATGGTTGCTCAGTCTGGGATCCTTACAATCTAAAGGACATTGATAACCTCGAAACTATTCAGGAGAGAGCAGCACGGTTCGTAACAGGGAACCATATCGGAGAGAAAGGGAATACTAGAAGAACATGAGGAAATTAGAATGAAAACCGTTAGAAGAGAGAACAGCTTTTATTAAACTTAATACCTTCTTCAAAGGCAGAGCTAAACTAATTGATATCCCAATGGAACAATTAGTATTTAATAAAAGTAGCACCAGGACTGGCGGTCAATCTATACCCATACCTGCATCAAATATTGACAGCCATTTACATTCATTTTATCCCAGTTCTGTAAGGCTGTGGAACTCACTGCCGAGTGCCATCAAAATTGCCACAAATGCAGTCTCTTTTTAAAAATCAAATTGATAAGACAATCTTGAGATCTGCATATTGATTGACTTTCTATTTAACTTCCCCATATATTTTATGGTTACCTAGGCCTTAACCTGGCCATTGCTTTAACCTTTTAAATATCATGTGCGACCCCTTGTTGCCAAATTTTGCTCCAACAGGCTGAGTCGCATTTTCTTTTTTTTAACATGCGCGCTGGTGACCTACTCTCATTTATGAGTGAACCAGTATTTTAGGAAGAAGAAGAAGAAGAAGAAGAAGGGATATATATATATCTATAAATATATATATATATATATATATATATATATATATATATTTTTATATATATATATATATATATATATATATTATATAAACAAACTAATAAATTCCAAGGATAAGTACCGAGCACCGTTCCAGCAACTTACGGAGCAGCTTGGTGTTGCAATGACTGCAAGAAGTATTGAATTATAAACAAAGCTTGCCTTATGTCTTAGATTGAAGAAATAGGGGGAGATACGCATTCATATCTGCAGCGGTAGATGATTCTGCCTAACTAACAGTATGTGCTTGAGTGGGTGAAAAAAAAATGCTTCTCAAATGACCTTCAGCAAGCTTATATTCTCCAAGGAGTAGACATCCTCCAATAGGGAGGGAAACTCACTAACATATAAATCCTGGTCATATACCGATATTTCGAAACTTGGTTGTTTCTCCTCAGTGACCGCGGAAAGTGGTAATTTGACTCCTCTGCCTTTTCAGTTTTTAAGAAGAATGCAATCCGTAAGTTGCTGGAACGGTGCTCGGTACTTATCCTTGAATTTATTAGTTTGTTTATTTTAGTCCCTGTGCGGATTCATTCCAAGAACTGGCCCTCAGCACTTGTGTCTTAAGAGGATATCTTTTTTATATTTTCAACTTTTCACAAGAAAATGTAACTTTGTTTTGCACTTTCATGATTTTCTTTTGCTTCTTTGATGGCACCTTTGGTTGGTTTTTTTGAAAACTCAACAAACATACTACGGTATTGCACACCAGCCTTTTCTGGGATTGCATTCTTCTTAAAACTGAAAAGGCAGAGGAGTCAAATTACCACTTTCCGCGGTCACTGAGGAGAAACAACCAAGTTTCGAAATATCGGTATATGACCAGGAGTTATATGTTAGTGAGTTTCCCTCCCTATTGGAGGATGTCTACTCCTTGGAGAATATAAGCTTGCTGAAGGCTCATTTTGAGAAAGCATTTTTTTTCACCCACTCAAGCACATACTGTTAGTTAGGCAGAATCATCTACCGCTGCAGATATGAATGCGTATCTCCCCCTATTTCTTCAATCTAAGACATAAGAGCAAGCTTTGTGTATAATTCAATACTTCTTGCAGTCATTGCAACACCAAGCTGCTCCGTAAGTTGCTGGAACGGTGCTCGGTACTTATCCTTGGAATTTATTAGTTTGTTTATTTTAGTCCCTTGCAGATTCATTCCAAGAACTGGCCCTCAGCACTTGTGTCTTAAGAGGATATCTTTTTATATTTTCAACTTTTCACAAGAAAATGTAGCTTGTTTTGCACTTTCATGATTTTCTTTTGCTTCTTTGATGGCACCTTTGGTTGGTTTTTTGAAAACTCAACAAACATACTACGGTATTGCACACCAGCCTTTTCTGGGATTGCATTCTTCTTAAAACTGAAAAGGCAGAGGAGTCAAATTACCACTTTCCGCGGTCACTGGGGAGAAACAACCAAGTTTCGAAATATCGGTATATGACCAGGAGTTATATATATGTTAGTGAGTTTCCCCCCCTATTGGAGGATGTCTACTCCTTGGAGAATATAAGCTTGCTGAAGGCTCATTTTGAGAAGCATTTTTTTTTTCACCCACTCAAGCACATACTGTTAGTTAGGCAGAATCATCTACCGCTGCAGATATGAATGCGTATCTCCCCCTATTTCTTCAATCTAAGACATAAGAGCAAGCTTTGTTTATAATTCAATATATATATATATATATATATATATATATATATATATATATATATAATGTGTGTGTGGGTGTGTGTGTGTGTGTGTGTGTGTGTGTGTGTGTTGTGTATATATATTTATATATAATATATATTATATAAAATATATTATGCTGAACAATTAAGTAGTGGGGGAAACAAGTGCAGGTTAGCAATTCTTCCATCATTATAGTAATAACCTGGCAAAGATTTGGAAGTTTTGAAAAACAACAAGATGCAAAGCATATAAAGTACTCCCAGTTTATCCTGAATATGCGTGAGATATTCCATAAAGAGGAAAAAACCGTCTTGGACTGGTGTAACCGTTAGTAATGGCTATTCTGGTAAACATCGGCCATCGTCAGTGACCTATAATAAACATACTTACAAATTTTCAGAAAGATCGGCTAAGAACTTTCTGAGATTTTCGATAAGAAGAAAACCATTATGGGCCGTTAGTAATGGCTATAACGGTAAACTTAAACATCGGGCATCATCCGTGACCCATAATGAACATACCTACAGATTTTCAGAAATATCGGCGAAGTACTTTGAGATATTCCATAAAAAAGAAAAATCGTTACAGTCCGTTACAGCCGTTGGCAACGGCTATAACGCAAACTAAAACATCGGGCATCATCCGTAACCCATAATGAACATACATGCTAATTTTCACAAAGATCGGCCAAGTACATTCTGAGATATTACATAAAGAAGAAAACGCGTTACAGGCCGTTACAGCCGTTAGTAACGGTATAACGGTAAACTAAAACATCGGGCATCATCCTTAACCCATAGTGAACATACCTGCTAATGTTCACAAAGATCAGCCAAGTACTTTCTGAGATATTCCATAAAAAAAACAAAAATGTTACAAGCCGTTACAGCCGTTAGTAATAGCTATAACGGTAAGCTAACATCGAGCATCATCCTTGACCCATATTGAACATACCTGCTAATTTTCACAAAGATCGGCCGAGTACTTTCTGAGATATTCCATGAAGAAAAACAACCGTTACAGGCCGTTACAGCCGTTAATAACGGCTATAACGGTAAAATATAACATCGGGCATTATTCGTGACACATAATGAACATACCTGCTAATGTTAACAAAGATCAGCCACGTACTTTCTGAGATATTCCATGAAGAAGAAAAACCGTTACATGCCATTACAGCCGTTAGTAACGGTATATATGGTAAAGTAAAACATCGGGCATTATTTGTGACCCATAAGGAACATACCTACAAATTTTCAGAAAGATCGGCCAAGTGCTTTCTGAGGTATTCTATAGAGACGAAAAACCGTTACAGGCCGTTACAGCCGTTAGTAGCGGCTATATCGGGGTAACCTAAAACATCGGGCATCATCCGTGACCCATAATGAACATAACTGCTAATTTTCACAAAGATCGGCCAAGTACTTTCTGAGATATTCTATAAAGAAAAAAAAACCGTTACAGGCCGTTACAACTGTTAGTAACGGCTATATCGGTGAACTAAAACATTGGGCATTATTCCTGACCCATAATGAACATACCTACAAATTTTCAAAAAGATCGGCCAAGTACTTTTTGAGATATTCCATAAAGAAGGAAACCGTTACAGGCCGTTACAGCCATTAGTAACGGCTATAGCGGGGTAAACTAAAACATCGGACATCATCCGTGACCCATCCTCTTCATACCTGCTAATTTTTACAAAGATCAGCCAAGTACTTTCTGAGATATTCCATACAGAAGAAAAACCGTTACAGCCATTAGTAACGGCTATAACGGGATAAACTAGAACATCGGGCATTATTCCTGACCCATAATGAACACACCTGTTAATTTTCAGAAAGATCGGCCATGTCCTTTCGGAGATATTCCATAAAGAAGAAAAACGTTACAGGCCGTTACAGCCGTTAGTAACGGCTATAACGGTGAACTAAGACATCAGACATTATTCCTGACACATAATGAATATACCTACAAATTTTCAGAAAGATGGGCCAAGTACTTTCTAGATATTCCATAAAGAAGGAAACCGTTGCAGGCCGTTACAGCCGTTAGTAACGGCTATAACGGGGTAAACTAAAACATCGGGCATCATTCGCAAACCATAATGAACACACCTGCTAATTTTCACAAAGATCGGCCAAGTACTTTCGGAGATATTCCATAAAGAAGAAAAAGCGTTTCAGGCCGTTACAGCCGATAGAAACGGCTATAACGGGGTAAACTAAAACATCGGGCATCATTCGTGAACCATAATGAACATACCTGCTAATTTTCACATAGATCGGCCATGTCCTTTCGGAGCTATTCCATAAAAAAGAAAAACCGTTACAGGCCGTTACAACCGTTAGTAACGGCTATAACGGTAAATTAAAACATCGGGCATTATTCCTGACCCATAATGAATGCACCTACAAATTTTCAGAAAGATCGGCCAAGTACTTTCTGAGATATTCCATAAAGAAGGAAAACCGTTACAGGCCGTTACAGCCGTTAGTAACGGCTATAACGGGGTAAACTAAACATCGGACATCATCCGTAACCCACAACGAACATAACTGCTAATTTTCACAAAGATCAGCCAAGTACTTTCGGAGATATTCTATAAAGAAGAAAAACCGTTACAGGCCGTTACAACCATTAGTAACGGCTATAACGGTAAACTAAAACATTGGGCATTATTCCTCACCCATAGTTAACATACCTACAAATTTTCAGAAAGATCGGCCAAGTACTTTTTGAGATATTCCATAAAGAAGGAAAACCGTTACAGGCCGTTACAGCCATTAGTAACGGCTATAGCGGGTAACCTAAAACATCGGGCGTCATCCGTGACCCATCCTCTTCAACCTGCTAATTTTCACAAAGATCGGCCATGTACTTTCAGAGATATTCTACAAAGAAGAAAACCGTTACAGGCCGTTACAGCCGTTAGTAACGGCTATAACGGTAAACTAAAACATTGGCATTATTCCTCACCCATGGTTAACATACCTACACATTTTCAGAAAGATCGGCCAAGTACTCAGGCATCATCCTTGACCCATAATGAACATACCTACAAATTTTCAGAAAGTTCAATCCAGTAGTTTTTGTCGGGAGCGACTGGAACACATTTTGACCACGGACGGACGGACGGACAGACACACAGACAGCATTTCTTCGTTCCCATTCTAAAGTACTCCCTGTTCTATAAGAACTGGGAGTACAAAAAGGGGTTGAAGATGAAAATATTGGGAAAATATATATTATAAATATGAAACCCCTTCACTATTTTGCATGAGGGAACAACGTATTTATATATATCACGCCTATCTCCATAGTCTGTCTTGCCATCCCGCTCACACCATCAAAAACCTTCCGTACAGCCTGTTTCTACGACTACGTCGGCTCTGTTCGACTCCAGAAACCTTTGAGGCACGCTGCCAAGAACTGGAAGAACAACTGAAAAACAGAGGCCACAAAGACACTACCATCACAAATGCCAGACTTAAAGCCACAAGGATGCCTCGCTCGGTCTGCCTTGCATACAAACCTAAAAAGAAGAACCAGCGAGTCCATTTTGTAGTGATACTGATATTTCGAAACCTGATTGTTTCTCCTCAGTGACCGCGGAAAGTGATAATTTGACTCCTCTCCTCAGCAAACATACTACGGTATTGCACACCAGCTTTTTCTGGGATAGCATTCTTCTTAAAACCGAAAAGGCAGACGAGTCAAATTACCACTTTCCGCGGTCACTGAGGAGAAACAATCAGGTTTCGAAATATCGGTATCTGACCAGGAGTTATATGTTAGTGAGCTTCCTCCCCATTGGAGACTATAAGCTTGCTGAAGGCTCATTTTGAGAAGCATTTATTTTATTATTTTATTTCCCATTCACCCACTCAAGCACATACTGTTAGTTAGGCAGAATGATCTACCACTGCAGATGTGAATGCTTATCTCCCCCTATTTCTTCAATCTAAGACATAAGAGCAAGCTTGTTTTATAATTGAACATTATATATATTTAAAATATTATATATAATTATATAATATATATATATAAATATATATATATATATATATATATATATATATATATATATGCTGGAAATGTAACAAATCTTGTGTTTTTCAGAATATTTAATTTGGTATTTTGAAGATGCTGACATTTTACCGGCTATAGGTCTGACCATTCACTGATTACACTAAAGCTTCAATTCGGAAGAAGATTAAACACAAAACTCTTTGGAAATTTAATACATCTCTACTAAAAGATAAAGAATATGTAGACGGAATAAAAATCTAATAAAAGAAATAACAGAGGAATACACAGATAAAGATGAGGGGAATGATATTAATGCTAACAATAGCCAAGATGAAAACCAGTCCAACAGCTCAGACCCTAAACTAACAGTGTCTGATCGGGTCTTCTTGACTTCTTACTAATGAAGATAAGAAAAAAAATCCATCCAGTATGCCACAATTAAAAAAAGAGAAACACAATGAAAAGAAAACAGCCTTAAGCAAACTATTAAAGATATGAGAAAAAAGAAACTTAAATCAGAGGAGGATTTGAAGAAAATTGAAGAGAGTAATAGAGAATTGATATCACTAAAGAGAAAAGGTTATGAATGGTGGGTGTACTACTAAGATCAAAAGCAAGAGGGGTTGCTGATGGGGAAAAGGTTAGTAAATATTTCTGCAGTTTAGAAAGCGTAACTTTATTAGCTAACAAATTGTAAAACTACTGGATGGACAGGGTAATACATTGGACAAACCAGAAGACATAAAAGACACAGTAAAACATTTTATGAGGATCTATACCGAAAAAGATCAACTGTGAAATGCAATATTGAAGATTTGGTGAATAAGATACCGAAACTAACAGAAGAACAGACTAAATCATTACAAGGTGAAATAACAATAGAAGAAGCAGGGATTGCATTGAAAAATATGAAGAACGGAAAAAGCCCTGGATCGGAGGGGTTTGGAGCTGAGTTTTTCAAATGTTTTTGGAAACAAATCGGCGTGTTTGTAACTCGAGCTCTAAATGAAAGTTTCAGAGAAGGCGAACTATCAAACACCCAGAAAGAAGGTATTATAATCTGTATACCCAAGGAAAGAAAAGCAAAAGAATATGTAAAAAACTGGAGACCTATTTCACTTTTAAACCTTATATACAAAATTGGCTCCACTTGTATTGCTAACAGAATAAAAGGTCCTTCCATCACTGATTAATGAAGACCAGACAGGATTTGTCCCAAATAGATACATGGGTAGCAACATTAGGTTAATTTATGACATAATACACTATCTGAACATAAAAAATATCCCGGGGATGCTAATTAATTTAGACTTTGAAAAGGCGTTCGACTCATTAGATTGGGATTTTATGCACAAAGTGCTAGAGGCTGTAGGTTTAGGTAACGATATATGTAAATGGATAGAAGTTTCTACAAAAACATTACGTCTACAGTAATCGTAAATGGCCAAACATCATCATGGTTCTCAATAGAAAGGGGTTGTAGGCAAGGAGATCCAGTTTCACCGTATATCTTCGTATTATGTGCAGAAATATTATCCGTAATGATCAAAGAAGAAAATAGTATGAAGGTATACAAATCGGGGAGAATGAACACAAGATATCACAATTTGCCGACGACACTCAACTGATGAACACAGGGAATAAGAAATCATTTGAAAATCTATCGAGATTCTCGACAGGTTTGGGAAAACATCAGGTTTATTCTTAAACAAAGAGAAAACACAAGTAATTTGGCTTGGAAGACAAAAGCATAATTTGAAATAAGATATATGGAGCATTTAAAGATGATCTGGAATCCAAAAGAATTCAAAATATTAGGAATTTGGTTTACTCAGGACTTAACACACATGGCAAAAAGAAATTACAAGGATAGAAATGATAGAAGTGAAGGCACTATTTAAAATTTGGCTAAAGAGAATCATTACCCCTTTAGGAAGAATTGCAGTCTTAAAATCATTAATTCTGTCAAAACTAACTTACCTATGGTTGATGCATCCAATTCCACCTGACACATTTGTTAAAGAATTACAAGACTTATGTTACTGGTTTGTATGGAATAAAAAAACAAGACAGGATTAGTCGAAAAACAGTTATTAAAGATGTACAGGATGGTGGGTTGAATCTACCTGACATAAATGCTCTCATCACTACATTAAAATTAACATGGTTTAAAAAGGCTGAGACAAACAACACACAGATGGAGAGACATGTTGATTTTTTTATACCCAATTATTGAGAACATTGAGAAGTACTCTCCAAATCATCTGTGCATCACCACTCAAGACAATATTTTCTGGAAACATGTATTCATGTCGTATAAGCAGTTCTATTATAAAATAAAACCCGAAAATGCTATAGAACTACTTGCAGAACCAATCCTTTACAATGAACATTTTAAAGTAGGAAATAAACTAATAAAACACAAAAACTGGAACAACAGAAATGTATTTAGAGTATCTGATTTGTTCAAAGCAAATGGAGATTCACTATCCCATGGGGAATTCAGAACAAAGTATAATATTGAAATAGAAATTTTCCCATCTTATGGTGGATGTATATTATGCATTAAACGATACATTAGAGAACAAGGGTTTGAGAATGAGATAAAAGATAACATTGAAGCAGAAGTCAACACAGCACTAAAGAAAATACATTCTGTAGATAAAGGTTCCAAAACTTATTACAGAGTTATAGTAAAAGATAACTGGGAACCAAACTGTTGTGCAAAATGACAAAGAAGCTGAATAGACAGATACCTTGGAAGAAATGCTTTAGAAAAATTCATCAAATTAAGGATATTAAGCTAAAATGGATGCAAATGAGAATAGTGCATCGAATAATTGCAACTAATTTTAGCTCTGAAAGAAATGGGAATAGTAGAAAGTTATAACTGTAGTTTTCTGTGAAGAGGAAAAAGACAGCATTGAACATATGTTCTGGAGATGCATACACGTCAATGAGTTCTGGAAATCATTGCAAGAATTAATAAAAGGAAAGTGTTTAATAGCGAATAACCTGTCTCTGACTGAAAACACAATAAAATTTGGAGCAGATTTACAATTCCAGAACTGATACTACATTCGATCTATAATACTGATAGCCAAACACTACATTTTTTGCTGTAAAATAAATAAATTTTAAGCCTTCAATAACAGTATTTCTAAAAATACTAAAGAGAAGATACAATCTTGAAAAATACATAGCAACTGTACAATTGAATCTGCTAAAATTTAACACTAATTGGATCAATTATGAAGTATTATTTGAAAATTGATAATCAAAATCATAAGATACCTGGATTTAATACGTGCATGAGAGGATATTTCAGGATGTGTAGGTATTTTATATGGTATTCAAATATCATTGAGTGTGGTGTAGCCTGTGGTCAGCTGCTTGTCTGGCATGCGGTACCGCGGCTGGGACCCGTAGGCCGATCGGCAACTTAGCTGGTAGGTTGGTTGGTCGGCGGGGCGCGGCTGTGGTGTAGCGGTGTCATATTTGGTAGCGGGCTTAAGAGCACATAATTAACTTTCTTTTGATTGTTAAAGAAATATGAAGACACAGATGGACGGGATTTCGGTGCTGGTGTGTGCACCCAGCTGGGAAATGCTTAAGTCTGTTTAAATTATATTTTGAAGGATCATTGCAGTGAACATGATTATATATATTAAAGCGTTATATACAACAGCTATCACATGGTACCACACGGAAAAACATTAACTTCATTATTATATATTTAAATAATTAAAGTATATTGTTTAAGTATTATGAATTCATAAGAAGAGAGAAAGTGGGGGGTGGGTGGGTGGGGGGAGGGGAGGGGTGTGAGTGGAGTGAGCGGGTGTGTTTGGTTGCCTTTATGTGCTTGTAGTTGGTAAGAACTCAGAGGATTGTGCTTAGTGAATTTTGTTTGTTTGTGTATGTGTGTATATCCAACAAAAAGAAAACAACCTTTCCTCGACATACATTGAACTCTCACTCAAATCCATTCAAATCGAAAAAAAAAGATAACTCGTTTCTAATACGTTTCACGGAAATATTTACTACAATATTGTCAAACATGTACAAATATCATTAACAACAAAAAATGTGTGTTAATTGCATCCGGAAATGTACAGCAAAGAGAAAGATCATGTTGATGAAAGAATGGAGAAGAGAGAAAGAAGGAACTGTGGAATAGAAGAGAGAATGAGGAAAGAAATAAAAAATGTATTTAAAAAAAAAAAAAACTTGTGTTTTGTGCAGAGAACATTTAATCAGTACTTCTAGATTTAAGAGTGATGTTACAGGAGAGACTTTCCAAATCGGACATATATGTCGTGTCACACAGCCAATGTGATTTATTTGTTGTTCTGTCGCTCCTGTAAGAATGCGCAATATGTTGGAGAAACCAAAAATGCCCTCAAAACTAGATTTTATTTACATAGATCACACATATTAAAGAACACAGGCACTCACATCGTTCACCAATTTCAACACTGCCAAACACACACTTCAGGATATGCAATGCATACCTATAGAAAAAGTATTTTCAAATGAGTATGATATTAGGACGACGGGAAAAATTCTGGATAAGCAAACTCAAAACTATTTATCCTTTTGGCCTCAACACACTTGAGTAAACTCCTCTTCTTTTGGTTTACAGTCTATCTGCATATTTCCCTATCTACCCCCTATTTATGCTGTCAGGCATGTGTGTGTGTGTGTGTGTGTGTGTGTGTGTGTGTGTGTGTGTGTGTGTGTGTGTCGCGCGGGGCGCGCATGTACGCGTGTGTGCGTGCGCATGAGGGCGCGCCCCGGTTGCGCGCGTGTGTGTGTGTGTGTGTGTGTGTGTGTGAGTGTGTGTGTGTGTGTGTGTGTGTGTGTGTGTGTGTGTGTGCATCTAGGTATGTATGTGAGTGCTTGCGTCATTATGTGTGAGCACATGCATAAGTGTGTATTATACTTAAATAATTAGTATGTATTTACATGCATTATAGTAATGTTTGACGAGATGGTGGAATTTTGGGTATGTATATAATATACATGAAGTTGGAAATCTTGTAGGGAATATGTAGTCTGTCAGCACGTTTTCTCCCCATCCTCCTCCTCCTCGACGTTTCTGCCCTCTATTTCTCCATCGTCGCAATC
>CM031622.1:16052927-16062996 GCA_018398815.1 Conus ventricosus | reverse complement strand
CCTCCGTTTCCTCTCCATAATCCCCTGGCCCCATGTCATTTCCGCCCACCGACCACATGGACGAAAACGGATGAGTCATTTTTCTTTCTCCTTTTTTCGTTCTTTGTTTGTACTGTCCCACATGTCAAATGTGATTTATTTTTCGCCTGAAGAAGACCAAGTGGTTGAAATGCATCGTGTCTTGTCATGGCTTTGTTTGTCTATGTCATTGGCGGTAAGTTCTAAAACAAACTCTATTCCTATTTTTTTTTCTTTTTTTTTTTCCCCAGTTATAAACGTGTGCTTCTCTGCGACATGACGGGCAATATGGCACTGTGCCATCTAAAGAACCGTTTGCATTTTTCCATTCCTTTACTCAATGTTCAATCCTAGTAGTAAGAGAGGTTTGTTGAATACTACAGTTGTACATTTCTGAACTCTTCCTCAAAGGTCAAGGAGCAAACTGTCGCAGAATCGACGTCACTCTGTGTGCGGTTTGAGAGACACTGCAAAGACAAGCAAGAGGTCAGGAACGGATGGAAAGGGCTTGCCCACGTACGTGTGTGAGTGTGTGTGTGTGGGGGGGGGGGGGGGGGGGGGAGGGGAGGGGGGGGGGAGGGCGGGGGTGGAGGTATTATGAGAGCAGAGGGCTGGAAATGCCTGGCTACAAAGACCCGTGGAATGACCCTGGATGCCGTGAGGGGACAATTCTGTACGGTGCTCAGCTTCCAATCTGCGGAGGATTCCAGTGCAGTTTCCGAGTAATGCCAGCATGGACTGTGAAGAAATGGCCATTTGCTGAGTCTGCCAGTGAAAGCTGCAAACTTTCCAGAATGGCTTCAATTCAGTCAATTCAATTCAATTCAATTCAATTTCAATTCGGAAATTTCCATCGGAAATTTTTCTTCTGCTCCACATCATTTCTCAAGTACATAAGACATTACAAAAGGCAGTATAAATCGTTACATAAAAGCCTGTGTTAGTGCATGCATTTGTTATAACATCAACACTCACACACCCCTCCCCCCACCCCCACACATGCACACACATGCAACCCCCCCCCCCCCACACACACACACACACACGCGCGCGCGCGCGCGCGTGCGCGCACATACACACACGAAATAAACATTTATTCCATAAGACATAAACCATTACATAGATTATAGAAACAATACATCAAAACACAATCTCCGGCACCAATGCCCAAACACTAAAACACACACACACACACACACACACACACACACACACACACACCCCCACACACATACGTACACACATGCGTACACCCACCCCCCCCCCCCGCACACACACACACACACACACACACACACACACACACACACACACACCCCACACACACACACACACACACCAGAGTCATAGTCACAGTAAAAACATACTATTGCAAACTGAAATGTTGAGGTCTGAGAGACAAGGGTCTGTATGTCTGTCCTGTGTGTTCCTGGTTAATGAATCACAAACGGGTTTAGGGATCAGGTATTGGCGCGAGAGTGGGTGGTAAAATGTGAATATGCTAATAAACGAACGAATAGAAAAACAATGAACGAACGAATGAACAAACGAAGGAACGAACGTACGATCGAAAGAAAGAAAGAAAGTAAACTAGTTTTGACGCCGACTTCCATGGTTAGCTGAGGAAGGTTAGCTGAGGAAGGTTTACAAAACCCGAGAGCGCTTCTTTAAAATGCTTTGGGTGTTTTTTTTATTTTTTATTTGAATTGAAAGAAAGAAAGTAATAAAGAAACAAGGAAAAGAAAGAAAGAAAGAAAAGAAAGAAAGAAAGGAAAAAGACAGAAAGAACGAAAGAAAGGAGGGTTTCATTTGGTGAGTACTGGTGTTTGGGAGTTGTATATGGTATAGGCATTATACTCGTCATGAGGAAAACAAACAAACAAACAAACAAACAAACAAAAAACAAACAAACAAAAACAAAACAAAAAGAACATAGCGATAAGTAGTTACAGCAAAGTGAAGGATGTTGGAGCGGATCACTACAGGAGGAAGAAAATGGTCTGTGAAAGCATCTTCCCTGGGGTCTGGCAGCGTGCCACTACATGACCTGTGGACAGCATCTTCCTGGTCAGTGTGCCATCACATGACCTGTGACACCATCTTCCCTGGGGTCTGGCAGAGTGCCACTACATTGACCTGTGACAGCATCTTCCTGGTCAGTGTGGCATCACATGGCCCGTGACAGCATCTTCCCTGGGGTCTGTCAGCGTGCCATCACATGACCTGTGACACATCTTCCCTGGGGTCTGTCAGCGTGCCACTACATGACCTGTGACAGCATCTTCCTGGTCAGTGTGCCATCACATGGCCTTTTGAGCATCTTCCTGGTCAGTGTGCCATCACATGGCCTGTGACAGCATCTTCCCTGATCAGTGTGCCATAACATGGCTGTGGCAGCATCTTCCCTGGTCAGTGTGCCATCACATGGCCTGTGACAGCATCTTCCCCGGTCAGTGTGCCATCACATGGCCTGTGACAGCATCTTCCCCGGTCAGTGTGCCATCACATGGCCTGTGACAGCATCTTCCCCGGGGTCTGACAGTGTGTCATCACATGACGTCTGGCCTGACTGCACATGTCGTCATATGACGTCTGGCCTGACTGCACATGTCATATGACGTCTGGCCTTACTGCACAGTGTGTCATCACATGGCCTATGACAGCATCTTCCCCGGGGTCTGGCAGTGTGCCATCACATGGCCTGTGACAGCATCTTCCTGGTGTCTGACAGTGTGCCATCACATGGCCTGTGACAGCATCTTCCCTGGGGTCTGGCAGTGTGCCATCACATGGCCTGTGACAGCATCTTCCCTGAGGTCTGACAGTGTGCCATCACATGGCCTGTGACAGCATCTTCCCTGGTCAGTGTGTCATCACATGACGTCTTGGCCTTACTGCACAGTGTGTCATCACTTGACATCTGGCCTTACTTTCAGTGTGTCATCACATGACGTCTGGCCTTACTGCACAGTGTCATCACATGACGTCTGGCCTTATGCACAGTGTGTCATCACATGACGTCTGGCCTTACTGCACAGTGTGCCGTCACATGGAGTCTGGCCTTACTGCACAGTATGTCATCACATGACGTCTGGCCTTACTGCACAGTGTGTCATCACATGGAGTCTGGCCTTACTGCACAGTGTGTCATCATATGGAGTCTGGCCTTACTGCACAGTGTGTCATCACATGGAGTCTGGCCTTACTGCACAGTGTGTCATCACATGGAGTCTGGCCTTACTGCACAGTGTGTCATCATATGGAGTCTGGCCTTACTGCACAGTGTGTCATCACATGGAGTCTGGCCTTACTGCACAGTGTGTCATCACATGGAGTCTGGCCTTACTGCACAGTGTGCCATCACATGGAGTCTGGCCTTACTGCACAGTGTGCCATCACATGGAGTCTGGCCTTACTGCACAGTGTGTCATCACATGGAGTCTGGCCTTACTGCACACCCAGTTGCCTTCTGTCAGTCTGAAGGGCACATCTTCTCTTCTGCTTCTTCTTTGTCGGTGTTTGTGTTTGTTTCAGCGTGGATGTGTATCCACCTGTTTCTCTTCATCTGCCTGTCTGTCTGTCTTTGTCTCTGTCTCTGTCTTCTGTCTGTCTGTCCTCTCTCTCTCTCTCCTCTCTCTCTCTCTCTCTCTCGATTTACACATATTTCTAACACTATTTAATATACAAATTAACCCTATTCTGACTCCACTTTAATGCGCTTCTAGCTCTAACGGGGATTGGAGCAGAGCGTGGGTAAACACGGTCTACAGAGGACAAGACATTGAGACCAAACCCAGTGGCTGACTGACAGAAGAGAGCAGGGAGTGGGTAGTTTACTGGCAGCACTGGCAGCAGAGGACAGGACATTGGCACCAAACCATTGGCGGCTGACTGACAGAAGAGAGAGCAGAGAGTGGTAGATACTGGCAGCAGAGGACAGGACATTGGCACTAAACCCTTGGCTGACTGACAGAAGAGAGCAGGGTACGTGATGGACAATGAACGGTGATTGAGGCACGTGGCATTCAGACACTGTGGGCTGTCAGCCTTGCTGGAGAATAGTTGGCATCTCTCTCTCTCTTGGGAGTCTGTCTCTGTCTGTCTGTCTGTCTGTCTATCTGCCTGAATCTCTCTCTCTCTCTCTCTCTCTCTTCTCTCTCTCTCTCTCTCTCTCTCTCTCTCTCTCTCTCTCTCTCTCTCTCTCTTCTGTATTGGCAGGCAGTAGCAAAAGTCCCGGAACCAGTGACAAGATAATGAAGGTCGAGGATCCAGTGTCTTCGCTATGGTTAGTATTGAGTGGGAAGAGCGGAGAACTGCCAGGGGTTGGAAGGCAAGGAAATGGGGAGGAGAGAGAGGATGGAGACAGGAATAGAATGGTGTGAGGAACGGGGAGGTGGAAGGTGGTAAGGAAGACACAGAGTAAGGTCATTGGTCTGGGTGTACTCTCTGGGCTTCAGACTTTGTTCACAATGTATATACTTATACACTAGGCAACCTTGATGTCAATCAATTCGTTGGGGAAAAAAAACTGCTGAGCAGTTTGACTTCGAATGTAGTAAAGAGGTTTCATCTGTGTTTTGTTCACATTTTCCCACAAACTTTGTGTTCCTCATCCGTTTTGAATATGAACCATCGGTGACGGCAAAGTATCTGGACATAGCTAGCTTCTGGTTATGAAAATATATCAATGACCGGTCCCCTTTTTGGATCTGCGTCTTCTTCTCTCTCTCTCTCTCTCTCTCTCTCTCTCTCTCTCTCTCTCTCTCTCTCTCTCTCTCTCTCTAGTAGAAAGAAACTCGTGGAGAGCGTGGCAGCAGAGAGTCCTCAGAAGAGAAGCCCCCTTCAAGCAAGTGTTTCGGCCCTTATCTCCTGACACTCTAGGGGGGTTGGGCCACACCGGTTCATGACTCGGATGTCCTCTGCTGCCCCTTTTTTTCCCCATCTTGGGACGAGCCATGGCTGGGATTCGAACCCATGCCCTCTGGACATGCTCATTTCCTACTTAATGACTCGCGCTTTAACCACTGAGCCACAGGGACACCTGATATTTGTAGGGAAATTAAGCATTATGAAGTTCACTTTTGTTCCTCCTTGACCAGATCCAGCTTGAACACCTCTCTGTCGCTTCTGCCATTGCTTTCAGGGCTCTGGTTTTTCCTTCCCTGCAACTGAGAGCTGTTTCATGAGGCTGTATGCAGACGTTCCTACAAATCCCCTAGCTCCAATTTCTGCAGTGAGGACTTTGACCTGATAGCCTTCTCTCCTCAGGGTGTTTGCCAGATCAGCATACTTTTCAGTCTTGTAGATTTGAGCTGCCTCCATTCTGTTCTCATATGGCATCGTGAGCTCGCTCATGATCAGCTGCTTGGTTGACTTAGAGTGGACTACTATGTCTGGTCTCATGCCACTCTTGCTGATGATCTCTGGGTGACTCTTCCATTCTGGGAGGTCTGCAGTGCACTCCCAGTCATCTGCCACCTCCAGCAGACTCTGCCTGCATGTTTCGAGTGGCACTGTTGTTCTTGGCCATGATTTGCTGCCTCCTGCCGTGAAGAATGTTGCGGGTGCTTTTGGAGTCCTGATTCTCCCTTTTGTGGTGTTGGTACTAGCCCAGACTACTTGTACAATCTCTTTGAGCACTTGGTTGTGCCTCCATGTGTACCTTCCTTGAGCCAGGGCTACTTTACATGAGCTTAGAACATGCTCCACTGGTTGTTTTTCATGGCAGAGGGGGCATGCAGGATCGTCTGTTTTCCCCCACTTCACCAGGTTTGCATTTGAGGGCAGAAGGTCATATGCAGATCTGAGAATGAAGCTGATCCTGAGAGGGGCCATGTGCCAAATGTCATTCCAAGTTAGACTTCTTTGGAGTGCATTCTCCCACGTTGTCCATTGCCCTTGCTGGCTCTGCTGGACTGCTTTTTGGAGTCTTTTTTGGTCTTCGTCTTTTCTCATCTCCTGAATCATCATGTCTCTTTTGGCTTTTCCTTTGGCCTTTGACCACCATTCAGTTTTGGTCCCCCCCCCAGTCCTTGTCTGTTGGTCTGTGTGTGTCCTGTTATTTCTCTCATCTTGAGACTTTCTTTTGCAGAATCCATCACCTCTTGAACTTTCCATTTTCTGCCTGTCTTCAGCTGGGGCTTGATTGCTTCTACCACCTTGTCTCCTGAGTCCTCCAGCATGCTTTGAAGTCTGATCTTCCCTGCTTTGTATTCCTCCAGGATGGATTTCAGTGGTAGTTTGAGCTTTGCTTGGCGACAGTACAGCGCGATGTCAGTCAGACAGGGTGGGACACCAAGCCATTTCCTTGTGAACTTGATTGATTTTGGCTTCCATTGCTTCCACTGTGCTGGTGCAGATGTCGTATATCATCAGAGGCCATAGGAGCTTTGGTATCAGCATGAACTGCAGACACCAGACCTTGTATTTGCCAGGGAGCCCACACTGGTCAATGGTCTCCAAGCCTTCTTCCGCCATCTGCTTGGTTTCTTTTGCTCTTTGTGTGTCTTTCAGCGTATCATCATACCATCTTCCAAGGCTCTTGACTGGTTCTTCTGTGACTGTTGGAATGGCCTGGTTGGCAACACTGAAGACCACAGATTCGGCCACTTTTCCTTTCCTCAGTGAGAGACTCCGTGATTTCTTTGGCTTGAACTTCATTCTGGATGAGGCAACTATGTCGTCCAGCCTCTCCAGCACATGACGTGTCTCGTCTTCTCTGGTTGAAATCACTGTAGTGTCATCCATGAAGGCCTTGAGAGGAGGCATCTTGTATCCATCGCCAAGGTCTGTTTGTCTCGCGTTGTTTGTTGCTGCTTTCAAGATGAGTTCCATTACCAGCACGAACAGTATCGGGGAAATTGCACAGCCCATTGCAATGCCCACTTCCAAGTTGATCCAATCAGTTGTGTACTCCTTGGTAGAGAACCGCATTGAGAAGCCATTGAAGTACTTCTTGAGCATGTCGCGGATATTCTTTGGCACATGGTACATCTCAAGAGCCAACTGTATCATCTCATGGGGCACAGATCCATATGCGTTTGCCAGATCAAGCCACACTACGTCCAGGTCTCTCTTTTCTGTTTTTGCTTTTTGGATTGCGTCCCAGATCATTGTGGCGTGTTCTACACAGCCAGCCACGCCTGGGATGCCACCTTTCTGGACTGACACATCCAAGTACTTGTTTTCCATCAGGTACTTGGTCAGCCTTGCTGCCATGACAGAGAAGAAGATTTTCCCTTCGACGTTCAGTAGTGATATTGGCCTGAACTGGTGATGTCACTTGAGTTTTGCTCTTTTGGGATGTACACACCATCTGCCGTCATCCACTGGCCGCTGATCTTCTGGTTTTTCCAAGCTGATCGCAGCAGCTGTGGAGCCTCTCCAGCACCTTGGGACATTTCTTGTAAAGCTGGTAAGGTATTCCGTTTGGCCCTGGTGATGATTTGGCTCTGGCTTTGTCGACCCCCTTCTTGATTTCCGCCAACGTTGGAGGCTTGCCATTGAACTGTTCCTCAGGGTTGGTTGGCACACCAGACCTTGAATGTCGAGTGGTGCTTTGCTCTGTGAGTCAGAGTATGTTTTCCTCAGATGCTGCTCAAGAACTCCTTTGTCCACACTTAGGGTCCCAGATTTTGGCTGCTCAAACAGTGTTCTGGCAAACTGGAAGGGGTCTTGAAGAAGCGCTCTTGTGTCTTCTTCTTTTTGCTCTTCCTCTTCCTCACAGATTCCGCTTTGCTGAGGGCGCTGTGTTTTTCTTTCAGGTCTTCCACAGTTTTTCCAAGCCTTGTTTTTCAGCTGGCAGTGCGGTCTTCATTTGCTTCTTGAGGTTGTTCTTTTGGACTCTGATCTTGTCCATCTTTTCTTGGCGTCTGGATTTCTTTGGAGGTGTTTTCTCTTTGGGTAGTTTTACTCCATAGGCGTCTCTACATGTGGCATACACAATGTCCCCATATGTGGCTAGTTTGTGTTCGAGGGTGCTTTTCCCTATCAGTGCATCGAGTCTTTGGACGATTTTTGCATCCAGTTTCTCCCAATCTTCAGTTTCGTTTGCTCGTGGCAGGTTGAGTTTCAGGCGCCTGGCATCGAGGGCCTGTGCAAATTCCTCATCCGAACCAACAGCGTGGATGTCCTTGGCACTGTGGTTTAAATCCTATATATATACTGACTTCCATAAAAAACGCGAAAAATTGAAAGGCTATTTTTCGGGTGAAAAGGGGTGAATATACAATATTGAACCATTGTGGCAAGTTGTTTGGGTCCAAGACTCACGTGCAGTGAAAAAATTGTGTGAGCAACACATCATTCCCCGGTATTGGAGGGTCAACAAAAATGGCAAACTGGTTGCTGCATGTGAGGCACGTGCACGCCATGCAGAGCGAAGTTAACCAGCGACAAGTACGCAGGCATGCAGCCTTTATAAGCCGCGCTACAAGGTTCAGATAACGACTTGCCGTCTGAGCGCTACAGAGATGCAAGACTACGAGCAGAGGAACGCAATCGTGCCCTAGGCCATCTGGAGGCTGGTGTGGATGCCAGGCAGGTCGCCAACATCTTTAACGTCCACATCTCAACCATTTATCGTCTGCAGCACCGCATGCAAGTCACTGGTACCACTGATGATCGTCCCCGGCCAGGCCGTCCTCGGGTCACCACACCAAGAGAGGATCGCCATTTTGTTCGAACCCATCTGCGGGACAGGCGGCAAACAGCCGCTAACACTGCTCGACAGGTGCTGGGAATCTCCAGCAACGAATCAGCCTCAACACTGTGCGGCGGCGTCTTCAGGAGAACGGGCTGGCATGTAGGCATCCTCACAGAGGTCCGGTACTGACACCAAGACACCGGCAGGACAGGCTGCAGTGAGCACAAGCTCGAATCAACTGGTGCAGGCAGCAGTGGGGACGCATACTGTTCTCAGATGAGAGCCGTTTTTGTATTGACATGGCTGACGGTCGTGTCAGAATATGGCGTCGACCTGGTGAACGCTATGCTGACTCCTGTGTGTTAGAGCGGAACCCCTGGGGAGGCCGAACGTTGTGACATGGGGTGCAATTGGCATTAACCACGCCATAGGACCAGTCATCTTTCAGAACATTGTTCCTGGTCGCGGACAGGGTGTTAATGCATAGCGCTACATCCACCAGGTGCTCAGACCCCATGTCGTTCCTTTCTTTGCGCAACACCCAAACTGGACATTCCAACAGGACAATGCAAGACCACACACAGCCAGGGCCACCCAGCAATTTCTTCAGCATAACAACGTCAATGTGCTGCCCTGGCCAGCCCTCAGTCCGATTTAAACCCAATAGAACATTTTTGGGATGAACTTGGCAGACGGTGGGACCTCCTGCGTCCACGACCAGCAACAGCGGCTCAACTTCACCAGGCCATCGTTCATGTGTGGGCTGGTGTGCCAAGGGGACGCATCAACCACCTGGTCCACTCAATGAGCCCAGGTGGCAAGCAGTTGTCCATGCAAATGGTGGCCACACACGGTATTAGGACTTCAAGCTGGTTTGTCACGTGACCTTGGATTTTCCACACAAAGACATATTGCTGATGACATTTTCACACATTACCGGTGTAATGAATCAAATCACGTTGAATTTTCGCTTCCACTCTGTACAGTTGTGACCAATAAAATTCGCCCTAACCTTCAGCTTGTTTTGCTTTCGCGTTTTTTTTTTATGGAAGTCAGTATATATACTTGTCACAAAGTCCCTGAGAAAGACGGTTTGGTCGAAATGTTGTGAAGAATTTTATGAGTCTGTTGTTTGGTCAAAGTATTGTGAAGAATTTTATGAGTCTGTTGTATATATATATATATATATTATATATATATATATATATATATAGATCAGTATATTTTAAAATGCCTAAAACAATTTTTTAAGTGCTCAACCCTTGGGGAGCAACATTAGTTAAAACAAGTTAAAAGAAGAATCTTATATATATATATATATATATATAAAATGCTGAGCAAATAAGTAGTGGGGGAAAACAACTGTAGGTTAACAATTTTCCATCATTATATAATGTGAAGAAATGT
>CM031622.1:16036433-16052827 GCA_018398815.1 Conus ventricosus | reverse complement strand
ACCCGCGGCCCTTTAAGCCACTGAGGAAGGCCACAGGGCACTGATATTTGTAGGAAAATAAGCATTATGAAGTTCAACTTTTGTTTCTCTTGACCAGATCCAGCTTGAACACTCTCCTGTCGCTTCTGCCATTGCTTTCAGGGCTCTGGTTTTTTCCTTCCTTGCAACTGAGAGTGTTTCATGAGGCTGTATGCAGCGTTCCTACAAATCCCTTGCTCCAATTCGCAGTGGGGACTTTGACGATAGCCTTCTCTCCTCAGGTGTTTGCCAGATCAGCATACTTTTCTGTCTTGTAGATTTGAGCTCCCTCCTTTCTGTTCTCATATGGCATCGTGAGCTCGCTCATGATCAGCTGCTTGGTTGACTTAGAGTGGACTACTATGTCTGGGTCTCATGCCCTCTTGCTGATGATCTCTGGGTGACTCTTCCATTCTGGGAGGTCTGCAGTGCACTCCCAGTCATCTGCCACCTCCAGCAGACTCTGCCTGCATGTTTCGAGTGGCACTGTTGTTCTTGGCCATGATTTGCTCCCTCCTGCCGTGAAGAATGTTGCGGGGTGCTTTTTGGAGTCCTGATTCTCCCTTTTGTGGTGTTGGTACTAGCCAGACTACTTGTACAATCTCTTTGAGCACTTGGTTGTGCCTCCATGTGTACCTTCCTTGAGCCAGGGCTACTTTACATGAGCTTAGAACATGCTCCACTGGTTGTTTTTCATGGCAGAGGGGGCTTGCAGGGATCGTCTGTTTTCCCCCACTTCACCAGGTTTGCATTTTGAGGGCAGAAGGTCATATGCAGATCTGAGAATGAAGCTGATCCTGAGAGGGGCCATGTGCCAAATGTCATTCCAAGTTAGATTTCTTTGGAGTGCATTCTCCCACGTTGCCCATTGCCCGTGCTGGCTCTGCTGGACTGCTTTTTGGAGTCTTTTTGGTCTTCGTCTTTTCTCATCCCCTGAATCATCATGTCTCTTTTGGCTTTTCCTTTGGCCTTTGACCACCATTCAGTTTTGGTCCCCCCCCCCCAGTCCTTGTCTGTTGGTTTTGTGTGTGTCCTGTTATTTCTCTCTCTTGAGACTTTCTTTTGCAGAACCCATCACCTCTTGAACTTTCCATTTTCTCCCTGTCTTCAGCTGGGGCTTGATTGCTTTCCCACTTGTCTCCTGAGTCCCCCCAGCATGCTTGAAGTCTGATCTTCCTGCTTTGTATTCCTCCAGGATGGATTTCAGTGGTAGTTTGAGTTTTTGCTTGGCGACAGTACAGCGCGATGTCAGTCAGACAGGGTGGGCCCACCAAGCATTTCTTGTGAACTTGTTGTTTTGGCTTCCATTGCTTCCACTGTGTGGTGCAGATGTCGTAAAATCATCAGAGGCCATAGGAGCTTGGTATCAGCATGAACTGCAGACACCAGCCCTTTGTATTTCCCAGGGAGCCCACATGGTCAATGGTCTCCAAGCCTTCTTCCGCATCTGCTTGGTTTTTTTTGCTCTTTGTGTGTCTTTCAGCGTTCATCATACCATCTTCAAGGCTCTTGACTGGTTCTTCTGTGACTGTTGGAATGGCCTGGTTGGCAACACTGAAGACCCACAGATTCGGCCACTTTTTCCTTTCCTCAGTGAGGACTCCGTGATTTCTTTGGCTTGAACTTCTTCTGGATGAGGCAACTATGTGTCCAGCCTCTCCAGCACATGACGTGTCTCGTCTTCTCTGGTTGAAAACACTGTAGTGTCATCCATGAAGGCCTTGAGAGGAGGCATCTTGTATCCATCGCCAAGGTCTGTTTGTCTCGCGTTGTTTGTTGCTGCTTTCAAGATGAGTTCCATTACCAGCACGAACAGTATCGGGGAAATTGCACAGCCATTGCAATGCCCACTTCCAAGTTGATCCAATCAGTTGTGTAAATCCTGGTAGAGAACGCATTGAGAAGCCATTGAAGTACTTCTTGAGCATGTCGCGGATTCTTTTTGGGACATGGTACAAACTCAAGAGCCAACTGTATCATCTCATGGGGCACGTCCAATGCGTTTTCCAGATCAAGCCACCACTAGTCAGGTCTCCCCTTTTTTTGTTTTTGCTTTTTGGATTGCGTCCCAGATCATTTTGGCGTGTTCTACACAGCCAGCCACGCCTGGGATGCACCTTTTGGACTGACACATCCAAGTACTTGTTTTTCCCTCAGGTACTTGGTCAGCCTTGCTGCCATGACAGAGAAGAAGATTTTCCCTTCGACGTTCAGTAGTGATATTGGCCTGAACTGGTGATGTCATTGAGTTTGCTCTTTGGGATGTACACACCCTCTGCCGTCATCATGGCCGCTGATCTTCTGGGGGTTTTTTTTAAGCTGATCGCAGCAGCCGTGGAGCCTTCCAGCACCTTGGGACATTTCTTGTAAAGCTGGTAAGGTATTTCCCTTTGGCCCTGGTGATGATTTGGCTCTGGCTTTGTCGACCACCTTCTTGATTTCCGCCAACGTTGGAGGCTTGCCATTGAACTGTTCTCAGGGTTGGTTGGCCACACCAGACCTTGAATGTCGAGTGGTGCTTTGCTCTGTGAGTCAGAGTATGTTTCCCTCAGATGCTGCTCAAGAACCCTTTTGTCCACACTTAGGGTCCCAGATTTGGCTGCTCAAACAGTGTTCTGGCAAACTGGAGGGGTCTTGAAGAAGCGCTCTTGTGTCTTCTTCTTTTGCTCTTCCTCTTCCTCACAGATTCCGCTTTGCTGAGGGCGCGTGTGTTTTCTTTCAGGTCTTCCCACAGTTTTTCCAAGCCTTGTTTTTCAGCTGGCAGTGCGGTCTTCATTTGCTTCTTGAGGTTGTTCTTTTGGACTCTGATCTTGTCCATCTTTTCTTGGCGTCTGGATTTCTTTGGAGGTGTTTTCTCTTTGGGTAGTTTTACTCCATAGGCGTCTCTACATGTGGATACACAATGCCCCCATATGTGGCTAGTTTGTGTTCGAGGGTGCTTTTCCCTATCAGTGCATCGAGTCTTTGGACGATTTTTGCATCCAGTTTCTCCAATCTTCAGTTTCGTTGCTCGTGGCAGGTTGGTTTCAGGCGCCTGGCATCGAGGGCTGTGCAAATTCCTCATCCGAACCAACAGCGTGGATGTCCTTGGCACTGTGGTTTAAATCCTATATATATACTGACTTCCATAAAAAAGGGCGAAAAATTGAAAGGCTATTTTTCGGGTGAAAAGGGGTGAATATACCCAATATTGAACCCTTGTGGCAAGTTGTTTGGGTCCAAGACTCACGTGCAGTGAAAAAATTGTGTGAGCAACACATCATTCCCGGTATTGGAGGGTCAACAAAAATGGCAACTGGTTGCTGCATGTGAGGCACGTGCACGCCATGCAGAGCGAAGTTAACAGCGACAAGTACGCAGGCATGAGCCTTTATAAAGCCGCGCTACAAGGTTCAGATAACGACTTGCCGTCTGAGCGCTACAGAGATGCCAAGATACGGCAGAGGAACGCAATCGTGCCCTAGGCCATTGGAGGCTGGTGTGGATGCCAGGCAGGTCGCCAAAATCTTTAACGTCCACATCTCAACCATTTATCGTCTGCAGCACCGCATGCAAGTCACTGGTACCCCTGATGATCGTCCCCGGCCAGGCCGTCTCGGGTCACCACACCAAGAGAGGATCGCCATTTTGTTCGAACCCATCTGCGGGACAGGCGGCAAACAGCCGCTAACACTGCTCGACAGGTGCCTGGGAATCTCCAGCAACGAATCAGCCTCAACACTGTGCGGCGGCGTCTTCAGGAGAACGGGCTGGCATGTAGGCATCCTCACAGAGGTCCGGTTTCTGACACCAAGACACCGGCCAGAACAGGCTGCAGTGGAGCACAAGCTCGAATCAAACTGTGTGCAGGCAGCAGTTGGGGACGCTTACTGTTTCAGATGGGAGAGCCGTTTTGTGTTTGAAATGGCTGGACGGTCGTGTCAGAATATGGCGTCGACCTGGTGAACGCATGCTGACTCCTGTGTGTTAGTGCGGAACCCCGGGGGAGGCCGCCGAACGGTGTGTCATGGGGTGCAATTTGGCATTATCCTCGCCATATGGAACCAGTTCATCTTTCAGAAACATTGTTCCTGGTCGCGGACGGGTGTTAATGCATTGCGCTACATCCACCAGGTGCTCAGACCCCATGTCGTTCCTTTCTTTGCGCCTACACCCAAAACTGGACATTTACAACAGGACAATTGCAAGGTCCACATCAACAGCCAGGGTCCACCCAGCAATTTCTTCAGCATAAACAACGTCAATGTGCTGCCTGGACAGCCCTCAGTCCCGATTTTAAACCCAAATAGAACATTTTTTGGGATGAACTCCCCCCCCCCCCCCCCTGGCAGACGGTTGGACTCTACCCCTGCTTCCACGACAGCATACAGCGGCTCAAAATTCACCAGGCCATCGTTCATGTGTGGGCGGGGTGTGCAAAGGGGACGCATCACCACATGGTCCACTCATGAGGCCCCAGGTGGCAAGCAGTTGTCCATGCAAATGGTGCCACACCGGTAGTAGGGACTTCATAGCTGGTTTGTCTCGTGACTAGGATTTTCCACACAAAGAACATACTTGCTGCTTGTCCTCTTTTCACACATACGGTGTAATGAATCAAATCCGTTGAATTTACGCTTCCACTCTGTATACAGTTGTGACCAATAAAATTCGCCCCTAACCTTCAGCTTGTTTTGCTTTCGCGTTTTTTTTTTTATGGTAGTCAGTATATATACTTGTCACAAAGTCCCTGGAGAAAGACCGGTTTGGTCGATCGAATGTTTGTGGTAGAATTTTAGAGTCTGTTGTTTGGTCAAGTATTGTGAAGAATTTTATGAGTTGTTGTATATATAATATTATATATATATATATTTATAGTATATATATATATAGATCAGTTTTTTTTTAAAATGCCTAAAACAATTTTTTAGTGCTCAACCCTATGGGGAGCACATTAGTTAAAACAAGTAAAAGAAGATATCTTTTTATTTATATATATATATATTATTAAATGCTGAGCAAATAAGTGTGGGGAAAAACAACTGTAGGTTAACAATTCTTCCATCTTTATAGTTAATGTGAAGAAAATGTTGACTGCTTGTACCTTTTCAGTTAACTGAAAATATAAAGGTAAAGAAAAAAGGTACCTTTTGGAGAACTCTTCAAACGTTCGTGCTGTAAGCACTTGGTTCACGAAGTGAAGTGTTGAGGTTGTAGGGAAGCTGGCAGGTTTCTTGTGACACAGTTCAGCAAAAAAGGTAGGGGAGGGGGTGGGAAAAGGTTGAACTGTATCCTAATATGGTCAACAAACGGGGGGGGCAAAGAAGGAGGGGTGGGAGCGTGGGAGTGAAGGATCATTCTGGGTGGTGGTTTTCAGATAAACGGGAGGGGGTAGGTTAGTGGTACGGATAAAATCTTGGTTATATGAACAAGGGGCGGGGGGGGGCGAGCAGGAGGGGGGGGTGAAGGGAGGGGGGGGTGAAGGGAGGGGGGGGGGTTGTGTTGCTGCTGAGAAACAAGTTTATTCCATGACATTGAGGTCATAATGGACCTCAAAGTGCCAAGGCGTTGGATTAGCTGAGCTTTCCATGAAATTGCGGTATTGCCCTCTTTTGTCATTGCGCCAAAGCGCTGCCCACTCTGATGTGCGACAGGTTATGGTGTTCAGAAGTAAAGTTGGTTGCCACTGGGTGGATCTTTTCCTGTCAGAATGTTGTCCCTGTGTTCTGTTGAAAAGCGATCATTGAGTGCTCTGTATGTTTCTCCTACATACATCATGCACACAAGGTACAGGTCAGGGTCATAGACAAACATTTTGAGTTATGGCAGTGAAAATGGGATTTCACCTGAAACTTATGATCTGATGGGCCTTGGATTGTTGTTGCGGGTTAATAAAGTACAGGTTTTACATGTAGGTTTCTTGCAGGGAATTGCCCAGCTTGAGCAGAAGGGATAGTAGAATGGAAGGCAGCATGCACAAGATGGTCACCAAGGCTTTTGTCCCCTTGAAAGCCACAAGTGGAGGTTGGTTGAATGTATCTTTCAGTGTTTGGTTCGTTCCTAAGGATCGAGAAGTTGCGACACAGAATGTTTTTCACGGGGTATATTGTGTGGGTGATAGGTCAAAAGTCAGTATGCATTTCGGTCCGTTCTCTGCAGCATCCGCTTTCTTTGCTTTTGAGAGCTTGGCATCTCGGAAATTGACTTGGTCGTTCCAGGGCTGATTGTATCATGGCTAAAGGGTAACATCTGGCAGTGAACAAAAGTAGCCATGGTGTGGACCTCTTTCACAAATGCCCTGTTCGGAGCTACTGAGTTGCACATACCTAGGAACTGGGATAAAAAAAGGAGGCTGTCTTTCGATGAGGTGGATGCAGGTATGAGAAGAGAAGGTTCGAATGAGAATCTGTTGGTTATAATGTACTGTAGTATATGGATGGGGATCGTGGCGTCTTTGGATGTTGACAAATATCGTCGAGAAAAAGCAAGGGACGAGTCAGAATTTCATAGGTTGCTAAGGGATGGATGGGAAGTTGTTCGCCAAAACTGATTGAAGTCAAGAAGTTCTTGCTTACGGGAGCGGAATATGCCAAAGCAATCATCGATGAAATCTTCTAAAAGTCTTCTGTAGGTGTCCAGGAATTGGGAGAAGATTCCGGGATTCAACGTAGCATGACCAGGCAAGCATAAGATGGGCCATTCGTCGTTCCATTGCAACTCCCTTTGTCTGTTGATAAAATTCATCACCGAACCAAAAGTGTGGAGGGTCAAGAACAAGCTCTGTCAAGCGTTATAAAATAGTAGTAGTGTCAACATTCAAGGAACTCTGGGTTCTATGAAAGTGTTTCATGCAGGACAGTCCTCTTGATGCGGGATGGTTAGTGGATAGTGAGTAACACCATAGTATAACAGAAAAACGGTATGTCAGGTCTTGTGGGAAGGTCGTATTTGTTCAGGTTCTGTAGAGAGTGAATTGGTATCTTTTCACATATGTTGGCAGTGTCAACACTGTCACTTTGCATACCCGCATTCATGACAGCAGTTTACTCCCTACGCACACGCAATCTTTCCAAGCACACCAAAAAGGAGCACTACGAATGTTTTTCTTCTCCCCCTCTCCTTCAGGGAAAAACACTTTACTAATTCAAAACAACACTTGTAGTAAACAGGTTTTTACACCTGTATCTCTATCAGCACTGGATGAGACAAATAAATCCGCACACATGTATCTCTCTTCACACGTGAGGCGCAAATCAATCTTCCACATGTTATCTCTCTTTACACTGAGTGAAAAAATAGTCTTCACGTTGTATCTCTCTTTTACACTGAGAGATAAATAATCTGGTTCCGCTTCTATAAAGCTTATGTCCTTCACATTCCGTTATCCCAAAATTCCGGACCAGAGAATACATATACTCCCTGTAATCACTGAGGGACCTGCCTGCCTCAAGTAAAAAGCTTCCCCTGCTTTTCAATTCTGGTCTCTCTCTCTGAGACAAATACTGCCCCCTCGACACTCTCCGTCCTGGAGATACGAGTTCTCGACTTCTCTTCCGCGACTTCTTTCTGTTCTCTCTGCGTATATGACGAGCTTCAACTCCTCTCCCTGGAGTTGGTACTGGCTGGGGCCTGATTTGAACTATGGTGTGTTCCCCTACACACATGGCATCTTCAAACCACCTCACGGGGTGTGAAAGGTTGAAGGGTGAAGGGCGAAGGGTTTTAAAGGGTGAAGGGTGAAGGGCTGAAACACGAATAAGGTTCGTGTAAGTAACCTGCTGATCAATTCAACATATGAATTTATTCTCTTTCTTTTTAAGTTTTCCCCCTGGAGCTTTCCCCGCTATCTATCGTCACCTGGTAATGACTGGTCAGCAAAGAGGACCACCGTCATGACAGGTTCGAGTCTCTAGGCCATCTGCTGGGTTTATTTAAAACTGACCTCTTTCCCCCCTTTCCAGTGAGTGCATATCAGTGTTCAAAACACCATGACCAGCTACCTTACCTTACCAGACCTTGTTTAACTATCACTCAGTGGTCACTTTCACCCAATGACCACATTCGTTTTCTTGAATGAGTGTCATACTCACAATTATTTTGGGCCCCGCTACACTAGGCAATGCCAACATGAATATTCTTCCTTTATTGTGGCACGGTGGAAATGATTCATATCTCTACATTCATGTGATGGAGCGTCACATGCCTTGATGTGAGGGCTACGTCACATGGACACCCCCATCCTGGGATGAAAAAATTTTGCCAGAAATTTTTAAAGGATGTTATACACTTGCCTTAAACCCATTCTTCAGCCATCGAATCTCAATTGTGTAACCATCGCACATGATTCACCAATTAATAATCAAACGTATAGGAATCAATCACCATGTCCACCATTATATAGCATGTTTCAAACTTTCAATCTTTCCTAAAAAAACAACATTCATAATTGATCACCATATTCCCACAAGATTACATTTCACAAATTACATGGATTAAAACAATTAGGGATTTCAACTATTCTAAGCACCAATTGTGTTCTTACATTAAGATGTTGGAAGCACATTTTCCTTGATCCTTTGTCTCACTTCATATGTTTCAAAAAACCCTCAATGATAAATGAGAATTTTTCAAGTGTAAACGCTTCTCAATTGGTCATGTATACAAAATGAACCATGTTTAAACATAGTTCTTTTTCCCACATGTAGAGTTTTTGTCCATTATGAAAAGTCACATGCTCTCCATTGTTGACAATGACAAATGGAAAACAATTGGTTTGTCCTCATTGCACAATCAAAAACATGTATTTATAAATTTATTTAGTGTTATGTGCTCATCACACATTACAATATAGATTCATCTTAAAGGCAAATTAGACATAAATAGTACTTGATTTTTTTCCATTGTTTACCAAAGAATAAATTGTTATTACATCATCATCATGTAGTTGTTTGCTTGCAAAACATATAAATAACTTCAATATGCAATTATGTATAAATACCACTGATTTATATCGTCGTAGCATTACAATGCACTGACCAAATGTGATCACACCGTATCATTAAGAAAGACAAAAAACAGGGAATAGTCTTTCCCTTGAAGGAAGTTACATTGTCCATGATGTATATTCACGCAGTGACAACATATCTGCCATGACATTTTGTGTTCCAGGCACCTGGTTCATACATTTAAACTGGAATTCCGGCAATGCCAAAGACCATCTTAATAAACCCTGCTGTTCTTAGTCTTTGACGATTTTCAAGTACGTCAGTGGGCATATGGTCATATGTAAAATGAAACTTTCTTCCAGTCAAGAACCTGGCGATCTTCTCACATTCGCCCATTACAATAGCCAAGCACTCTCTCTCAATAGTGGAGTATTTCTCCCTGTGTTCTTGAGGAACTTCTAACTGGCGTCGTATTGCAATGGATGGCCAACAAAGCACTTTTTTCCTGCAATCCAGTACCGCTCAGTCCTTTAGAACTGGCATCAGTTCTTAAATAAGTTTCTGTGAGGCGGGCGTAACAATTGAACAGGGAAATGAGTTGAGGGTGTTCTGAACACACTCCAAGCCTTCTGGCACTCATCGACCACACAATACTTGTGTTCTTCGTCCCCTATCGTCAGTTCAGTCAAAGGGGGCGTCTGGGACGCAACAGTGGGGTACATATCGTCTTTTAGTAAGACACAATTCCGATGAGTGACCTGATCCTGTTTCGTGGTAGTGGGTTTGTGTAAGGATATAAATTCTTTTCCACTTTCGTTCCTCTGGCTTATTTTTCCCTACTGAAAAGAGTGATGAATTCCAAAAACTCGAGAGTTTGGAAAACCGGCACGAATTTTGATGGTCTTGCGTCAAACCAACTTCTGAGTCTGCAAAAAAACAGCTGGAAGTTAGAAAGGAGGTCACTTCCATTTGGACTTTGCAGCCAACAAAATGTCTTCATAAAAATGACTGCACCACAATTCATGGTGTTTCAGGGCTCGCATCTTCTTGCAAAAGAAGCTGGGCATTTTGCAACCAAATGGCATTTTCGTCCACGGAAAAAGACCAAAGGTGTTTGATAACGCTGTCTTTTCTTTGTCAGCTTCAGCCAATGGAATCTGCCAGTTACCCTTTAGGCAAAGTCTACTTTCACAAAATACTTTCCTTCTGTCGAGCTGGAACAGAAGTTCTTCAATGTTTGGGCGGATAGGCTCGGATCGAACACAGTGATCTTATTTACTTATCTGTAATCGATGCAGAAACGCACCATCCCATCAGGTTTGTCCACCAATACACTGGTGAGCTGTACGGAGAGTAGAAGGTGCTATCACCCTTTAAACCAGCATTCATTGATTTCTTTCTCAACACCTCTTTTTTTGCAAATGGGAGGGGGGTTAAGGTCTGGTTCGCAATGGTATTCGAAGTTGACGGAATACTATGGGGTCAATACCAGTTACTGTACCGGGGGTATCCGTCAACAACATCCTGAAAGTCTTTAAAAATGTCTTTGAGCTGTTCTGTTTGACTTGTAGGACTAATCAATTTGCAGAACATCATCCACTAGGTTTCACCTTTGATAGACAGATAGGAAGGGGTACAACATCATCTGCACTGGTAGATGTTTAACAATTCCTACATTTGCGGTTTTCTTTAACTTTGATCCTGTCCCTGTACGTTACATTGGGTACAAATTCATCACTGTAATGTCTGTAATGTTGACATCAGTCTGACAAGGACATCCACTCAACCGACTGGGTTGATGGCACTTTTGTACGTTCAACTACTTCTTCTAACATGTTCACATGAATACCTTCTCAGGGTTTGCCATTTTGATCTTATAATTTACTTCAGAATGTTTTTCGACCAACCTGAAAAGGACCCTTCCACATAACACGAAAGCTTGTTATGTTCATCAGTTAGTAGCAACAGGACTTTATCCCCTACCACTCCAAAGGAAACGTGCCTTTGCTTTTCTGTCTGCAAGACTTGTACACATCTGTTTTCCCATCTGCTGATGTTTGAAGCAAGCTCACAAGGCATCCTTCAAACGATTATGCAGTTTCATAAACTATTGGTAAACAGTTTTACTGTCAGGTATGTTCGTCCTTTTCCGTCCTTTTGTGACATCCAATAGATCAAAGGACCCCTTGGTGAGTTGACCGAAAAGAAGCTCAAATGGCGGAGGAATCCAAGCGTTTCGTTCGGCATTTCCCTGTATGCAAAAAGCAATGCGGTCGAACGATCCCATTCCTGGGGCTCTTGCCTTAGCAACCTTTTCAACATGGACTTTAACGATTCCATTGAAACGTTCAACCATGCCATTTTCGAGTTGGGGATGATATGGCGTGTGTTTGAAATGAGAAGAGATTGTCATACAGTCAGTAAAATTTCTCTCATGAGGATCAGAAATGAATTGCGTATCACAATCGAGAGAATCTCGTCTGGAAGACCCACTCTGGAAAAAAAATTGCAATAAGGCTTCAGCGACAGTACTGTATCAATCTTCTTCAGTGGTATCGCTTCTGGATCCCCGGATACCTGGTTGCTGTATCCACCAAAGTCAAGTTATAGCGATATCCGAAGAAGACAGTGGTAGCGGTCCAACAAGATCAATAGCTACCTCCGAAATGGAACGGTCATGTGAGGGCATTTTGTGCAAAGGATTGCACCTTGGGACGCGTCCTTTCTGAGTATGTCTTTTGGCAGATGTCAAATGAGCGGCAGTATTTCGTAACTTCCTTGTGAAATGGCCAAATAAAAAGAATCAAGAAACTCTCTTTATTGTTCTTTGGATTCGCAGTGTCCAGCGAAAACAAATGCATATGAGCCGTGTGCAGTACTGTTTCTCTAAGTGGTTTTGGAACCACAAACTTGTTTCTGTTGTTCTGTCCAGGTACAACCTGTAGAGAATGTCAGAGTCCAGTATGTACGTTGCGTTTGTCCGTTTGGGTACGTCTGTGACAGTTGTTTAGCAGCAGAAAGTATTGTCGTCAGCCTTCTCGTCTTTTCCCTTTGCATTCTATTTTTAAATCATAGGGGGTAATCTGGAGTAGGTTCATCCAGTTTGAGACGTTTAGCGGCTTTGTAGCCATTCCCTGCTCTATGACGTTTGATCTAGATCTCACAAGTCAAGGATACAACGATCCTCCAGCACCACCATGTACTGTAGCGACACTCTGGCAAATTGCCCATAGATCAAGTCGCAGATCTGGGTTATCAATAACACAGGCGGTAAGAAAACGGGTGTAGTACGGCGTATCGACCTGAAATTTTCGCCAGCGGAAACGTTTCAATCTTGCCTCCAAACGACCCTTACACTTTGGACAGTGTTGAGATACTTTGGTCTTGAAAGGACGAAAGATTTCCGTACAACCAGCAGTAGTGGCACCAGTGTCTGCAAAACCGCAAGCCTGCAAACATTGATAGCTCGTTTTTCTAACACCATTCCATCAACAGATTGATCTGGTGCCAAAACAAGGCCCTTCTTCCACCAATCAGTGGAGACTAATTGCGGGTTTTGAATCACCCGGTCTGAAGGGGCAATTTTTTCCTCAAATGGAAGTGCCATCAACAAAGATACATCGCATTGTCTGATCGGCAGCACGACTGATTTTGTGAAACTTCTGTTCTCGTCCACGAACTGGCCAAAAAGGTTACGTGGTGGTCGTTGTCCACGACTCTGAACGTTTTGATGAGGAGTAAACGGGTCTTTTCGGCGTGGAGTACTGGTATTGACGAAAGTCACTCGAACCGCGGAAAGATCCCTGTCCGTTCCTAGGATAGGGTATTTCCTTGAGGACTCAAAAATGACCCTCGATTTCATTTCCTTGTAACTTCCCTGTCCTGATGGGATAGTACATGAGCATTGAGACTCAACGAGGAAAATTCTCCTATTCTTGCCACGCCCTTATCTGGCCTTGTGAGCGATACATACTGATAGCCATATGACAACTTTCCTCCACGTTTTCAAATTGCTTTCTATAAGGAAAGTGCCAGATCTTGCTTCACGATCTGGAAAAGTTGCTCTCTAAGAAGGAGATCTCGCAGTGTATTGAAAAAAGTTTTGTTCGTTTTAGACAAAAATCGATCCATCGATCCAAAACAATGTATCATACGGATCAAAAACGATGGGAACGATTATCCTTTTTCAGGGCGCACAGAACGGAACGTTCGTGAAAACGATCAGCAGAACATTGAAATTTCTTGAGGAGTTCTTCTTTCAAACTGATCCAAGTTAATTTTGTTTTCGCTCGCTTGCAAGTGAGTGGTACAGTGTCAAAAGCGTTCCTTAAACAACGACGCAATATACAATGTCACTTTTCCTTTGGCCAACCACATGACGTGCGTGACTTTCAAAACGGAAAAAAGGAAAATATCTATGTCATCCGTTATTTTTTCCTCAAAAGGGTGGCAATTTGATTATATGGCCGCTTTGGTTGAGTGTATGCTGCGGAACGACTGGTGGAACTGGTGGAGGTTCTCTTGATGCCTGTATTCTTTTAATTTCGATCAGTCTCTATTTCTAACTGCCTCAACTTAAATGTCGTTCTTCAGCTTCGCTTCCCTCTGTAATCTTTTTTCTTCAACTTCAGATTCGCACTCTGTAATTTTTTTCTTTCAATTCAGATTCCCTCTGTAATCTTTTTCTTCAACTTCAGATTCCCTCTGTATCTCCTTTCTTCACTTTCTAGTTTCCTTTGATTTTCTTCTCTTTTCTAGTTTCTTTCTTCACTTTCTAGTTTCTTTGTTTTCTTTCTCTTTTCTCTTAGCCTGTCTGCCCTATCTATGCATGTTGTACATAGTTATAGTAAGTTTTTCTCCATCAAAAACCCAAGAGCGTTCGCTTGTTTAACATACTTATCAAATCTTCCATAAGGAATGTCAGATATAAACACCAAACAATCTTCAAAGTATGAATAAAAATAGGCGTAATATGATATTGTTATGTTTCACAAACCATTAATTATAGTATATACAAATACAGAATTCAATTTCGGTGGTGTAAACAGAATAACCCGCTTACTTTAAAACAGGGTAGATATGAAATCCAAGGAATGGTTTTTCTCAAAATATTTTGCAACTGTTATCAATTTGGATTTTACAAAACAAATTGAAGTTTAATACAAAACTGTTTCCCTAAGAGAAAAAAAAAAATAAACCCATAAAGTTTTTGAAAATAAATCTTTATAAAGTTTTTAGTTCACAAGTTCTTGTTGTCTGTTCTTTCTTTCTTATTTAATTTCAAATACGAATTACAAAACAAAGGTACCGCCTTATACAAAAAATATTGAATATATATTTACAAAAACAATTGGATCCCAAAACATTAATAAGAGGGGAAGAAACACAAACTAGCGGAAATCATACCTAAAGATGTCAATGTTGAAAAGAAACTAGATAGGAGCCTATGAGGAGTAGGTTTAAGAGGTTTGAAAAAAGGGGGTGTGAAAAGGAAGGAAAGGATACACAGGACCGGAATAGTGGGTAGCAGAAATCATGAATAGCAAAAGATAAGCCCACAGCAGCACCATAGTGGTCACTGGTCTCCCGTGAAAACTGGAGACGGGGAAAAATAAATCACTGACAATATACACCACCACTACAGTAATTATCAATATACTAAACAATCAAGCAATAAATGCACATTCACCCAAACTCAAAGAAAATCTCGCACCACACCAGAAAAAAAATAATAAAGATAAAGATGTCGTATTGGGGCAGAGCGGTAAATCAACTCCCAACACTACACTACTAGCGTGACGGAGGAGAAGTTGATACCACACTCTGAGGGGCAATGGGCGGGAAAATCAAACTGAATCAATAGGAAAGCGACAGAAATAGATATTTATTCAGAAGGGAAAAGATATTTGACTCCCCAACGCCTTGTCCACCCTGCTAAAACGCAGGAAGAGGTATGGGGCTATAGTTCATGGGAAAGGGGACAAAAATTCTATCTTAGGGAAGGACAGCGAGTCCTCACGCCCTGCCCCCTTGCTGCAGGTTCGAGCGAAGAGGATGTTGAGGCTATCGGTCTGAGGTGGGAAGGTCAAAAAGAAATCCTACCAAAAAAAAAACCCTTAAGGGGCGTAGAGCAACCAAAAAGAAAGGTCATCCACCTAACACATATAGAAATAGAACATAAACAACAACAAATGCAAAATATGATACCAATAAATAATTAAACTTTGTCTTTTTTTTTTCTTTCCTCAAAACCCTTGAGGGCACAAATAGAAATCCTTTTTTTTTCTCCTCAAACCTTGAGGGTACAATATAAATCTTTTTTTTTAAACCCATGGGCACAATTAGAAATCTTTCTTTTTTTTTTTTTTCCGGAGAGACAACGGCAGGCTACGGCCAGTGGAAAATTGGAGTCGGGGTCACCCCTGTTCACACTGTCACTCTTGCATACCGCATTCATTGCAGGCATTTTATCCATACGCACACGCAATCTTTCCAATCACCCAAAAGGAAGCATACGATGTTTTTTCTTCTCCCCTCTTCCTTCAGGGGAAATCACTTTTACTAGTCACACAAACAACTTGTTTTGTAGACAGTTTTTTACACCTTGTTATCTCTCTCCGCACTGAGAGACAAATAAATCACGCACACATGTATCTCTCCTCACACCGAGAGACAAATCAATCGTCACAATGTAATCTCTCTTTCACTGAGAGAATAAAAATTAGTCTTCACACTTGTAACTCCTTTACACTGAGAGATAAAATAATCTAGTTCGTTATATAAAGCTATGGCCTACTCATTCGTTATCCCCCAATTTCCGGACCAGGAGAATACATAACTCCCGTACTCACTGAGGACCCTGCCTGCCTCAAGTAAAAATGCTTCCCGCTTTCTCAATTCCCTGTCTCTCTCTCTGAGGACAAAATACTGCACCCTCGAACACTCCCGTCCTGAGTTAGAGTCTCGACTTCTCTCCGCGACTTCTTCTGTCTCTTGCGAAAATGACGAGCTTTCATCTCCTTACCTGGAGTGGTACTGGCTGGGGCTGAACTACGGTGTGTTCCCCACAACATGCCATCTTAACCACCTCACGGGGTCGTGAAAGGTGAAGGGTGAAGGGCGAGGGAAAGGGTGAAGGGTGAAGGCTGAAACCGAATTAAGGTTCGTGTTGTAAGGATACCTGCTTCTCAATTCAAAACATTATGAATTCTTTCTATCTTCTTTAAGTTTTCCCCCTGTAGCTTTCCCCAACTTTCTATCGCCTCACCTGGTAATGATGGTATGCAAAGACGGACCACCGTCTGACAGGTTTCGAGTCTCTAGGCCATCTGCCGGGTTAAACTGACTATTTCCCCTTTCCTAGTGTGTGCATACTCAGTGTTCAAAAACATGACAGCACCTTACCTACCAGTCTCCCTTGTTTTAAACTATCACTCAGTGGTCACTTTCACC
>CM031622.1:16028933-16031433 GCA_018398815.1 Conus ventricosus | reverse complement strand
GTTACCTTTTCTTTATCGAATGCTCTAGAGTTTACATGTGCTCTAACAAGTTGACAGGCGCAAATTTCAACACATAAGAGTGGCATATGTGTTTCCTTACACTAATCGATAGATATTTGAATTGTCAAAATGCAAGCGGAAAATCATATACAACATCAACAACAACAACAACACAGAAACAACAACAACAACAACAACGAAGATGATAATATTAGAGAAGAAGAAGTAGAGAAAACACCACCACCACAATGCTAATAGAATAAATTGATAACAATGATAGTAATAATAATTATTGATAGTAATCGCAAATGTCAAAGAAACCATAGTGCCTATGCTGTCTGTACATTTTAACAAATCATCCTGCTGAGTGAATGTTTCTTGTTTCCTGGGTTGTAATCGCACTCGACCTCATTTAGATTTATCAAGTAAGCAGTCTACGTCAACAACGCTACCGCTGGCGCTGGCAATGGAAACAAAACCTACGCTGTGGGTCGGGATGGGTTGCTTAATACGTAACAGAGAATAGTCCCACCAGAGACAAAAATGTATGGGTGTAATGTTTCAGGACCCATTACCGCTGTAATTTTAAGCGTGCCTTTGGGGGGTTCGTTTGGATCGGACTTTGAAGATTCGTGCTTATTTATCGTCAGTCCACGTTCTGGTCACATATCAAAAGCTGTGACAGAGATTGTTAACAGATCTTACTGCTTATTATCGATTCAGTTACTTTCTGGTCACCACATCAAAGTGTAGATTTTAAAGGATCGTCATGCTCTCCCATTAGTCGTTTTGTATTGTTGACATTGTGCTTTTCTCTCGAAAGACATGTTTATCCTTCTTGGAATTGATTCAGATTGGACTTAAACCTTTAGGAGAATAAACACAAAGGTCTAACGAAGCATGTTAGAAAATTATTTTCGTTTACAATGTGTTTCCTTTTATGTTCCATGCATCAACACACAGAGAGAGAGATGGAGTGTGAGAGGAGAGAGAGAGAGAGGAGACGGGATCGACGAGAGAGAGAGAGTGAGTGAGAGAGAGAGGAGAGAGAAGAGAGTAGGACGTCTGTAAACGTTGTTAACAAGGAATCAGATCATTGGTCATGTGTCTGTTATTAAACTCTGCCTAACCCCTCAGAGTCCTTAAATTTCTACCCCCACCACTCTCACTAGATCACACCACACAACACACACACACACACACCAAACACACACACACACACACACACACACACACACACACACACAACACACTCACACACCACACACTCACGCACAACACACACACACACACACACACACACACACACACACTCTAATCCACAAGACAAAACCTCACCTCGTCTTTCTACCTTGTTCCACCCACCCAAACCCTCCAACCTCTTCTTCGTGATAAATATTTTCTCCGGCCATAGAAAAAATAAATCACCAAGCAGTACTTGGCAATTTTCTTCCCAATTTAGCTTTTCCGCAAAAACAGCTCTCTCCAAACATCGGTCTCCTTACACTTGTTTATTCTTTGTAATAAACTAAATGTGTTCAGGTCGACAAGAAACCCAACTAATGGATCTTTAAAAGCATTTGATGCTAAAAAAACAAACATTTCCCACCTTGCCCTTTCCCCCAGCCGCCCCCCCCCCCCCCCTCCAATCATCCTCTACAGCTTTCTGACCCTGGCTCTCCGCCGTTAGCCAGTGTGTTCGCCTATTTCCTGTCACTAAGGCGGTTCAAGCTTACAGTCGGTCACTGGCTTTCTCCTCCCGTTATCAATTATACGCCAAAACAAAAAGGACGCGATTGTTGTCAGCTTATTCAGTAGATGGTAGCATGTTCAACAACAGACGAAAACCGCTTAACTCGGTTTTACCATTTATCCTCCTCTTTTCACGGTTAATTCAAGGATTCGTTTTGAAAGGATCTGTGACTTTCATTGAGCGTGGTCCCTTTAAAGGCTTATAATTTGGGTGATGGCGCAAATCAATGACTCAGTGTCAAAAACATGACCACACCTTACCTTACCAGCCTTGTTAAACTATCACTCAGTGGTCACTTTCACCCAATGACCACATTCGTTTCTTGAATGAGTCATACTCACAATTATTTTGGGGACGCCCGCTACACTAGTCAAGCCACATGAATATTCTTCCTTTAATTGTGGCACGGGGAAAATGATTCATATCACTAACTTCATGTGATGGAGCGTCACATGCTTGATGTGAGGCTACGTCACATGACAGCAAGGATTGGACAAGAGGCTGAAACAACTGGTCAAGGAACTGGGAGACTTGAACTGTAGGGCAGGAGCAGGCTGAGACAATAGGTCTGCCTGGGTTATCAGGTTTATGAATCTTTGGCAGTAGATAGAATTTAGATGTACGGGGTTCTTTAATGATAGCTCTTGTGGCTTCCGTGGGTAGAATGTCTTTGGAGACTAGTTCTTTGATAGTTTTCCTCACTAGTGCGTTGTCTTGCTTAACTGTAAAATAATGGGAATGTAGTTT
>CM031622.1:16016433-16023933 GCA_018398815.1 Conus ventricosus | reverse complement strand
AGGAGACAAAATGTATGGGTGTAATGTTTCAGGACCCATTACCGCTGTCATTATAAGCGTGCCTTTGGGGGGTCGTTGGATCGGACTTTGAAGATACGTGCTTATTATCGTTCAGTCACGTTCTGGTCACCATATCAAAAGCTGTGACAGAGATTGTTAACAGATCTTTATGCTTATTATCGTTCAGTTACTTTCTGGTCACCACATCAAAGCTGTAGATTTTAACGGATCGTCATGCTCTCCATTAGTCGTTTTGTATTGTTGACAATATTGCTTTTCTCTGAAAGACATGATTATCCTTCTTGGAATGATTCAGATTTGACTTAAAACCAAGAAGAATAAACTCAAAGGTCTAACGAAGCAATGTTAGAAAATTATTTTCGTTTACAATGTGTTTCCTTTTATGTTACATGCACTCAACACACAGAGAGAGAGAGAGAGAGAGAGAGAGAGAGAGAGAGAGAGAGAGAGAGAGAGAGAGAGAGGAGAGAGAGAGAGAGAGAGAGTAGACGTCCTGTAAAACGTGTAACAAGGAATCAGATCATTGAGCATGTGTCTGTTTAAACACTGCCTAACACCACAGAGTCCTAATTTCATACCCCCACCACTCTCCACTAGATCACACACACACACACACACACACACACACACACACACACACACACACACACACACACACACACACACACACAACACACACACACACACACACACACACACACACGCACACACACACACACACACACACACACACACACACACACTCTAATTCCACAAGACAAAACCTCACCTCGTCTCTTCTCCCTTTCCACCCACCCAACCCTCCAACCTCTTCCTCGTGATAAATATTTCTCCGGCCATAGGAAAAAAAAATCACCAAGCGTACTTGGCAATTTTCTTCCATTTAGCTTTTCCGCAAAACAGCTCCTCTCCAAACACGGTCTCCTTACACTTGTTTATTCATTGTAAAAACAAAATGTGATCAGGTCGAAAGAAACCCAACTAATGGATCTTGAAAGCAATTTGATGCTAAAAACAAACATTTCCCACCTTGCCCTTTCCCCCAGCGCCCCCCCCCCCCCCCCCCTCCATTCATCCTCTACAGCTTTCTTGACCTTGCTCTCCCGCCGTTACGCCAGTGTTGTTGTCCTATTTCCTTCACTAAGGCGGTCAAGCTTTCAGTCGAGTCACTGGCTATTCCTCCTCCCTGTTATCAATAATACGCCAAAAAAAAGGACGCGAATGATGTCAGCTTATCTCAGTAGAAGGATAGCATGTCAACCACAGACGAAACCGTTAAACACGGTTTACCATTTATCATCCTCTTTACACGGTAATTCAAGGATTCGTTTAGAAAGGATCTGTGACTTTCCATTGAGCGTGAACCCTTTAAAGCTTCTAACTTTGGCTGATGGCGCAAAATCAATGAGCAAGTTTAAAAGATATTTAAAGTAATTCACCAGTTAACATTGACGAAGAAAGTACAAGACAAAAAACGACGCGTTTTGGCCTTTTAGGTCTTCTTCTGGCAAGATAAACAACATTCAGCACAATGACAACGAAGAACGAGAAATCACATATTCACTCAAATTCAAAGGAGCAGTTGATCGACAATCTCTCTCTCTCTCTCTCTCTCTCTCTCTCTCTCTCTCTCTCTCTCTCCTCTCTCTCTCTCTTCTCCTCTCTCTCTCTCTCTCTCCAGAAATGTGCGCGAGTACAGAAGTGTCAGCCCATAATAACAAGACACGCCAAGCCTGGTCAGCACGTGGGAGCAATGATAATAACAAGACACGCCAAGCCTGGTCAGCACGTTGGAGCAATGCGTTGGTCAGGCAACTGTTAAGCCTCCAGACACTTTCCAATTGTCTCCATCATTTGCTCATTCATTGTTCTTATTTGTATTTATTTTCTTCTTTGTCTAGCTGTAGCCCGTGCCAGGGCTTGGGGCTCCGTGGCCTAGCAGACGTGGTGTAGAGTATATTGATAGTCCACAGATAGTAGCAGTCGTTGATGAAACTAAAGCTGGAACTGTGTGTGGTGACCGATTAGACGGGGGTTTGGTGCTCAAGTGAAGAAAGGACAGGGGATGTTGGCATGCTCATTCGTTTTGCCGAGGTATGTAGTTGTGTACAAAACGTCATTTTCTATTTTGAGTTTATATCGGTCATACTTTCAATTCCTTGTAGTCTTTTCTTTTACATTTAAAAATCTTTATTGAGCTTTTTTTGTTTGTTTTTTCTTCTTTTCATTTTCATTCATCTCCTTGTATTGTTTTTGTTTTTGTTCTTTTTGTTTTGTGTTGGTTTTTCTGTTTTCGTATCTTCAACCACTCTAAAATCATGTTCCCATTTGCTCTGTCTGCTGTCTTGTGTTTATGTCATCTTCATCTTCTCTCCCTTTCTCCCTCCTCCTTCTCCTCCTCCTCCTCCTCCTCCTCTTCCTCTTCTGCCTCCTCCTCCTCCCTCTCCTCCTCCTCCTCCTCCACCTCTTCCGCCTCCTCCTCCTTCGTTTTCATCCTTTTTCGCCTCTTCCTGTTCCTTCTCCTTCTTCTCCTCCCCCTCATCCTCCTCGTCCTCCTCCTTTTCCCTCCCCCCCCCCCCTCCTCCTCTTCCTCCTCCTTCTCCTCTATCTCCACCTCTTCCTCCTCCTTCTCCTATTTCTCCTTCTTTCACGACATCATCTTCCTCTCTCCATCCTCCACTGTTCTGATTATTCATAGTTTCAAAAGAGTTTTGACCAAAACATCTGGACCCTTGTACATTCATAAACAAAACGTCTGTTTGCTTGTTTGCTTGCTTGTTTATTTTGACCGCACTCACTTATGCCGACACGCTCCTCGACTCGCAAGTGGGTTGTGCTCTTCCAGATAATCCATTTCTCTCTCATCAGTGCCATTTTCCTGACATCAAAGAGCAAGAGCGGTTGCGGTGCACAGCACGTGCAAAGCGGATAGAGGGAAGAGGGTGAGGATGGCTGAGAGAATGGGATGCGTGCGAGATGGTGGGAGGAAGGGATGGAGAGAGACGGGAAGATGGACATGTGGCTGATGTGGGCCTGCAGGTTGTGGGAGGTGGAGGAGGTGGATGGAGAGAGAAGAGAAGATGGAAACGTGGCTGATGTCTGCCTACAGGTTGCGGGAGGCGGAGGGGGGGGGGGGGGAGGGATGGAGAGAGAAGAGAAGATGGAGATGTGGCTGATGTCTGGCTGAAGGATGGACGTGCTGAAAGACTTAGGAGTGATCAGGAGAGAGAGATGGGAGGAGTGAAATGTGCCAAAGGGATGGAAAAAAAAAACATCTGCACGGATTTTAAGGGTTTGTTAAACAAACAAACAAGCAAACAAATAAACAAAATGGAAAAGACTGGACTCTCTGCCTGTCTGTCTGTCTGTCTGTCTGTCTCTCTCTCTCTCTCTCTCTCTCTCTCTCTCTCTCTCTCTCTCTCTCTCTCTCTCTCTCTCTCTCTCTCTCTCTCTCACGCACGCACGCACGCACGCACGCACGCACGCACGCACGCACGCACGCACGCACGCACACACACACACACACACACACACACACACACACACACACACGCACACACACATACATACACGCGCGCGCACACACACACACACACACAACACACCTCCCTTTTTTATTTGCATTCCCAAACCTCTCTTCGTTTCCCTCCCATACAGCCCCATCCCCTACCACCCCTTTCGTCCCGTAATACAGCCCCATCCCCTACCACCCCTTTCGTCCCGTAATACAGCCCCATCCCCTACCACCCCTTTCGTCCCGTAATACAGCCCCATCCCCTACCACCCCTTTCGTCCCGTAATACAGCCCCATCCCCTACCACCCCTTTCGTCCGTAATACAGCCCCATCCCCTACCACCCCTTTCGTCCCGTAATAATGGATAACAGAAACACTGAACTGCAACAACCACACGTCCCAGTTTATTATTCCCTTTCGTTAAACTACGCCCGGAAAATAGCTTCCTGAGACATGCTCGATCTACCTTGGTTGGCTCAAAAACATACTGAGCTAATGGACCTTAACAACAATACTCTGTGGAAAACACACACAGAGAGACAGACTAAACTGATGGACCTTAACAACAATTCTCTGTGGGAACACACACGAACAGTCTGAGCTAATGGATCTCAACAACAATTCCCTGTGGAAAACACACAGACAGACTAAACTAATGGACCTTAACAACGATTCTCTGTGGAACACATAGAGAGACAGACTTAACTAATGGACCTTAACCACCATTATCTGTGGAAAACACAGACAGGCAGACTAAACCAATGGACCTCAACAACAATTCCCTGTGGAAAACACACAGACAGACTAAACTAATGGACCTTAACAACGATTCTCTGTGGAACACATAAAGAGACAGACTAAACTAATGGACTTTAACAGTCATTATCTGTGGAAAACACAGACAGGCAGACTAAACTAATGGACCTTAAGAGCAATTCTCTGTGGACAACACAGACAGACTAAACTAATGGACCTTAACAACCAATTTCTGTGGAGAACACAAAGAGAGAGACTAAACTAATGGACCTTAACAACCATCATCTGTGGAAAACACAGACAGACAGACAGACTAAACTATTAGACCTTAACAACAATTCTCTGTGGAAAACACGCACACAGAGTAAACTAACGGACCTTATTAACAACCATTATCTCTGGAAAACACAAACAGACTAAACTAATGGGCCCTAACAACCCATTCAAGTAAAATAACAAATACATCCTTGCCCATCTCTAACCCTTCCCCTCCTTCTCCATACCCTTCTAGATCCTAACGGCCACCATCATGTCTATCTTTTCTTTTGTAAGACAACCAATATTAGGTAGATACTCAAGGTCTGACCAGCGCGTTGGGCTAATGCGTAGGTCAGACATCTGGTAAGTCGCAGCCACGAGACGCTTTTCTTCAGTTCCCTCATCTTAGTTGTTCATACATTTATCCATCAGCTAAAAATCATGCATAGTGTGGTCTCAAAACTTAGCGGATCTGGTGTAGCGTATATGGACTAGTCCACACACAGTGACGCCTCCTTGATGACACTGAAACAGAAACATGTCTATTGTCATGTGATGTAGCCTCACATGGCGACATGCGACGTTCCGTCGCGTACGCCCTTATTTGTCATGAAGCATTTCCCTAGGTAGGGAAAAGAAAAGGTAAAAGAAAGGATAATTTACATGGCCTGACCAGTGTGATCGGTGTCGCTGGTGGCTATAGACGTAGGGTGATTATTGGTTGAATGGACGGATGTTGTCCATTGGTCAAGTAACCAAGGGCTGGTAATGCGTAGAGTTAGACGAGTACTCACTGAATATGTACTCAGGAAGAGCGCAGGAACGGAAAATAAGGTATAGGAAGGAGATGGCTTGCGGACACTGACCAGACAGGTTGTTTGGAACTGCAGAACGAGATTCACCTGTGATCTACCATTACCAGGTGAGGTATAGACAGATGGGGAGAGAAAAGCGAGAGAGTTAAGAAAAGGAAAAAAGGGAAAAGAATTGATCATTTTTCAGATTTTGAAATAGATTACTTACACGGACTTCATTCGTGTTTCAGCCCTTCCCGGTGCTGTGGCAGCACCAGTAATGGTACAAGTGACTGTGACAGTTGCGTAACAAGTATTTGGACTACAGTGCTGTGGCAGCACCTAATTGCGAAGAGGACGACGACTGCCGGAGTCGTGAGAGAATTTAAAGAATCTGTCATGCTGACCCACAATGAATGTTGATTGTACCCCTGGGTCAGAATTTAGATACGAGACATCTTTAATTCTTCTTTGGAGGGTGTATGAATTGTTTCTCCAGTGAAGAGAGAAACCTGTAAAAAAAAAGTTGTTGTGAATTACTATGTATAATGAGATGAAATTTGGTCCCAGCTAGTGGATCTGTGGAATGTTTGTACCTCCACTGGAGTGGAGGAACATAAGGTTTAAAGATTTGAAAAGTGGATTAACGTTTAGTAAATTATTCCCCGGAGAGGAGGGGAGACGAAGAGTTATTGTAGTGCGCCTCCTGGTTGTTTGGAGAGACCGCGTGTGCACGGAGTGAATGCTGAGCTGAGTGCGTGCATGCATTTGTGCTCAGTGTGACATCTATGTTGTTGTCATTGATATCGTCTGTAGTGTGACATCTATGTTGTTGTCATTGATATCGTCTGTAGTGTGACATCTATGTTGTTGTCATTAATATCGTCTGTAGTGTGACATCTATGTTGTTGTCATTGATATCGTCTGTAGTGTGACATCTATGTTGTTGTCATTGATATCGTCTGTGCCCTGGGCGTTGTGCTTTTATCCGCGGCTAGTGACTGTTTTGTTGTTGTTTTTGTTGTTGTTGTTGTTGCTTTTTGACGGCCTGTTTGTCAGAGACATTATGAAAGAATTCAACTGTTGAACTCTCCTACTCACCCCCCCCCCCCTCCCTCTCCACCTGTACATTAAAGCTCCTATTTTCATCGAATTCCTGAAAACATATTACACCAATACAATCATTTAAAAAAAGAAACAATATGCAACGCATATAAACGTACTCCCAGTACATCTTGAATACGCGTGAGATATTCCATAAAGAGGAAAAACCGTTTTAGGCCGTAATAGTCATTAGTGACGGCAATTCTGGTAAACATCGGCCATCATCTGTGACCCATAATGGATATACCTACAAATTTTCAGACAGATCGGCGAAGTATTTTCTGAGATTTCCATAAAGAAGAAAAACTATTATGGGCCGTTATAAACCGTTGGTAACGGCTGTAACGGTAAAATAAAACATCGGACATCATCCGAGACCTATAATGAACACACCTACAATTTTTCAGAAAGATTGGCCAAGTAGTTTTGTCTGGAGCGAGTGGAACACATTTTGACCACGGACGGACAGACAGACAGACAGACAGACAACACACACACACACACACACACACACACACACACACACACACACACACACACACACACACACACACACATACACACACACACACACACACACACACATACACACACACACACACACACACACACACACACAGCATTTATTCGTTCCCATTGTAAAGTACTCCCTGTTCGATAATAACTGGGAGAACAAAAAAACAAAAAAGAAAAAAAAAGGAAACTTAAATTTCAGCAAATCAGTCTAAGTGCAGCATGTGTTCATCATTAACTAATATTTTCTAAAACGAGTTAAAAAGTTGTTACATCTTGTTGAAAGAGAGAGAGAGAGAGAGAGAGAGAGAGAGAGGAGAGAGAGAGAGAGAGAGAGAGAGAGAGAAGAGAGAGAGAGAGAGAGAGAGAGATTAGGAAAAAGAAAATGTTGGGGAAAAAAAAAGCAAAAACGCGCACATCGTTCCATCCAATTTTAACCAAACTTAATATACTAATAGAAAGTCACCCAAGAATGAAACTGCTGAATGTCTTCATGATGTCAGGTGCGGCTCAGTCAACACATCAAAGAGACACAGTCA
>CM031622.1:16011935-16016333 GCA_018398815.1 Conus ventricosus | reverse complement strand
ACACATCAAAGAGACACAGTCAACACATCAAAGAGAAAACAATCAACACATCAAAGAGACACAGTCAACACATCAAAGAGACACAGTCAACACATCAAAGAGACACACAGTCAACACATCAAAGAGACACACAGTCAACACATCAAAGAGACACACGACCAACACATCAAAGAGACACAGTCAACACATCAAAGAGACACACAGTCAACACATCAAAGAGACACACAGTCAACACATCAAAGAGACACACGGCCAACACATCAAAGAGACACACGGCCAACACATCAAAGAGACACACGGCCAACCCATCAAAGAGACACAGTCAATACATCAAAGAGACACACAGTCAACAGATCAAAGAGACACACGGCCAACACATCAAAGAGACACACGGCCAACACATCAAGACACACAGCCAACACATCAAATAGACACACAGCCAACACATCAAAGAGACACACGGCCAACACATCAAGACACACGGCCAACACATCAAAGAAACACAGTCAACACATCAAAGAGACACAGTCAACACATCAAAGAGACACACGGCCAACCCATCAAAGAGACACACGGCCAACACATCAAAGAGACACACGGCCAACACATCAAAGAGACACACGGCCAACCCATCAAAGAGACACAGTCAACACATCAAAGAGACACACAGTCAACACATCAAAGACACACAGTCAACACATCAAAGAGACACACGGCCAACACATCAAAGAGACACACGGCCAACACATCAAAGAGACACACGGCCAACCCATCAAAGAGACACAGTCAATACATCAAAGAGACACACAGTCAACAGATCAAAGAGACACACGGCCAACACATCAAAGAGACACACGGCCAACACATCAAGACACAGCCAACACATCAAATAGACACACAGCCAACACATCAAAGAGACACACGGCCAACACATCAAGACACACGGCCAACACATCAAAGAAACACAGTCAACACATCAAAGAGACACAGTCAACACATCAAAGAGACACACGGCCAACCCATCAAAGAGACACACGGCCAACACATCAAAGAGACACACGGCCAACACATCAAAGAGACACACGGCCAACCCATCAAAGAGACACAGTCAACACATCAAAGAGACACACAGTCAACACATCAAAGAGACACACGGCCAACACATCAAGACACACGGCCAACACATCAAAGAGACACATGGCCAACACATCAAAGAGACACACGGCCAACACATCAAAGACACACACAGCCAACACATCAACACAGAAGCAGACAGACAGATCAAGACGCAGATACAGAGCGGAACAGGCATCACAAGTTCCCTAGTCAACTTTCTTGTTTCCACTACGTCACTGTAATCCAGTTTGACACAATTTGTGTCAGTCTGGGTATAGGTCCAATCACAATCTTCCAAGCAATTTCCTCGCTGGAAATGTGGCAAGTAGAACGATGATGAAATAGCATGGTGTAAGACATGTCTGAATCCAGAGCCACTAGCTTGGTATGATGACACAATTGTAGCCTGACACCCCCCCCCCCCCCCCCCCCTGAAAAAACAACTAACTTCTATAACAACCGTCCCTCCCCTCCCATGTTCAACTCTCTGTCTCTGTCTCTGTCTCTCTCTGTCTCTCTCTCTATCTCTCTCTCTCTCTCTCTCTCTTCTCTTCTCTCTCTCTCTCTCTCTCTCCCTCTCTCTCTCTCCTCTCTCTCTCTCTCTCTCTCCTCTCTCTCTCTCTCTCTCTCTCTCTCTCTCTCTCTCTCTCTCTCTCTCCTCTTGCTCTTTGCGGATGATATAGCTTTAATTTCATCTGCACCTTTAGGTTTACAAACCAAATGAACAATTTGCAGATGGATCTAAAAGTAAATCTGCCCAAGACTAAAGTTATAATTTTTAGAAAAGGAGGTCATTTGTCCAAATATTAAAAATGGTACTATGAAGGAGAGCAACTTGAAGCGGTGAACAGCTACAAATATCTTGGTTTCATCTTTACTACTAAATTATCTTTTGTATCAGCGCTGGATGACTATTCAAGGAGAGCCAAATATAAAACAATAGAAATTATGAAAACAATGTGGAATTTGGGTAGGATGGACATAATTATCTTTCTTAAACTATTTGACACGATGGTGAAGCCGATGCTATTGTACGCTCCAGAGGTATGGGGTATTACACAATATAAAACTATCGAAGCGGACCATCTGTTTGCCTGTAAAAAACCTGTTTAGTGTTAGTCCTAAAACACCAGATGCAATGGTCTACGGAGAGACTGGTCGCTATAGTCTTTATATAGACAGCACACTAAGAGCATTCAGCTATTGGTTCTCTTTACAACAGATGGAACTGAACAGAATACCCAAGCAAGCATGTCTTTCCTTGAGTAACAGCTTTATGAACAGCACTGACGATAAAATGATTAAAAAAAAATAATTGGGCATTAATGTTGTCTTGATATACACGGATTTTCTGAAGTGTGGTTAGTGGGTGGGGTCGGAAATGTTAATATGTTAATAAGAAGATTTTTAGGCAAAGGATGGTAGACTGTTATCAGCAAGATTGGGTTAGCAAATTAAATTCAAGTGATCGCTTCAACACCTATTATTCATTTAAGTCTCTTTTCAACCAGAACCTTATCTAACCTATTTAACGGTTAATAAATTCAAAATGTATTTCACGAGATTTCGTCTTGGCTTAAACGACCTGAATATAAATAGCAGATACATAGAAAATATCAAAGCATGTCCTTTTTGTAACAAACTTGATAAAGAATTCCACTTTCTATTGAGATGCAATGCTTATATGCCTTTCAGAGAAAAATACATACTGAAGCACAGACAATTTCAGAACGTGAACTCTATTGAACTGTTCAAAAAAAGTTAAGGACCAACATTGAGAATGCACAAAAACGTTTTAAAATTCACAAAAAATCAATGGTGGTCCAAACAAATTGAAGCACACGCACAAATTGATAGTGAATGCGGCAACTGCAGTTTTGTGGCACACATTCCTCACGCACCTTGAAAAACACGCGTCGCGACTTGTCATTTTTGGAACAAATTGGGGTGAATTTATGATGTGTTTGGATCCGAGGAGCATGTGCTGAATCAAAATCATGTGAAGCACAAGCTAAATCAGGCTGTAGGTCATAAAGTATGCTCAACCAAATATCTTTAAAAGCCACTGTACTGGCGAAAAATGCAATGCAACAGCATGCCTCCATCTCGAAGACTGAACGGGCTGGATAGAGGAAGAGCAATAGGATGGCTCCAAGAAGGAGTTGCAGTCCAGGAAGTGGCACGGAGACTTGGGGTATCACACTCTGTTGTTATCAGACTCAGACAACGCTTTCAAGACACAGGAAGAGTACAAGAACGACCACGCTCTGGTCGACCCAGAATAACAACACCACAAGAGGACCGATACATTGAAGGGCAGGCCACACAAAGAACAGCAAGTGCAAACAACATCAGACGTCGCCTTAGAGATGCCACCAACACTGCTGTCAGTGATCAGACCATACGAAACCGCCTACATGCCGCTAACCTCCGTGCTCGACGACCAGCCATAAGACCTCGTTTGACTGATGCCCACAGAGCAGCACGCCGAGTATGGTGCACGCAGCACGTGAGATGTACACATGAACAGTGGGCTAACGTGATGTTTACAGACGAGTCGCGGTTCTGCCTGGATCCCACCGATAGATGGAACAGGGTCTGGAGACGCCGTGGGGAGCGTTTTGCAGAAGCTATCCTGGAAAGGAACCGCTAAAGTGGGGATCCGTTATGATTTGGGGCGGCATAAGCACACGCTACAGAACGGTTCTCTACAATGTGGCAGGGAACTTGAATGGTGTTCGCTACCAATCAGAGATTTTGCAACCCCTGGTGCTGCCAGCCCTTCAACAGCTTGGACCTCAGGCAGTCTTTCAAGACGACAATGCATGGCCCCATCGCACCAGAGCAGTAAGCACGTTTCTCCATCCTGCTGGTGTCGACAGAATGCAGTGGCCCGCAAACAGCCCAGACCTGAACCCCATCAAACATCTTTGGGTTGAGCTGGGCCGGAGACTGCAGCAGCGTCGTCCTCCTCCTGCTAACCTGGGTCAGCTGTTTGAGTCACTCCAGCAGGAGTGGGCTGCTGTCCCCCAGGCCTTTCTGCGCACACTGGTGAACCCCATGCGACAACGCTGCCTTGAATGCCTTGCCAATAACGGGGGACACACACGTCATTAATCATGACATTGAACAAACACTCCCCCTCTGACTTTCAAATTGGGGATGGGGGTGTTTGTACTGCGCTCGATTCCAGTTTGTTGATTCCTCGGACTTGTCATTGTCTTTACGCACTTTTGACATATTCAATAAATTCATGTTACACTTGGAGATTGATCACTTCCC